>JAUCNO010000191.1:3442219-3472577 GCA_032353835.1 Enteromius viviparus
GGGAGACACCGCTCAGCAGTATTTTGAAAGTGATTGCAGTACCAGTTTTGGCCATTTCTTACATACGGCTCCTTTAATTTTAGCTGTTTTTAAAAAAAAAAACAATTCTTTATTACAAGACAAAAAAATCTCGTCTTAGAAAGCATTTTCTGCAGTGCAGAGTTTTAAAAAACAAATTAGACCTAAAAAAAGATAATGTAGTTTAAAACATGAAAAATTTACGAAGGACAAAATAGCTGGATATGGCCAAGGCCAAGGAAATAAAAAAAAGAAAGAGAGAGAGATTGTTTTCAGGAAATCTAACCTGTGTAACTACTAACCCATTCTAAACCATAAAACAATTAAACCACCAGCATATCTGGCGCCCAACACAGGTAAAATATATTACAACTATTAAAAGACTGATACTATATTTCTATTTCTATTACCATCGTTCTATCACCACTGTCCATCCATCAGACATTAAAAATATGTATTGGTTGACCAGTAATCAAAACACTGAGAAATACTTACCGTCAAAAGCAGATCTCAATTATGTACAATGGCCACCAGAGCTTTTTGTTAAACATGCGTGGATGCTATATTATTTATGGCTTACTCTTGGTGACAGAACATTGACAAAAGCTCCATGTTTGATTGATTTCAGACATCGCTCTATTTCGCCCAAGGAATGAAAAATATGCATCAACTTCACAGAGCCCAGCCCGCTTAGAATGCTAATGAGTATGACAAAATGCTGATGTGGAAATTTGTTCCAAGGGTCCAAAACGCAGGCATAGCAATACTATGACTGCCTATTTATTCAGTGTTTTCTAACCTTTATAAGGCAGCTCATATTGCAATGGAAAATGTTTATGTGGCCGCTGAACATGTTGCTTGTGAAGTTCTGGGCCAATGAGTGACAAAAATGACATTAACGCCCAAGTCATTTATTTAAAAGTCATTACCTCTAGTCAGATATGAAATGAGCCTGAAGAATGGTAATCTATACTCTCTTACCGTAAGTCATAATGTCATGTGGCCAAGTCCAACATCATTTGCGAGGGATGCTAAATAGAGGTATGTATCAAACTATGGCAATTTTTTTTTATAAATGCTTTGTTACTTTACAGGTAAAATTAACAATTATTTATTGATCAGCTTTGGATGTGATTTTTGAAAAATTAACTGTAAATTACCAAGGTCTTGTGACTACTATTACAATTAAACAGTTTTTTATGACTGATTTTTGTAGTAAAACAAAATGAAAGATATAGAAATGAGAAAATAAATTATTTTCTCTTTTCTTCTGATCATCAGTTTTGGTTCATTTTGCAATAATGACTGTACCTCTTCCATTACGTGCCCTTCCCACTTGTTTCTTATATGAGAGCTTAAACGTGAATAGACTTTGAAAGTGGAAAAAAGGCTAATTGCATTGGCAATGGTTTTTTAATCACTTTTTGTCTTGTAAATTAATTAACAAGCTGGTTTAGGACACATGGCAATCAAAAACAAATAAGCAAGTCTTTCATTTCCTACCACTATAATGAACTTTCATACCATGACAGCTATCATGATAAATCGCTCAGGATCGGTGAGGGTATGAAATGGGTCAAATGCCCAATAAGTTTCCTTATTCATTTTTCACTCACTGAGAGCTGTTCTCATGGGTAAACAAGTTTTGCAGGCCAAGGAGAGGACATCTTCACAGGAAACAGTAGAATGCTGAGCCACGAGCACCTAAAGGAAGACCTCGTTCTGATTGATCGAAGACACTGTAATAGATTTGAGTTAAATATAGCTCCTTTCCTCTATTATACAAGCTACTGTAGCCATGAAGTTGGTCGTTAGGTGTTGTCAGTTTTCCACTTGATGTCTTTTTAGAATAAACACTTACAATTATACAATGGCTCTAATTAAAATGTCATAATGAAAAAATCTTAAGCATGCTAATTGTAAATAGGACTAATTTATCTGACAGGTAGTTTCAAAGGGCAAAATTCAGCACCATGAACTGGAACCAATTAAAATTAGGCATTATTTAGCAGTTGTGACAAATGACACAAAGCACTTTTCACAGAACTACCTTCGTTTTACAATGCTAAATGCCCATCAGTGTAATTATAACCCAGCAATATAGTGTTACAGACGCCTCCTTCCTCCCTGACTGAAGACAGTCTATGATTTAAAATGCCACAGAAGATAGCTGGGCTGCGTCTGTGGACTCTGGTTATTTTAGTTACTCTCTGGCACTAATTAAAAGCAGCAGGTGGTGCCATTTGGGGAAAAAAAAAAAAGTGAGACAGTAAAAGGAAAAAAAGCCAAAAATCATGACTGACCTGCAACACACAACATATTTTGTTTTACAACACAAGTGTAAGCAACAATAAGCAAAAAGATATTTGCTCAAAGATTTTTAAAAATGACAATATTACAGTTTATTATCGCCATATCAAAGTTAATTTGAACATACGGGAAGCTCTTTGCCCATTTTGGCATATTACAATCTATTTCCAAGTTAATTATGATCCAGATTAGCTCTGTTACAAAACCTATAGTGGGTTGCCTTTTTGCCTACTGCCTACATAGACAGCTGATACCATCCTAGTCATGTGACCTCATCATCAACCCCAACATTTGCAACTGATTTTGTTACCATTTTGCTAAGCTATTTAAGTAATACTATAATATATATACATATACATATCCTTTTTTTGAGTACTGAATGAAACGTATAACAGTTTAATTTATAATCTACATTTTTTTCACTTCAGGTTTTGGAACTGTGCAACAGAGTGCATATAATAGTTGTTTAAACAAAATCTCTTTCTCTGACTATCTATCTTCTATACAAGCTTATCTATGCTCATCAGTGACAGTATGGTTTTAATTGCAAGCAGTAAGATCAGAGATGACAGGGCGCCCAACCTCACCCCACACATCATTGTGATAATGTGGAACAGCGCCATTTTTGAAAGATCAAATGTGGTTAATTTAATGCCCCATCATTTATTCAGGACAGTAATGGAGCTAAACACATAACACCGCTCAGTTGTGTTCTTTAAGTAATCATTCCTCCCCGGCCATCTAATTGACTGCTTGCAATCGACCATCTTTGGTTAGAATTTACTCTTATGCTGAGCCTTTCCGCTTGTGTTTTGAAAGCCTTTTAAGGCTTTGTTCAGACAGGCAGGAAAAATCTGGCATGTTTTTTGGCACAAAAATCTATCCAATCTAAAAATACAGATTTTTGGCCTACAATATGTTCAGAATGAATTACACTTACTGTATTAGTTTTACCAAACAAACAATTAATTGTAAAATGAGCAAAGCCTTAATGTTAGAACTCAAACAGGATACTTTCAGGATATTTACTGTTTTATTTCTAAAGCAATTCCCAATGCTAATTAAATTCAAATCAACTACTATATCAGCAGACAACCTTACATGAAAAACTCTGCCATTAAAATATATTTTGGGGGGAAAGGATCTTTAAAGAGTGAGACAAAGTAAAAGAACTTAACACCTCCTACACACAAGGGACAGAGCAAAACAAGCAACAAACCACGATAAACATACTGTGCTCAGATGGCTCCACTCACTCCAAACAGAGGGATGCTGAGCTTGGCACGTTCTCCATCCAGCTGAACCCGCTGCCCCCCTGAATGTTAATGCCGAAAGCGCAAGAAAAGCCAAATGGAGTAGTTTGCGACAACCCCTGGTGATTAAGTCCAGTGGACTGGTGAGAAGGTAATTCTGGATCAAACTTTAATAATACAGTAGCTGCTGAAACATTTCCCTGGAAAACCAGCACCTGACAAAGGCATTCGAGGCATGCAGACACAGAGGGAACATTGTTCTGGCCGAAACGAAGGCAATCAAAGCCTTAACCCTTCCTTTGCCACCTGAAATTTCAGAGGCAGTAAGCACAGGTGCCATCTGTTTAAATGATCAACAACATACAATTCAAGATCAGTTCATAGTTTCAGTCACATGACTGGTGCAGAGACCTTGAGAGCAAAACAGCCACTTTGTTATAGACATGCCGAATTTTTTTTAACACCGCTCCACAGAAGAACAGCAATATGTGAACAAACAGCAAGTTCTGGGCACTTGTGATCCATATACAGCAACCAATTTTTTTAAATCACAAAAAAACAGCAGGACATAACATAAAAAATATTTGGTTGCAGTGACATACAGTAGCCAACATTCGAAGTGGATCAGAACCTTTCATCAAAGTTGTCCTGAGACAAGAATAGGTATTGTTTTTGGATTTTAGGACAACTTTGATTAAAGGTTCTGATCCACTTTGAATGTTGACTACTGTATACAGCGGCGATAGATAGAAATAACTAAACTTTTTTGGCAAGTGTTATAAGAATTATGGCCAAAATGTTATATAGATAGGAAACAGCGGCATGCATTAGGTCAAGTATACACTTTATTGATGATTCACTGTAAGCTAAATACAACCAGAATTTCCTTTTTCTGGCCACATTTGTGTTTTTGTATTTTTTTCCATCATTTTTCTTTTAGGGATTTTAAAAAAGTTTTGCATTATAAGCCATGAACCAAATCAGCCAGTTACGAGGTAAATCACAACATTAAAAAAACGCTTCATCATGGGAGCGGTGTTTCCTGCTGAGCTCTCAGATTGGTGGACGTTTCTTCACACCATCATGGATAATGTACTTTTTCACCTTGAATTGCACTGTTAAACACAATTTTTTTTTAAAAAAACTAGCATGTCTGTCTCTAAAGGTTTACAAGTTAAAGTTAAAAATCAACATCCCTACTGAGGAACTCTTCTGGAAGCCGACTGTTGCATTCTATACTAAATTGCATCATGCAGTTTATTTCTAATGATCTTCAATGGGAAAATCTTTAACATTTATTTTAATGTGCTGTGTTCTAATCAGGTTTTTCAGGTCTAAAAAAAAAAAAAAAAGAAGAAGAAAAAAAGTGGCAGCCAGTGGAAAAAAGCCTTGTTTTGCCCTTCAGGTAGGTGTTCATATGAGCCTCAATTTTCTTTACAAACACTACAACTCTGCTTTGCCCCAAACCGTGCTCCAAAACTAGCTCAATTTGGCAACCTCAAACATGCCATAGCCAATAAGGCCTCACAATCAATTTAAACATCTGATATTTAGTAAAGAAATCCTTACTGATCAAATAACCACAGATTTCTTCTGTAAGTTAAAAATCACCCAATGTCAAATGCAAGGAAGATTAAAGATCCTCAAGCATTAAAGCATACCTCATCATCAGATGCAGGCTTCTTAAGAGGGTAGACGTCATTTGGTCCACTAATGATGCAACGCTGTGCTTTGAGTCTTGAAGTCTCGTCCATTATTCCTTGACATGTGGGAGGTGGGTGTGAACTAATCAAAGACGGCACATGCTCAGCTCCCACAGGACTGACAATAATAATAGGTCATCTCACAGCATCACCCGGCTCACTTACGATAAGGAGGGATAATTCAATGTTACACCCGCCACGCTAAATAAATGAAAACTGTTTCCTTAGAGATGGGCAACAGTGATTCCTCAGCTAACAGATCTTTGTTCTTCAGTGCAGATGAAAGCTTATATAAAAGCCGGTGTGAGTGTTTCACAACACGCAACAGTCAGCAATGGGCTCATTTTTAACTTTTGGCATGGATTTGTTGCCAATGGAAAATTTAAATGTTTCAAACAAATGAAAAAAATGTGTGTGACTTAATTAAAAATGAAAATTGCGTTTACTCACTTTCAAGTTGTTGAAAATTTGTACAGATTTTTTTGTTTCTGTTTAACACAAAATAATTCTTTTTTTTGAAGAATGTTGGTAACCAAACCATTGACTTCCATTGTGTTTTTTTCCATACTATGGCAATCAATGGTTACCCTCAACAGTTTCAACATCTTCAAAATACTTTCACGAGTTCCTCCTCCTTCCTCATTAAATAACTGATAGTAAGAATGTTTGGCGTGCTGTCCGGAGGAGCAGGCAGGCAGCCCGAGCCCCAGGGGATCAACCCCCTAGGAGGCGAGGGCTGGGTAGAGCTGGTCACTGCGTGTCCCCTGGAAGGAGGGTGGGATGGCTGAATAGCTAGGATGGCAAAATCGTCTTGAAGGAGCGATAGTTGTTAGTAGCTTGAGCCTTAACTAAGGAAGCTGTAAACCAGGTGTCCCCGACCAAAGGCGACAATGGCAAGGAACCAAAACTAAGTGTGGGAGGGAAAAAAAGTCCTTTGGAGGAACCTGGCTTAACAACGGCCAGTTCCCCTCTGGCCGGGAAACCGTCACCTGGTTCCCAGTTTATGTGGTGTAAGGGGTGGTGGAGGGATGCAAAGAATGAAGATGCAAGGAAGAGGAAGTTGGAGGTATTTAAAGGGGATAGGATAATTAGGTAATTGAAGGCTTAATCATTCGTACATGCTCCTCCTGAAATTTGTTAGCAAACATCATTTTTTTTTGTTCAATAGAAGACACTTCTAGAAGTTTGGAACAAGCTAAGGGTTGAACTCTCTCTTTAACTGGTAAAGCGGCATTGATATCAAACAAGTCAAGCAGATTAAAAGATTAAACTGGCCCAACAACCAATGATGTAGGTTATAATTGTACTGATTTTTACCCAATTAAAACATTTTCCTGGATCAACATCCTTTGTTGGACCTGCAACAACGTTTCTATTAACCATGACAGCCACAGTGTTTCAGTGTTAGTCAGAATACAGGGTCATGCAAAATAATTACCCCGATTGTCAAAACTAGAGTACGTTTTGACGTATCAAATCTTTTGCTCACATTTAAAGAGAATCTACCTGCTTGATTTATTGGAAATATGGAGATTGCATAGCCTATAATGGAAATACTGATGATGTTGACGCCTGAGCTACGCAAAATGTCTTTGCACAGTAAGCTAAATGTAAAAACTAAAATGCTGTGACATACTTGTAATGTGTAAATCTTTTGATAACCCTAACGAAAGGTCCGAAACGCCATTCTGTTGCTATGGTTACAGAGCGATTTCTGTTACTATTAAGCGTTTGCTAAACTTCTACGTTAATCTCTTACAGTGACTGAAATGTTAAAAATCATAAAACCCCTCAAACTTGGCAAATTTAAGGACCACTACCGCACCCTGTGCACATTATTATAACCCTCCACGTCCTTGAAATAAACCGCCTTACATAAATGATTACATTAAACATATAACGTTAGCCTTGTATTAACTTAAGCATGTAACTTAAAGTGTTTATTTACCGTATACCGGTCATCGATTAAACAACTCATTTAGAAAAAAGAGCAGATTACAAAATAAAGAAAGAAAACCGCGTTAATAAGTTTTCTTACCTTATCTAGACGCGTTTGTCCTGTAGCTGTCCAGTTAGTAAACTTTGGAGGAACGTTTCCTGTGTGCGTTCCTTCCTTCCTTCCACACCTAACGGGACAGGTAGCTAACAACTGACACAGCAACTCAACCAATGGATATTAAAAGAACGAGACCAGATTAAAAGGTACTCTCACTGACAGACACGACAAGCATGTTTAGAAGCAATAAAAGTGTCTAAACTAAAAGAGCAAGCTGTTTGTTTGCTCGGCCGCAGGCGTTCTTTGTGTTGTCAAATGAGTGCTGTACCTGCGCTTGTGCTTATGGGAGTGAGACAGCACTAGTGCTGCCGATTGCTTATGGGCGGGGCTGATGTGACGTGGGCGGGGCTAAACGATGCTCTGTCTTATTGTGCTCCCTACTGTCCAATATGTAAAGGAGACAAGTTATTTTTCAGTGCTGAGTTTGAGGTACATTTGTTGTGTTTTAGTGTTTTTAGCATTTACTTGTATATTACATTACTTGTACATTAGTGGATTTTTAAAACACATCCTTATGCAATTTTATTCAGTGCGTATGTATGGCTCTTGTATACCAGAATTTTCAACATTTTTTTTTTCTTTCATTTTTGTGTGTTCACAAATGGTAGTTTTTAATTAAATGCCATTTAAACTTTTCTTCTACTTGTGAATAATACTACTACTAATAATAATAATAATAAAACTGTTAAATTAAGTTGTGCTTTTATCAAAATATATATTTTTTCTGTTCAATAGAATTTTACAGGTTTGGAACAACCTGAGGGTTGAACTCTCTCTTCAACTGGTAAAGCAGCATTGATATCAAACAAAAAGTCAAGCAGATTAAAAGATTAAACGAAGCAAGATTATCTGGCACAACAAGTGGTTATAATTGTACTGATTAGATCATCTAAAGTGCTTAAAGTAATTTTTATCCAATTAAAACATTTTCCTGGATCAACATGCTTTGTTGGACTTGCAACATCGTTTCTATTAACCATGACTGTCTCAGTGTTTCAGTGTTGTGCTTTCAAATGAATGGTAGGATATATTACATTAAGTAGTGGCAGCAACGAACCATAAGACTAAAATATAAAACAGCTGTTATAAATATAGCATTGTTTATGAGTTATTTGGACTTTTCGAGGAACACGTGGGAGAATTAAATATTGGGAAGCCTTGGAAAGCATGTAAGTAAAAAAAGCAAGACTGTTATTGACATACCATTCAACCACACTTTTGTGATTGCGTGTATAAGTGTGTGTGGGCATGTTTGCTTAGGTTGCAGCAGGATAATTGCATCCCCTGACATCTCGGGCTCTGTGAAAATAAAGTGTCTGTATATTCTCTGATCAGCTGTTGGTCATAGCATCCAGCTGCCCGGATATCTCTAAACTCCCATATTTGTCTGTTACTTGTGAAAAGCATGAATAGATGATAACTCATAAGATAGATCTTACGAATCTGGAGTAAGAAAGTGCTGTTTTTAATTAGGATGATAAAAAAAATTAAACACCAGACCCCAAATAGTATTTTGTTTAATGAGAGAAATGGAAAGGAACAGACTACCCCTCAAGACTTCGCTTGTGATGCAGCTGCTTCCCTTGATCGCCATCTAGTGGTAAATAGGATGCGGGCTGAAAAAGTTTTTAGTTTAAAAAACTTTTTGTTCTTTGATTCGTGAGAAAGGTTATCTGTATAATTACCTCAAAACATTAAACATACCAAGTCTAAATTGGGGATTAAAACCATAAGAAATCATAATCATGCTTTTAATTAGCAAAAGCGACTAAGGTCACACTCAATTACTCTTTATCCACAATAACGAAGAGTCTGTTCATTAATGCAACACACATGGGCCCAGATATGCTGAAGGGCATTGCTCCTCATCAGCTTGAATAAAGATAATTCTCCCTTTAGTCATGACAGAGCAAAAATCATACTTAATATTTCTGATTTAATGTGCAAATGAACTGTTGGGGAGGTTACAGTGCTATTACAAATCTTGTCTGAATACTGAACCCACTTCATAGTAATTTTGTCTTCCGAATAAAGGACTTGTTTCTTTTAAAATAAAACAAACTCCAAGGGGTTGCACATCAGACCAACTACAGTATATGATGCAACTTCGGATTGGCATAGTGGTAAAACAACCCAATCCCATTTGTGATTTATAATTTGTGTGAGTTCAGGTATGAATATATTCATTTGTTTTACACATAAACCACTAAAACCAACTAAATCAGCGTAAATAGTTTTTCTCACTAAATTCTCTTTTTTTCACTTCTTCAATGCAATGCTGCACTAAGTTACATCAGCGTTTGAGAAGTAACTCTGCTCATGTCTTACATCATGCATGTTTGGCACAGCCCCCCAGCTCAGTCCATAACTCAATGACTGCTTTGTGCAGATTTTCTGAAGTTCAATGAACATATATGGATATGTTCTTAAAACATTTTAAAACAGAACCAAAGTTTGAGTATTATGCCACTTCAGCACGTAAGACATGTGCCACATGCAAGACTGAAGGGAGATGTTTAAAGAGACTCTCCGGTAAACAACAGATTGTCGTTTGCAGTTTGGACAACACATACCACACACAGGTGGTCGATGCAAAAAACAGATGCTTTTGTACTTATAAGACTTAAAAAAAGACATAAAACTGCATTTTATGGACATTATTTGATGCATAGAAAGAAAGAAAGAAAGAAAGAAAGAAAGAAAGAAAGCTTGTGTTTCATTATTGCAGGGGACAGATGAAAAAGTTACATAAAGTGCATATGCAAAAGAGCTCAGACCAACAGACTTAACAACACAAAATGTGCAAAAGACTGAACACCTCAACATGATATAATTTACCTCCTTTTTGCAATTTCTAAAACATTTTATAGAGCTTGTTTGATGCAAATTCGATGCATAGTGGGTGCATAGAAAGAAAGAAAGAAAGAAAGAAAGAAAGAAAGAAAGAAAGAAAGAAAGAAAGATTCATTACAAGATTTCATTACTGCAGGGGATGGAAAAAAAATACATAAAGAAGAACTGTACATACAAAAGAGCTTAAAACATAGACTTAACAAAACAAAATGTGCAAAAGACTGATCACCACAACATTATCTAACTCTGAAAAATACTATATTTATAGTAGCAAAATTATAAAAGATACTTTGAAAAATAGCCATTCCTGCACCACACCCACAGCTTGAAGAAGAATTCAGGCTTTGACGTGGCAGTGTTGGGGGAGGATGTGAGCTTGGGGAGCAAGTCTCTACATCCCCCGACAGAACAATCTAGAAGGAATGTTGACAAAGACAGAAATGTTTGGGATTCTAAACAAGGAAAAGGTTTGGTATAATAATGGTTATTTCATATATCCTGGGTTCATTCATGTGATTCATTGACAAACTTTATATTCTAGCATTAAATGCACATTTTGTTCTGCAAAACACTGCCAACACAGCAGAGCAAGTCTGGGTACAGTCATAAAATATAATACAGGACAAAATAGTATCACCTTCCATTACACATTCCATGCCAATATATACAATTGTATAATTACAACTTAAAGTTTGAATGAAGATGACACTAGTTTAATGGCAGAGATTAACTGATTGATAGCATATTTCAGTAGGCTTTAGGACCTTGCAAAAGTTTAATCTTGTGGTCATCGGATCCAGAGGGAGGGCTCTCCCAGCTTCCCGAGGAAAACTAAACATCCTCATTTGAATAGACCGGCTCCAGCTTCTAGAAGTTTCTTTCGTCGAGTATAAAGGCCTGTGCTTCAAACACTCTGCAGCAAAGCAGCATCTGGGAGAAGAAGAAGAAAACATCTGGGAAAAGAAGAAGAAAACATCTGAGAAAAGAAGAAGAGAGCAACCGAGAAAAGAAGAGGGACACATCTGAGAAAAGAAGCGAAGAGCATCTCAAAATAAGAAGAGGAACACATTCAAAAAGCTGTCCAAGGTAATTGTTGGGAAAATTATTTTATTTCACAAATATCTATTTAGAAAGATTTTTATTTATTTACTTTTTTTGCTTGCATGATAAAATGGCTACTGCACACAGGGTCAGAGAATATTCTTTTTTTCTTCTTTTTCTTCTTTTAAGTCAAATTGTATTTTAAAATATGCAATTACAGGCAACGCAAACCAAAAATCAGGTATAAGTTTATTTATGTTTTTTTTTTCCAAAGGAGAAAGAAAAAATTCAGTCAAAAAGACTAAAGTCCACATGCTTTGGACAGTCATAGGATGTTCAATGATGCATATTTTTTTTCATTATTTTTTACACTATATTTACAAGAGAGTGATTAACACTTTCCAATCGGGAGTGGTTTTATGCTATCACTTAATCAGTGCTACCTCTGGAATTCAGATGTGGGTCTACTGTGGAAGTTCTGATTGGTGGAAAGTTTCCACCTAAGATCTGCTAGCCAATAAGAAAAGTCGACATGCCTTTCTTTCTCTTTGTGCATGAAGTAGTGCTTCAAAATGAACATATGCTTAAAAGAAGCAAAGAGTTCAAAGAGGGTTTTTTCAAATGTATATAAAGATATTTTTGTGCAGATTACCCAAATGCACCTCTTGTCTTTCAGAGTGAAAATCGAAATCGTTGACAACTATGAATATGAAAACATATCAAGGTATCCAAGATGATAAGAAAAATCAACATACTATGAAGAAACGGATAAAAGACACAAACATAAGTGAATGAATACCCATGCTGACTTACATAAGCTGCTAACTTGAGGCTGTTAGTGGATAGGGATACATAACATCTAAGATTTAAATCGCACTTTCAACATGCAATGTAATCTCTATTTGCAGTTTCCAACATTTATTTTAAAGTGTTTTGGCACATTTTCAGAACTGTATAAAAAGAGCAGAATCAAGTAAAGCCATGGATTCCTGTCGGATTAGTCACTGCCATTGTTTTTTGTTTGACAGGCTTGACCTAGAAAACATGGCCTACAGGCTTTATTTGAACTATTTAGGGTGCATACATTTCAAAAACTTCATAAATCAAAATACAAAATGGTTTCAAACTGATATAATGAACAAACTATTCACTGTGCAGACTTTTGTTCCTAAAACAAACACATAGAAAAACTTAAAATTTGCATTACTGAAAAATTGGTCAATTTGTAATCTGTATCACTTGTTGATTCTTTTCTCTTCTAGGTTTTTATTGCTACCCAAAAATACAGCAAGCATGTTGGTGTCCAATCTTATTGCTCTGTGCCTTTTGGCTGTGGCCGTGTCCGGTGAGGACAAAAAGCTGAGTCCCCATGCAACCTCCATGGCAGACACCAGCGCTAACCTGGCCTTCAATCTCTACCACAATATTGCCAAAGAAAAGGATCTTGACAACATCCTCATTTCTCCTGTGGTGGTGGCCTCCTCTCTGGGAATGGTTGCCATGGGTGGCAAATCCTCCACAACATCCCAGGTGAAGAGTCTCCTGAAGGCTGATGCCCTGAAGGATGACCATCTGCACACAGGCCTGTCTGAGCTTCTGACTGAGGTGAGCGACCCCCAGGCCCGCAATGTGACGTGGAAGATCAGCAACAGGCTGTATGGCCCCAGCTCTGTCAGCTTTTCTGAAGACTTTGTCAAGAACAGCAAGAAGCACTACAACTACGAACACTTGAAGATCAACTTCCGTGATAAGAGAAGCGCCATCAACTCTATCAATGAGTGGGCTGCCAAATCAACTGACGGAAAGCTGCCAGAAATTACCAAGGATGTGAAAAACACAGATGGGGCTATGATCGCCAACGCTATGTTCTTTAAACGTAAGTATTAAAAAGAAGATGTTATATAAATTGCATATAATTATTCATCCCGGGCGAACCCCCAATTCATATGTACTTTAATAGTTCCAAGTCTGAATTACTTTTAAATTATTACATTTTATTAAATTATTCACACAGACATAGTAACAATGTCCTGGCTTTTATATATTGATTAATATTTACTTTAATTTTAGTTTAATAATTTATTAAAATAAGTAAGGGGTTCAAAGAGGTTTTTTTTGGACTTTAAAAAATAACTAAAAATACAGCTAAAACACAATGCAAATATGATAATATAATAAAAAGCATGTTTTTTTAAACAAGGACAAAATACTGAGTTATACCTTTCTATACCCAAATCATATTTAATTCATAATTATATCTAATTTTTGATCTTGGTAGGCTCCATTTTTCATGGCCTTTTTTAAATGCTTTAAATGTTTTAAATTAGGCTGTTTGTACTTAAATATTAATCATTAATCATATGTCATTATAGATTCAAAACTAGCCACCAATTGCTATGTTCTGGATTTTTCCTCCTTTTTTAAGTCAGCATTAGTATTTACATTTGATAGATAATTGCAGTTGATAGTTACAATTCTGTGAGCATTATTTGGTAGTATTGTGTAGTATTAATATACAATTATTTAAGATGAAAATAACAAACACAATACTGACTAGAACAATCAATCTAATTATTGAAATTAATGACTTATTTCTGCTCCACAGCCCACTGGGATGAGAAGTTCCACCACAAGATGGTTGACAACCGTGGTTTCCTGGTTTCACGCTCTCACGCTGTCAATGTTCCAATGATGCATCGCACAGGTAAAAACAAGAGCTTGTTTTACTCACAATCTACTATAACTACAAGTGGAGTTAACCTTATTAACTTTGCCTATACAGGTATCTATGGCTTCTATGAAGACACACAGAACAAGCTGTTTGTGGTCAGCATGCCTTTGGCACATAAGAAGTCCAGCATGATTTTCATCATGCCCTACCATGTGGAGTCTCTGGAAAGGCTTGAGAAACTACTCACTCGCCAGCAGCTGGACACCTGGGTCGGCAAGCTCGAGGAGAGAGCAGTCGCTATCTCTCTGCCTAAAGTTAGCATGGAAGTTAGCCACGACCTTCAGGTAAATATAGCTACTCTTTTTTACATAGTAGTTATATAACCATAATATTGTCTGCATGATATATGAGGCGCTTTTCTCTTGATTTGCAGAAACATCTTGCAGAACTTGGTCTCACTGAAGCTCTGGACAAGTCTAAGGCAGACCTGTCCAACATTTCTGGCAAGAAAGATCTTTACCTCGCCAATGTCTTCCATGCCTCTGCCTTGGAGTGGGACACAGAGGGAAACCCATTTGACAGCAGCATTTATGGTAGTGAGAAGATCAGGAACCCCAAGCTCTTCTACGCTGACCATCCCTTTATTTTCCTTGTGAAAGACAACAAGACCAACTCCATTCTTTTCATTGGCAGGCTTGTTCGGCCTAAGGGTGATAAAATGAGAGATGAATTGTAACTTTTAAGCTATTTAAATTTTCTGCTGTTGGTATTATTGTTATTAATAATTTGACTGTTACCTCATATGGCCCATCCGATGGATTATCTGTGTATGGTTTTAAACAGGTTATGAACATCAGGAGCAATGCAATCCTATAGGTGAGGAATTAGAACCCTACAAATGCAACCAGAGAACTGACATCAATATGTTCATGTGAATTATTCAATCAAGACACTATGCTTATATTAAGCGTATAGTGCCGTTGATGTTAAGCTGTGGTTTTTAAGATTGCGCTTGTAGAACCTCTCTTTATGAGTATGTGACATCAATGAAGGGTTTGCCTTATCTTTAATGTTTAAAGGGAAAAGGTAGTGCTATTCAAGTGTTTCTCAAGTACAGTATGTTTCTGTGATTTCACTCCATCCAACACTCATGGCTCCTGCAATGATGCCTCTCTCCAGTTTCTAAGATATTGTGTTTAAATATGTCTTTACCATAAAGTATCTTTTTTCCTCTTCATTTCATTCAATTGTATGTTTCTATTGTGTTTTTTTTCCCTAATAAACTGAAATTTGTAAAAATATATACTGTTCTTTTTTATATATTTAAATGAATATATCCATAAAATAAATGCATACAAACATAAAAATTTTAAATCTAAAATAATACATAAAACATAATCTATATAAAATATCTATATTTATATATATACACACACTATTATTCCAACTGACTGACAATAACTCATAATGAAAGATCACATTGTCATTCCTAACAGTTTAATCCCAATCATTCCGCCTGGTTTGTTGTGTAAACCCTCTCTGGACTGGAATGTGAAGCTTTAGCTGTGTGTTTATTCCACCGAGGGAATAAAGTGTTGTCTCGCCTCCTCACCTGTTAAGTGACACAGATTTCCCAGACATCCTGTTGTCTTTATGGCACCATAAACCTCTAAACTACAAAGAGGAGATTTAACGTGAGAAAGTAGCTAACCATGCTTTGGCTGAATGAGCCAATGAGTGGACATACAATAGCAGGATTAGCGCCTGGAGTCAAGGGCTCGCACGGTGAGATGGGCAATCAGAAGAGGCTAAGAAAATAGTCAAGATAAATAACCTGTATAACCCAGCCGATTTAATATAATATAAGTAATATTCATAAAAAAGAAAGCAACTGGTTTAAGTGCTAAATGGAGGGTATCATTGCTTAATTCACAGAACAAAACCTTTATAATGGGGCCATCTTGTGGTAAACAACAAAACTGCAAACACGCTTCTGGTTCTCAAACTGTTACCTATGAGAAATGATTGATGGAGAATTAGGAAAAAACCAAAAACAACTTTAAACGTTTCGACATATTTAAGATGCTGTACAAGCACACGCATTTGGTTCTTGCTTTGATATGCTGTAAAATATAGTTAAACCTAATGTGATTGACATCGGTAGCTTTAAGGCCTTAAACAACGTAAATTAAATCAAATTACTTTAAACAGTTGAGAATAGTTTTCCTAGCGGCAGCTTTGCTTGTATCGCACGTGCGTTCCCCGGGTGCGCGCGCATCAGTTGACTCATCTTTTTTGAAATGCTGGAAATTATTGTTTGCTGATGCTGTTATTTCAGCTTTCATTATAGCCTATAATGGAAGAAAAAAAACAAAAAGGCATTGCAAATAATGACTTGTTCAACTATGTTATTGTCTGTATGGAGCATCAGAACAACATGGTTTTTTGCTAACATGGAATTTAACTCTTCCTGCTGCTATCCTTATCAATACAATTGAGCATGAAAATGTCCAATTATAGTATAATATTGTACAGTACTTATATACATGTATAACAGACAATCAAAAATGCTAGAAGTGCAAAACTGAAGTATTACAGAAAGGCCTGTTGAGATCTGACTGGACTTAACTCCCAGAAAATGAGATCAGTCAGAAAAATTATAATTAAAAATACCACTCAGGCTGTGCCTGGCAGGTTTGATTTACAGAAAATGCAAGTTATCATTTTAAACAGCTTATGTAAGGCAGACAATCCCTCTCAGAAAAACCCAGGCTACATGTTTAATACAACTTAAACTGCACAGCATCTTAAACATTTCATTTTATACCCAGTACAAGCACATGATCTTCATCAGAGAGAGACAGGACCCTTTATTAAACCAATTAGTCTGAGTATCAGTTTTGCCCTGTTTTCTAAATGTATTGCAAGGTACAACTAATAAATATTCTGCATAGTATAAATTAATATCTTTGCATAAATGATCAGAATTCACAGAATTATTCCATTTCATTTTGTAATTTCTCTTAAGCATCTTCTTAGCATAAACACAGTCATATTTCACGAGTCCAGAGACAACTTACAGCAGCCTTACATTTGCAATCGCTTGCTATCAACCAACCTCAGTCAATTTGGCTTTTGCATAAACATTGCTAGAATATCCCATTTGGTCTTTGCAGCAGATGTCCACTAAGCCTAGCCAAATCTGATTATGTCACTACATTGTTTTTTGGTTAGAGAAGATCAAATAAAATCAATTATAGCTCCACCATGAGAAACAAATATATGAGAACACAAAATGTGAAACATCTGTGAAAAAAACACTTGTACTTTTGGTACAAGATGCACACCGAGTCGAACAGAGTAAGTGTGACAAGAAAGAAATACACTTTCACTGACTACTTGTTCTTCAGCGACCATTTCATTAGTGCTGTTGTTTCTGCTGCGCTGGGCAGAGTCGGATTAGGCAGACGACAACCAATCCTATTAAAGTAGTCTTTGTAAGCTGCAATGAAACACACATGCTTGTGTTGTCCTCTGTTTCTCTCCCATGCAACTTGCATGTATCTTTCCTTTCTGGTCAGTTTTAACATCCTTGGGCTTCTCAGATTTTGGGCTTGTCCACTTGTCTTTTTGCCTTGCGAAATATTGACTTGATCTCCTCCGTCATCATGTCTTGCCAGTTATCTCTAAAAGATGAGAAATAATTTAGAAAGTTATCAGTGATGATGACAGACCAAACGAAGATCATTTGGACCTTGTTAAGTAACGTGTTTAACAAAAACTGCGGAAATGCACAACATGCACAAATAATTGGTTAAGCGGGACGTTCAACACCACAATAACCACCATCACGGAACAAACTCAACAGAAAACACCCTAACCAACTGGCAAATACAGCACAGCATGCGAGGTACTACCTCCTTGCATATGTCTACGGGTTCATGCCTTTTTCTCAGCTTTCCTTCTCCTGTAAGCCTCTATGTCCTCAGGTCTCAAACCATGGTTGTCTTCCCTGATGCATAAATCCAATTATCCAATCCATAAATAGTATCCCATTCATTAAGTACAAAGAAAATGAATCTAAAAGTACAATTTATTTGGACAATCCTGCAGTAAAATACTATATATATATATATACATGTGTGTGTGTGTCTAATAAATTCTTACCCTGGTTTAATCTCTGGTGGTTTTGGCAAAGGCTTTGTAAAATTTGATTTTCCAACAAGCCAGTATGTTTCTTCAATGCCTTTCCCCTAAAAAAAAATAAATAAATAAAAAAAATCATAAACACAAATACAAATTAAAAATATCCACAATAAGTTACTGCAAAGGTTTGGGGGTCAGTAAGATTTTTGTCATGTTTCTGAAAGAAGGCTTTCATGCATTTATTTGATCAAAAAGTTGTTGTTTTTCCAAATATTTGATATATTTTAAAATCACTCCAATACACTTATTTGGTGCTGAATAAATTCCCACTTATTTAAAATATCAATTTTTTAAATTCTACATGTCTTTAATCAGACTTTTGATCAATTTAATGCATCCTTGCTGAATGAAAGTATTAACTGACCACATATATTTGAATGTTCAAATATTATTTAGTATGATTGAAAAGAAAGTGTTTGTGCTAGTACCTTAAGCTCAGTCTTTCCTCGGACTTCTATTTTGTAGCCATCGTTTAGAGAGTGGAGAATATTCACTGTGCTAATGTTCACATGAATTCTGTAAGCTAAATGAAACAGGTTTATTGATGTATCTTCTCAATACAGTACGTCATGGGTTTGTATATTACAAAAATATCTAAATGTAACATACGCAACCCTGTAGATTCCATACGAGAGGCGGTGTTGACTGTGTCTCCAAAAAGGCAGTATCTAGGCATAGTTAGACCCACGACTCCAGCAACACATGGCCCTAGATAGAGAAAAAACATAATAGGATCGGGGAGGCGAGAAGGCACATTAAAAGTTTACATGAGCATCACAAGAGGGTTCTGAGCGGATGAAAACAGCTGGAGATTGGGAGCTCACCTGAGTGAATGCCGATGCGTATTCTGACCGGAACTTCTGGCATGTGTCGCATCTTGAAGGAGCCCACGGAGCTGAGAATGTTCAGGGACATGTTGGCGATCTCGGCTGCATGCTTGTTGCCGTTCTTCTTCGGCAGCCCAGAGGCCACCATGTAGGCATCTCCAATGGTTTCAACCTGTAATAAAGAAGAGTTAACTGGCTTTTCATGGAAATCGATTGCTGTTCGGTTCTCTCAGACTTCCAAACGTACCTTGTAGACATCGTGACTGCCAAGCACGGCATCAAATAGGGAGTAAAGGTCATTGAGCAAGTCTACAACCTCAATTGGGTCACTAAGGGATGAGATGGTGGTGAAGCCTACTATGTCACTGAAGTAGATTGTGACTTGATCAAAGTACTCTGGTTCCACGGAGGCACCGGTTTTCAGAGCTTCTGCCACAGAACTTTGAATGAAGAATTACATGAAGCTTAATTTGACATAGATGTTTGATGATATAAAACTTACAGGAGAAAATAAAATGAAAGGCTGTGTTAGCGTGGGAAAACATATACTCACGGAGGCAGCATCTCAGCCAGAAGCTTCTCTGTCCTCTGTTTCTCTACCTCCAGCTCTTCTGTTCTTTCCCTGATCAGGTCCTCTAGGTTAGAGGAGTACTGCTCCAGCATACGCAACATGGAGTCTATAATATTGGTCTTTTTGCCCTTGTTGATAAGCTTGAACTGAGAAACAGAAAATAAGGAGTCATTACAACTGAATATAAGAAACAATTACTACATAGTTGTCTTTTAGACCTCTGCCAAGAAAGATTATATATATATATATATATATATTTTTTTTTTTTTTTTATTACAAGATTGCATCAGTAATATTGTAAAGTATGTTAACTATTAATAAACTATAAATATAGTTTATATATAAGTAAATATATTTTAATATAATTTTAAATGTTGTTTTTTTTATGCAATGGCAAAGCTGAATTTTCAATCATTTTTATATGCTGATTATTATTACCAATATTTTTTGTGGAAACCATGACTTTTTCGTATTCTTTGATGAGTACAAAGTTCAAAAGAACACGATTTACTTGAAATATCTGAAATCTTTTGTCAAATGAAAAAAAAATTGTCAATTTTTTTCAGTTTTATGCATTTTTGCTAAATAAAAGTATAAATATTTATATTTTTTAAAACTATATAATCAATAATAGTAATAATACATAAAATAACGCAAAACACTACAATGCTAAAACATCAATTATGATACTAAAACAATAACAGAGTACATAAAAAAACACATGAATAAAATGGTTGGCACAGTATACAGTAAAAATCATTACACAAAGTTAGCAACCACTAAAACAACAAAGTTTTTTGGAACCTATGTTTGTTACTCAATTATAAAATGCACTCAATAAACCACAAAAGCATCTAAACTCACCTGATCAAAGATCTGATCAAAAGGAGGCCTTCTATCAGGCTGTTCACTCCAGCACTGCTTCATTAGCTGGATGCATTCCAGTGGAGCTTGATCTGGAGCGACAGTGGGCCTGCACATAGGCGGAGGTTTCTTCACCTTCCTCATTATCTCTGTAAATACAATAAATAAACATGCCATTGCTAGTAAAGAGATGCCAGATTTCACTGATAATACCTTACTATTGTAAAAGCAAGCTTATCTTTGAAACTGTTTTTCAAACTCAAGCTCGTTACAGCAGGATGGATTCTGATTGGCTGTCAATGTTAATAACGATAATCAACTGAAAAAATATTGTTCTGAAATTGATTCCAATAATATAGTTTCTCTGTGCCTTTGTCGTAATCTTTTCTTTAATATTTCGAACAATTTTTAGAACTATATCTTTATCTGCATCTTATAGCTATTGTGATTGGTGTGAACGGGGGTTAAAGATAACGATAAAGATCTAAAAATCGTTCTCAATATTAACGAATAGCATTGATAGCATAAAATTGATAGCCAATCGGAATTCATCCTGTTCTCACAAACTGGAGAACTTAAAGTGGCAGACAAGCTTCCGCTTAGAATAAACAGATGATATGATTGGCTGAGTGTGAACGCCAATATCGTTATCTTTAGAGGTATTTTTAGTCATCGTGCTTGGTGTGAACGGGGCTTCAGAGGAATAGTTTTGTAGATTTTCTTTAAAAATAACCTTCAGGAGACAAGCCGAGCATGCAGTACGGCGCTCCTCTGACCACCACTTCTTGAAGTATAATCGAAAAACTGTACACATCTCCTTTATAGGTTCCTTTCCGTTGACTTTCAGGGTCTCTAAGAAGCTCAGGAGCTGTCCAGAATAGATCTGAGAGACATAAAAATGGTTTATCATATTTTTGATTAACACTGTAGAATTGGATGGAGTAAATGTGAGGAAAAAAAAGTAAACACCCATACCCTCTGGAGGTGGGGTCTCCTTTGGAGCTTTCTGGGTCTCAAGAATCTCATTGTATCCATAATCAGTGATCTTTAGGACAAAACGTCCATCTACTACACAATTATGAGACTTCAGACGCCCATGAGGAAATTCCCTGTGGTGAAGATATTTCATGCCCTATTGGATGGATACCAGAAACCAAAGACAGACATTGTAAATACATTTGAAAATGATCACATTTTCACATTAACATTCATTATAATGTACCTTGATGAGATCCAGCACTAAAGAAGATTTAAACATCCAGTCCAGTTTGACATCTTCATTGCGAAGGAGATCGTGTAGACTCCCCCGAGAACAGTGTTCAGTTACAATAGCAAACATCTCACAATCGGTGAAGAACCCCAAAAATGGATTGACATTTTCATTCCGTAGGTCCTTCATCTGAGAATTATAAAGATGATAGGAAGTGCCACTCGCGCTAATACCAAACTGTTAGGTTTAAATGAATTGTTTTGAGCCAATACCTTGGTGAAGATCTTAGTGGTGCTCTGTTTAACCTCCCTAAAATGTCCCTCTTTAATTTTCTTTAGCCACACCCAGTCACCCTGCGAAAATAGAAATGATTTCAATTTGGTCAGGGTGAAAAAACTCGGTGCGTTCAATAAAAAATGAAAAAAATAATATCACCTCATATACAGCCACGTTCGAAGTCTCATGTGTTGCTGTTGCCATGCTGTTCACAGAGCGGGAACGCTCACCCATGCTCTTCTCCTCGATGTAACTTTTTGAGTCGCTAAGATCCTCAAGGGTGATTTTCTGTGAGAAAAGAGATACACAGAATATATGACATTCTGTAAGTTTAAAGAAAGCAGCTGGATAGGGTGACGCATACTCTCTTGCTCAGCTGCGGGTTGATGAAGGTTAGGTCCTCAAGCGTGAGCAGGATCCTGTTGGGCCCTTTGATCAGCTGGATTTGTTGAAATCGCCTCCTACAAAGATCAGACAAGATCACACACAGCTTCTTGTACTTTCTATATAATTATGAAATGAAATTAAATATCAAAGGATCTTATCAAAACCACAGCAATATTACCTTATGAATAGACTTAGACCAATAGAACCAAGAACTATAATGAGGACAATCACAAACGCTATGATGACATATATTATTTCCACACCTGTAACACATAAGAATAAATTGGTCAACAAATGCAAAGTATGTAAGTTACTAATTCTGCACAAAATTATATGTATCGGTTAACAGTGAAAATATACAAATATTATAATTTTATTTAAAATGTAAATCCATTTATGCAAATGATTTTGTCTTTTCTAATAATAACAATAATAAATTCTATTTTCATGATGTGACAATGATTGCATGAAAACAGCAATGTCATATCTGTTAGCATAATTAAAAATAAAATATTATTGTTATTATCATGCTTTAAAAAAATATATATATATATATATATTTATATTTATTAAATATATCAAAGATAAAATACCAAATAATATTTTTAAAAGTATTTGAATGTAATTGTTATTTGTTTTTTATTAATAATTTTTTTCTGTAATATTTTCAGAAAAAATATTAAATACAAAATACCAAATATTTTGTACCATTTTTATTTGAATATTATTTTAATTATAATAATAATAATTATTATTATAATAACATAGGTCACTTTTAAGCGAAAAAAAAGACACATTAAACATCAAATATCTGTTTGTCAATTAGCATGATGTTCTTGTACCTCCTGTGCAAACGCCATTGGGGTCAAACCAGCAGCTGGAGTCTGAAAGTGGAGGTGAACCTGCAGGGAAATGTATGTATGTGCCGGCGAACAGCACCTTATCTAACATCAGGTTAACATAAAAGCAGCGATACAGTTCAGATCCCCAGCCGTCAGTGTCTAAGATCACATAGTCGCTCTGCCCGTTCCCTTGGGCGTCTATGCGGATGTTCTGGTTGAACCCGGAAAATGAAATGTTCCTCGTGAAGGAGGCCAGGTTGGATCCGGAGAACCACTTACCAGCTCTTCTTGCATTGTGCATGGACTTGGCAAGGAGGTACAGACTGTTATAGATTGTACCAAAGAGTGGAGAGACCTAAAATGTAGCAGAACATTTTAATGCAATGTTTTATACACGCGTACAGATAAGATTCGCAAAAGTTTCAAAGTGCACACACCTGCTCTGGCTCTTGTGACACCGTCAGTTCTCCAAATTGTTTGGCCATGTTGAACGCCTCATTGAATGACATCAGCTCTGACTCCATGGTAATGGTGAGAACAGCATCATAGGCTTTGCGCAGTTTGGTGTTGTTTTGCAGCGGGAAGTAGGTGGTGTTGGTATAGGGCAGGCTGTACAGGAGGGTGTCGTATGGTATAAACACATATTGACCCTTTGTCAGTCCCATGTCATAGGCCTTCATCAGGAATGACGTTTGTTGCACTCCTCCAATGAGTGCTGAGTGCATGCACATAATTATGACTGAAACACGTGGAAAAATAAATTAATTCACATACAATTTAATACGTTGTACCTAAACATAAAATGTTTTACTTATGTTTTTAAAAAGGGCCGTGATTAGAAATTTGTGTGACAGATGAGTGAATTGGACAAACTTTGAACAACCTTAGTGGTTATACTTTATTTTGATGGTCCCTTTAACGTATTCTGTGGATTATAAGTAACATTGCACCTACATTTCTACTAACTCTCAATAGAGTGCTATCAGAGTAGGTAGGGTTAGGGTTAGAATAGGTTGATATGTACTTGCTAAGTTACTTATAGTCAGTAGAGCGTCTTTTGGGAGACCATCACAATAAAGAGTTAGCAGATATTAATTACATAGTGTACTTATATTCTAATGAGAGTTAGTTGACATGTAGGTGCAAAGCTGTCAACAGATTGTTCAAAAGGGACCACCAAAATAAAGTGTTACCTGCTTTTTTGCTAGTTTGTTACAAATAAACCTCCATTTAACCACTGCAGCAAAAGAAAATTAATTATATTGATAAAAACATATATATTAGTTATAATATATATGATCTATTACAGAATTTTGAGTCATTGCATAAAGATAATTATAAATATTGTATAAAATATTAAGTATATAAACACACGTGAACGTTTTGCAAATAACGCATTTCGAGAGAAACGCGATACGAATTAATCAAACACAGCTGGTAGCCCATCAGCTAATTATTCCCAATCACTCTCACCCGATAGATTCTTCCCCTATCCACTATAAAAAACCCAGACTTTCAACCCTTCCACATCTCATTCCAAGCATCCCTCCTCCTCCCCTTCTCCTCCGGGGGGAGCAGTATGGGACCGAGCTGAACTTCGAACCCTTGCCCACACTAGGGTTCATACCACTAGGGTTCGCGGTTCGCCGTTCTCCCGGGCTCGCTCCCCTGACAGCATGCCAAACCCGCAAAAATTATACTAATGAGGAAAGTGTGAATTCTTGAAATAAATAATTTAATAATTAAGTAATGTAATTTATATATATAATTTATAATAATAATAATAATAAAGTTGACAAAGTTTCTTCAATTTTAAATATGCAGTTTTTCTTTCGGTTTCCTGAAGTGTTTTGTAGAGTAATTTTAAAAAGCCTTCAGGGTCATTCTGAGTATACAATTATTTGAGAAGAATTGTAAATATTTTAGTGTTTATTATATTAACTTTAAATATATTATAATATACACAGTACATTGTAATTATAATACATACATAATAAACAATAATTTAATTATAAATTAATTAAATTATGTTTTATCATAAATACAATCATAACAATATTTATTGGTTAAAACAATTGCTTATTTATTGTTTTACTGGTTACATTTGTCATCTTGAGTCTACGCAGAAATTGGTTTTAAAAATACTGAGAAATATTTACTATTTACTGAAGCAAAAATCTCTTGATGCCTCTAAACATAAAATGAATGTTTATGCAAACACTGCAAATGTATTTGTCCAAAACACCTCACCTTTTATCTCCCCTGCGTTTTGTATGCTCAGCAAGGTGTTCTCCAGCATGGTGTCATTATTCCCCATGGACACAACAATGCCAACAGGAAGCCCCTGGTTTCTGAGAGCACTTGCCAATTTGGCAGCTGTGTCGATCCATATATCCTCATTAGAAGACACGATGGCTATGTTAGCCAAGCTGAAAAACCTAAGCACACTGAAGAGCACCCGTGTCGGGGATGGTAAAGTTCGAGCAAATGTTGGGTAGCCCTGGACCCGGTCTAACTCATAGTTAATGCACGCCCATGAAAATAAAGTCTTGTCCCAATTCTTGCCCATGAGTGCTGCAGCGTTACAGTATCCTGGATTTGTAGGGCCTACAAATGCATCAACAGTGTTCTCATATTGTACAAATGAGGTCAAGGCTTTGGAAGTCTCGCAAGCCTCCTGAAGGATGACGAAATCCATTGTACAGCCCAGGTCTAAACTAAAATCCTCGTTTATGCGGCCAACAGCCAGTCTGGACGCAATGGCAGGAAGTGATTTGGCGTAATAAGGGTCACAGTTCCAAGGCCCCAGGACGCCTACTTTGAAAATCAGGCATTGGACACAGCATGGAAATGTCAAAACACAGAGAATAATCCATAGTGTAATGCTGTAAAATGGGAGCGTGGAGAGGCTGTGTCTGCTCCGGAGGACGGAGCAGCAGCAGGGGTAACTGGAGAACTCCCATAAAGCACCTCCGAATGGGAGGTGAATATGTTGCATTGTCCTCCGTCAGAAGCCGTTATGAGTAATGACGTTACAAAGAGACACCTAGAACAGCAGATTAGACGTAAAGTCAAGTCATGGCACCTTTTGATCAGTTTTCAACGCCAAATTTTGTTATCAAAATCAGTTATATACAAAGATAGGCTGTGTATTTTAAGTACAGTAATCAGCTGAAATTCGACTTTACAATTCTATCTAAATGATAAGAAAACAGTGGATGTAGATATTATGTTTTTTTTTTTTTGAGAAGGGCAAAAATATATATATTTTTTTTTAATAATATTTAAAACATTTCAATATTATCAGTAACAGTATTATCATATTAAATAAAAAAGTGGGTCAAACTTTATATTAGGTGGACTTAACTATTATGTACTGACATTTAAATTAATAATTTGATACAGTGCACTTGTTGTGTTCATAAATGTTTTTACATTGTACTTATATTTTTTTTAAATAACTTTGTAGTTAGTTTTGTAATTCAATTAATAATTACACTGTTGACTTATCAAGTATACCAGCAACTCATTTAACCAAACCTGTCCCTTACCCATATCCCACCTCATTAATAATTTTTCAATACAGTATAAACACAATACTGTATATACTTTTTGATGTAAGTACATAAGACCACCTAGTGTGACCAAAAGGAGGATTTTACAAAAAGGAAAGAATACTTCAGTCTTTCTACGTTTAAATTGCATTTTGAAATTTTATTTTGCAATTATTTGTGAAAATTTGATGCTCTACAAATGCAAAAAATTAATCAATAATATTTTTCTGCACTTATATTTATGCGAGTGAACAAACTGATACACATTGCCACATACAGTAAAATGCATTAGAGAAACTGAACTTACCATTATTTATAGGGGCCTCTTGAAGTTTTACCTCTCTCCTCCAGTGTTTTCTTTAATAACGTAGATTTATATCCTTCATATGGTTAGACGGTCATCTTTCACGACGGTTTTCCAGCATCAGTCGCACCGAGGGCATAAACAAATGTTGAGAGGATCTCAGCTCACAAACAAGAGTTTGATGAGGCTCGTCAGTGGCGTTGAGAGATTCAACTTCAGCACCCTGGAGAGCTACTTAATACCTGCAGTCATCAATCCAGGTGCCCTTTTGCACCTTCACAATTCACACCTAACGTTCAGTAACATTTTCCAGCTTCACTGTTATAAATTTTGCAGCACGACTCGATAGTGTTGTCAATATTAGTTAAATTGTTACCTTATTTTCTTGCATCAGTGTTTCTGAAATCTTTGACAAGCTTGAAAATAATTAAATACATCATTACAATCAAATCAAATTAAAGCGATTTGCGTTTTAAATATATCTACTCCAAATTATCAAGAGGCCTAGATGTTTCTCTATTCAATGAGTCCTTTGAAAGTGACCCGCGGATGAATGTAATCCATACTTGGTCAGGGACAAAATAAGAGGATTGCAAACATACGTTAACGCTTCAGACCCACCTTAACTGAATGAGCTAGACATGAAAGCAACTAGTTACTTTTTAAACAAACGAAGAAAATCTAAAATAATGTTATTCATATAATGTAAATAATAATGTTATGGTGTACAGTCATTACAAGCGAAAATTGCACATTAGGAGGAACCCTCGATGGGCTAAGAAGAATGATTAAATGCAATGAACCATTCATATAATGCCATATAGTCACCCATTTTCACCATTTAATGAATATTTTTTCTTTTAAATTAATTTATATTTAGATTTCATTTTATGTTGTAGATTTAGTGTAAAGCAATTAAACTCCTATCGTTTTGTTGATTCTGATTTTTGAAAAAGGTGCAAACAAAAACTCAGTCAAATAAGTTAAAATAAGGTAAAAAATATTATTTATGGCTACTGTGAAGTTATAGGTATAAGTTTGTTTGATTGGGTTTGCTAAATTTGGTTACTTTTTTGACCTGAACAAAGAAATATGCACACTTGACACAGTGTTTTTGAGAACATTGTTTGTGTTTATTTATTTAATTAATTATTAAAAATGACAAATTAGTCAAATACAAAAAAAAAACTATAAGGCATAACATTTAAATGAAATGAAATTAAAATGAAAAATATATAAATTTCATCTTAATTGACTGGAGATTGCAATTCTTGAAATACATGAGATATATATATATATATAAATGATATGAACACATTTTATATGTATAAAAGAATAAAACACACATATAAATAATATATAATATATATTTCAAGACTTGTCAAAGACTTGTCAAATGTATTTATTTTTCACTTTAATTACATTTTCATGCCTTATGATTTTGATGTCTTATCTTCAGGTTCCTATTTAAGGTCGAGCAAGGTCTCAGCAGCCTACTTCCACCTCGTCATGGAGACCCCACGGCTCATGAGTTTATGCAGTGTAATTAAGCATTTGTTTGGTGTAGCTGTGATCGGCTCACTTCAATTGAATTTGCACAAGGTGTATTGGGTATAATTAAAGTTAACGAAGGGCGCTCCCTTGGACGATCCCTAGAGTTCTCTTACATTTGCCTGCGTCAGTTAAACCTTGTGTTTTGAGAGCTCGTCTGAGCTCATTTGGACTATTAGCACAATGTTTATGGTTTACAGAGAAATACGAAACCAGATAATGCTAAACATATTTTTTACTGTTTGATTCACATTTTGATTCTGATTTGCTGGTTATTAAAATGGTAAATGGTTGCATAAGTCTTGACTTTCTGATGGATCACATGACTTTTGGGATTTTCTGATGTGCTTGAGGAGCTTAATGCAGCTGGGCATGGGTGTATGCCCGTGTACGTCTGCCTTCAGGTTACTGTAGAGATTTTCTGGTTATATGTGCAGTGAGAGTGAGAGAGCGGGAGGAGGCCGAAAGAGATGTGCTGACCCATATCCAATAAGCCTCTGAGCTTCTTAAATGTTACACCTTGACACCTCTGCCCTACAACCAGAAACAGAGGATGCAAACTCAGCACAGAGCCCCCAAAGCACTTACAGGTAATATTACAACACTCTAGTACTCAATAACAATTTCTAAAGGAAACAAACTGAGTGTTTTCATCCTTGAAACATTTACAGGGTTTAAATCGATATCTGTATAGATATCATTATTAACCACTGCTGTAAATGCACTGCATATCCTTTCTGATATTTGTGGTACAATAAATAATATTTGTGAATATATCTTTAAATGGCTGTTTCATTCTCTTAATTGAAATGTGGGATTCTTAAAGACAATTGTTTTAGTTTTATTGTGCTGCCATCTAGTGGATGAAAAACAATTGCACTCTTTCAAACATTCATGCTCATTCATACTTGACAGGTTAGAGGTTGTTTTAAGTTTATAGGCTATTTAAATATATATATATACCAGTTCATGCAGAAACATCACTGTCCTCTTTTTGTTTTTATACACTCTTTATTCTTTACTTTCACTTGAATTATGAAGAAAAACATAAGAAGCTTTGTCAAAAGCTTATATTTTGCAAGCAAAGGTTTTCTTTTTGACCTAATACTGTTAATAATCTTTACACAATAATATTACATGCCTTTTTGGGGCTTTTTTATTACTTCATTTTGTAAACATTTACAATTACAGATGTAATTTAAGCTCAAGTTATATGACTGTTGGATCAGTGACAAACCCCCATCTTTGAAAGGATGGCATAAGATTATTAGTGAAACGATTCCCTTAGATTAACTTGTCATATTCATATGTCTTCTGAATCTTTTCCTCAAGTTTGGACTCCATAACTGGATTATATTGATGTCTCGTTAAGCAATATTTTGAGTTTTGGTGCGCAATATACGCAATATTTTGGTCCTCTTATTTTCACTAGCATTGTAAAAGATGGCCAATGTTTGTTAGGTATATATTGTTTTGTTGAAATGTTCAAAAAATGTTCATAAAAAGATGCAATAAAAAAATAAAAAAATAAAAAAAAAAGTTATATGATTTTTAACATTAAACAGTAGATTTAATAAGATTATCATGAGTTTATATGTTAAAATGAATATTAATAAATTAGTTGTGAATAAATTTATACCTCACATTTTAAAAATACAAAATATGATTTCAGTCAGTGAAATATTAAAGCACCCCATAAAGAGGTACATATAGAAAATATGAAAAAGAAAAAAAAGCTAATTTATTTTGGTGATGGGAAAGTCCGATTATATAAGTCATGATTTTATATATATATATATATACACTATATTACCAAAAGTTTTCGCTCACCCATTCAAATGATCAGAATCAGGTGTGCTAA
>JAUCNO010000191.1:3514500-3524765 GCA_032353835.1 Enteromius viviparus
TATATATATATATATATATATATATATATATATATATATATATATATACACACACTAATTGTGTTGTACAATAAATGTACAGTCCCTCTGATTTATTATGCTCATGTGATGAATGCTGCTTCTATACTGCGCTTTAAAAGGACAGAACAGGCACAGACAGAGATTATTTGGGCAAAGCACAGAATCATATTTTTCTAGGATCCTTTTACTTTAAATTAACTGTTACAACTAATTGCGGCGTGATCTCACACCGCCTCGCCGGTGTGCCCATATGCTTCCTGCTTCTTTGTTGTTTTCCTGCCTAATCGTCAGAGAGCAATAGGAACATAGAGAATCGAGCGAACGCCATCACGGACACCTCGAGCGCTCAAACCTGCCATTTCTCAAAAAACCTCGCGTGCAGCATTCAATCGAACGCGTGCAGATAGATTCAGATATCGTAACAAGCAAATAATCCACCAGGAAAGGCAAACGGATTTGTATTTTGAATGTCGTTAGCCTGCCGTAGGAAAAATGGACTGCGCACGCATTTCGTAGACGCTTTTACGAAAGAATTTAGAGTCAAATCGAAACTGCGCACATAGGAACGGCGATAAACTTTATTGCAGTTGATATTGGTGATAGATTGAGTGGTAATTACCTACAGCGCGGCCGAATGTGTCCTAGGATTTGTCGGTGTAGTCTTGCCCGATAAACTTCGTAGGCAGTGATCCCCTGCGTCGCGCAGACTCAGCTCTACGTGTTTTTCCCCCTCCACAACGATAGTTCGCCAACATTCTATAGTAATCCTTCCCTATGCCTGTGTGGAGGCAGTTCTAGCTGTACGTGCGAACCCTGTGGCCCAGTATAAGCATGGAAATGTTCAAATTGCAATCAAATAAAAGTACATTTAAGTCGCCTTTTATTCACATACAAGTTAAATATATCGCGCAAATTATTTGTTTTCTTTTTTGTGTAAAATAGGCTGGTTTTTTTGGTATTTGTCAACTTTCAAAGCTACAATCCCAATAATTATAAATAGTAAAAATAACAAAAAATATTTAAGTGATTTGAAATGGATAAAATTCATTATGCATTTCAAAATGCATTTTTTGGGGGGTAAAATATTCAGCTATATATATATTTTATTTTATATAATATTTTAGAGTGCAATATTTGTAAAAAAAAAAAATAATAATAATAATAATTATATATATATATGTGTGTAAAAGATCCATGATTTCCTGTTCACGTCATGGAAATACATCGATGGAAAGATCTGCGGCCTGTGTATTTCATAAAACCAGTATTGTATAATTACAAAAACAGATTATAGATTTCAAATAGCATGACATGTTTAATAGATTTTTGTTTAAGAGAATGTTTAAGCAACTAACATTATAAAATGGTTAAAATAAAACGACACAAACAAAGTGGCTATTCCTTATAGTTAACAAATGCTGGAACTAATTTAGGCCTTTAAGCAACTGAAGTGGAAACATTGGACTGGGCCGCATCTCTTGTTCTTTATCTGTGAACCCCAGGTCGTAATCAGTAGCATATCTTCTTGGGTGTCATATGAAAATATCGAGCATAAGTTTGGTCGTCTGCAGAACGAAATGAGATCTATTCGTTTAATGTTCACCATGATTTCGTTTTGTGATGAGGTGGCCATGCAACAAAACGCCACCATTTTGAGGATCTCTGTCTCAAAAATGGGGAGTGGCATTGTAATTGTCTGTAGCAGCCGCTAGGTGGGGGTAGTGAGTTCCTCAAATATGCGTGCATGAGTCGGGGGAAAAAAGCTACGTTGTGATTTTGTCTCCCTGCTTAAAGGGACAGATAACCTTAAAATGAAAACTCATTTATTCGTATTTTTTTATATTGTTTTCGACTAATAGTTGGCTGACTTTGGTTTAGTTAGTTAGGAGAGTGTCCCACACTGAGTAACCTTCAGTTTTACTTTATTTGTATGTGTATATATATATAAAAGGACAGAATCAAAATGAACGATGTTTAGGTTGCCAGTTCCACGGAAAGTAAATAAATAGCTGAAAATATTTTTTTATTTTTATTTTTATTTTTTTTTATTTTTTTTTAGCACAAATAAGCATTTTGTTCATCATGGAAAAACACTTTTAAACAAAAAAAAAAAAGCTACCCAAAGTAGACAAAGAAATTACATTTACCAATACAACTTTAAGACACTGCTTTGTCTGAATAGTGAGCTGTTATCAGCCATTAAAAGTGTTCTGCAGGCTTAAATAGATAGTAACAAATCATCTTTTTGACTACTGTACAATACATGCTTAAATTACAATTACAGGAAAGACTAGAAATAGCATAAAAACATCCAATTAATTTTTTCTTGATGCATTGAAAAGCGGTTGCTGGAACTTACTGTCATATCAGTAGGCAATTATCCAAGTTCTGTAAATAGTCATTTGAACAATAAAACCACTTAATAATGTGTGTGAACATTTTCCTACAGAAGACTGTAAACGTTTCACAAAGGAAAATCCCATGTTTTTATCTTGATATTAGCTTTGTGGCCCTCTGATTGGCCTCATTGATGCGGGATTCATTGACCATGGCCTGCAAAAAGAACAAAACAATAAAAGAAAGATTCATATAAAAAGGTTGAGCTGCTCTTTGAAGACAGACGTTTCTGAACACCTTCCAAACACTGACCTTGCTCTGAATGCGATCAATCTGGACGTTCTGAGTGTCGATTTCATTGCCCATGTCAAGTGCCATGCTTCTGAGGTTGCCAAGGATACTTCCAACCTGTGCCAGGTTTTCCTCCATTTCATCCTCCCTAGCATCGTTTGTCACTCTATCAAAGAGATACAATTATTTATACACCGTTCAAATGTTCGGGGGGGCGCTAAGATTTTTAAATGTGTTTTTGGCTCACCAAGTAACAAAAATACAATCTATATTTCTATTCTAATATTATGAACTAAATACATTCCTGTGATAGCAAAGCTGAATTCCTATAGCAGCCATTAGCAGAATTCATGGTCATCTAGAATCTCTCATTCTATAGAAATTTAGTTTAAAACATAAATGCATTTACTGTAACATATGATCAATAAATGCATACTTGCTCAAAACAGTATTAAAGGTATATTTCTTTATGCATTTTAAATCTGCCCATTTATGGACCTTCTGATATATCCACCGCTCATGGTCATCTTCTCTCTCTCATCCATGACTCGAGAAGACGGCTGGCTAGACACCACCCCATCTTGATTATTACCCCAAACCTTCTTATATGCCCCACTTGCTTCAAAGTCCTTTAGTCTGAAAGAAGCCATATGAGAAAGACAACATTGACAAGATTAGTCATACCAGTTGTTATTAATTTAGGCTGTAAGTGCCTAAACTGTTTGAGGAGGATTCAACACGGGTTCTGTAGACACAGGTAGTTAGTGTTGCATCTGTTTTTAATGAACCACACAAAAATCACAGGACCAATTACATGGTTGGAGTTTGACATAAAATAGTTAAGTACTTTACATTGTGTTGCTTTCGTTTGATGTAAAATGTTGCATATATTTGCGTTTAAAATTTTAAAAGGTACTGTTTCTTTCAAACCATTCCTTGTATAAAACAATATATGTATTTATACACGTTACCCGTCAGTTTTTGGTATAATTAAGATTCTGTAAATATTTTTGATAAGTCTCTTATGACATCAAGACTACCTTCATTTGATCAAAAATACAAATACAAAACAGTAATATTGTGAATTTTTTTTGTCAGGCAATTTAAAATAACTTGTTGTTTTATATACATTTTTGAATCTAATTTTTTAGAATTTAGCAATAGTGTAATATTTTAAATGTGCTGAAAATTATTCCAAACTGTTAATTGCAATTTTATATATAAGTGCTGTCAAATGAGGAATAATGATGGATAGAATGCAAAATACGTTTTTGTTTAAATGTACTATGTATACTATTTATTCTGTTTTTTTTTTTTTAAATACAGGCACATATTTAGGAAAAAGTTTTTATAAGGAAATATTTATATATTAAATATTTATATAAGACAATTTATGTGAATAAAAAATATATACATACATACATTCTTTATGTGTAAGTCACCATCCACCAGCATTAACAAGCTTGGAAGAGTCAGGAGCCAGGCTTGGGGTTGAGTAAAACATGCTGTATTGTCATTTTTGGGTGCACTATTACTTTAAATAAACCAGAGGCCAGAGTCGTGGTGGAAGCGGACCCAGGGGGGTCACACATACATTGTCTACACAAAAAACTTTATTTTAGATGCTACTAATCATTTGACAGCATTAATATATGTATCAAAGAGAAAATGCATCCAACCATTTTCCTGTGATTTCTTGAGTTCACACAAGCAATTACTGGCACAAAATGAGTTTTCATGCAAGCAACTAAAAGCCAAGCCCCTCCAAACATCACATACTTATCACAGGAGCACAGACCGCAGCATTTGCCAAGATCTGTTAGGTTTTTCTCAGCTTCTCTCATGTCCTGGTTGATCTGGTCCAGCCCTTCCTCAACCCGCTCAAGCTGCTCTGGATGACGGAAGATGGGATCACAGAGTATGGAGTTTCAGGGGTTAAAGTATGGAGGCAAGGTTAAAAAAAAAACAGCAACAGTTTTCTCAGCAAGAAGCGCCACACGCCCATGAGCAACTAAACATCAATGGTAGCTCTCGCTCCAAACCACAAGTGAAACGGGCAGATGCGAAGGAAAAAAAAATGATGTTACTGATATCTACAAACACTGTGTTTGTTGTGTGAGCACAAGTTGCATAACATTACAATCTTCATTTCATTTTACATGGAGTCCTGCATGAACCTCTGCTCACAAAACAAACTAACATGTAGCAACATCACAGCAGGATGGGTTATCAGTGGGACAGAGGCATGGGCAGAGAGGTGACATCATTGACCACCAAGCAGCCATGGCTCAGGTGTCTGGGAGGAGACCTACTTTGTACATGGCCAGATGCACAGACCGCAGCACCTGGCCATGTCAGTGAGATTTTTCTCAGCCTCCTTCATGTCCTTGTTGATCTGATCCAGGCCCTCTTCTATGCGGTCCAGTTGTTCTGCCCATGCAAGGGAGATGGGACAGGGCGTAGGAGGCAAGGGGAAGTGAAAGAGGAAATATGCAAGCATGCACATAAAAAAAAAACACACACAGGGTACATATTTCCATATGTACGGAATCATATATGGCTGTATTTATATATGTCGTACTGAAAGGAAGAGTAAATAACAAAAGATGGAGAACGCACGGTCTGTACTCCCACATCTTGTGCATATTCTGTATCATTAGCATAAAGATAATAGCTACCTGTCATACAGATGCAACAGGGTAAATGAGCAACTAATGATGCATTTGCAAGTAATTCATTGATTGTTTAGCTGCTGTATGTTTTATCTCTATTTGTACCGAGTATATGAAGATTGTTTATTACCTCCCTGCTCATCCAGCATAACAAGTGTCCTGATCCCTGCATCTTTACTCTGTTGAAGAATTGAAAACAATTCAGTATGATTGCACATTAAAGCAGGCCAATTAGATTTTTTTATTGTTTGAACAGAGAGGGGGAAAAAACTTGAGACCTTTAGTGAATTTAGCATTTTCCTAAAAACAAAAAAAAATTATTCTCACCACAACAATTTGAAATATTGCAGTGTGATAATGAAGTGCAGGTGTGTGTGTGTGAATGAAGTGCAGGTGTGTCAGTCCCAGGAATAAGGCATGATGGAGTTCAGAGCATGGAACTGCTCTAGCTGGAGTGCTCTATGGTGGAGACACTGAGGGAACTCCAGCTGGAGATTGTAACAGGTTTTTAATTCCTTTTTATTTTATGTTTTTGATTTAATTTTGGATATAGTATTAGCAATCTTTTTGTAATTTAGCATTTTGTAAATATGTCTATATAGTTTATTTAATTTTTAATATTTAAATTTTAGTTTTATTTATTTTTGTACATCAAGCAAAACTAAATACAAACAAGAAAGGCTGTCTTAGTAACTAGCTAAACTAGCTGGTTTATATTTTTTATGTATCCCATTTTATTTTAAGCAACAAAAAGGGTTTCAGTTAACTAGACTTTTTTCCCATTGTGGTCTCCGGCTAACTCCATCCCATTGAAAACACACTGATTTACATCATCATTAACAACTGTTCAACAACACAGGATTAGGTAACTGCAATTATTGAACTTATTATGCATGCTATTATGAATAATGATATCTTACCTCCTCCAACAGAAGCTTCATGTTTCTAGTGATCTCAAGGGACTGTCGGAGGTAAAAATTCAAAATACAACAGTGACTAAACATTTAAACCTCAGTATAAAACAGTTATTGATTGAAGTGAAAACTCCTACAGAAGACCTCAGTATTTTAATATCACTGTAATATTGTTTCTAGGCTGTATATTGTATTGTATTTTTTTTTAATTAGCAGAAAACAACAATATAGCCCCACAGGCAGAATTACAAAACAATTGCAAACCATTATTTCATGTGCAAACATTTCTTTATTTGGTGAGTAGCCGTGTAATCAGCGCTTTGCGTCAGGGTACTGATCACCCTGCCGGGGTTTATTTTGCGATAAAGACCAATGGACTGTATATTATCCATTAAATAACACCCAGTGGAAAATCTGGCGATGAATAATGGCTTCATTTACGATTTGCTTGACTTCGTCACAGTGGGAATCATAATTATACTGTAGGTGCATATATAATGTGTTTAGCGTCATCATCCTGGTTGCTATGCACCATGGGAATAACTGAGGATGGAAAATGTTTGATGTCATCACCGTAGGCCTGTTGATGAGCAGTCTCATCAAAACAGGATAGGAAAACACATCATCAGCGGAAGACCCACGCAAATCAATTTTGAACTTTGCTACTTTAGATGATTGTTAGCGGCATTACCTCATCTGTCACCTGATTGGCCTTCTTCTGCAGCTCCTCCACTTCAGATCTCATGGTGGAGTCGGCAGCCATCCTAGCTGAGAACTGCAGCAGGGGGGAGGACAGGTCGAGGGACGCGGTTATTCTTAGAGCAAAGGCTTTATAAGCTCAGCATGCCTCAGATTGACAGCAATAATTGGTCTGGTATAACGGAGAAGAAACGGCACAGCTGATAAGTTGCATAAAATCAGACCACCTCTCCACAAGACCAAAACCATCATTTATTAATTGCTAGGTGCATCTCAGAATCAGCATGCATCCTGAACATATGGCTGGAAAATTATATATCTCCACAAACCTTAAACAGTCCTTGAGCTTAGAGTGGTTAGATGTTGTTGTTTAAGTTGTCACAATGTCTTGCACCTTTATTTTGTGGCTAAAGAAAAACAGTGGAAGGCTTTTTGAGGCTAGTTAATTATTCCGCATCCTTTGAGGCATCTTTACATGTGCAATTGCAAATAATCGGAATTAGAAACATGGTGTAAAATGTTAATTATATGAATATATTTTAGGGTAACAGTTCACCCAAAAATGTTCAGGTCATCTGAGATGCAGATGAGTTTTACTTCATCGGAAAGCATTTGGAGATGTGTTTAAATCACTTGCTCACCTCTGCTATGAATGGGTGCCGTCAGAACGAAAGCTCATAATCCATGACAGTTTACAAGAAATCCACACATCTCTGGTCCATCAAATAACATTGTGTAAAGTCAAAAGCTGTATCTTTGTAAGAAACAAATCCATCAAGATCTATTGAATTTTAAATCTTTGCTTTCGAACAAAATACGGGTCCTCTATTATAATATTGTTCTCTCTATTGAAAAGTCACATAAAACGGTCCAAAACTAATCTACATTTTCTAAATGTTCTTATTTGTTGGTGTTAAAGGGAAAAAGAGGATGGAATTCTTCACTGGAAGAAGCATTATTACAGATTATGGACTGGTATTTTTGTCAGTAGCAATAAAATTTTATTTTACTTTAATGATGAACTAGTTTCTTACAAATTTTCAGATTTTATTGCACAAGACATTAATTAAAGGACTGGAGATGTGTGGATTGCTTATGGATTATTGTGATGTTTTTATCAGCTGTTTGTACTCTCATTCTGACGGCACCCATTCACTGTGTAGAGAGGATGTAATGGTGAGCAAGTGACTTAATGCTACATTTTTAGACTGTGAATTAATATCAAAGGCCGTTTCTGAATCAGTTTGTTTAAATCAGGTAAGAAACAAACATCCTCAAACCCAGGAAACTATTTTTTAGGTAAACAGCTGAAATGGTTAATGCACACAAATTATTTAACAAGGCTAATTTGATTAGATTCAAGTTATAAGAATTGGCTTACATCACATGAAATTTATTACACCAAGCAATTATGGGATTTAATAACTTTCATTTTTAAATACCTGAAAATATCAAATTAGTCCCTTTAAAAGGCCAATATTTATTCATCTTATTGCATTCCCCGATGCACAGCGCCTTGCTGTATAATTTATTAGACTGGTTTGCCTGTGGGTTTTAAACCACAGGTGGACATAACCTTAATGAGAGGATTTCATTTGTTTATTGATGAGAGACCGCTGTCCAAACACAACGGCCAGAAAATCAAAACAGAAAATACTTTCTTCTTTCAAAAATGTCCTTGTAAGTCCAGCAACAAGACCAACCTTTCATAAACAACTTTTGACCTCATGAGCTGGAATAACAATAGTAGGCTAATCTCCCGAAACGTTTGATTTACACCTATATACTAAAAATGTAGTTTACATTATGTATTAATATAATACATTTAATGCAATTAAATGCAACATGTTTGTTTGTTTTTTTAAACTCTCTGATGAGTGTTATTTACCTTCGATCCATAGACTATTACATAAATAAAAATCTTTCTGCAATCATATTAGAATAAACTACAGGATTGATGAAATAATTTACCTAAAAAACAAAAAGCATCCCAAAGCAACATTAAAGCCCAACAGACGACATATTCTTCTATATACTTTTCAGTAAGTTAGGTTACAAAAATACCCTAAAGTTTATTTTTAAAGAGATTTTCAAAATAAATGATAAACTACTTACTGTATGACAGCAGGTACACGCTTAAGCGTTATATATCCTGAGGATGGCGCAAAGATAAAGCCGTTTTGTTCACCCTCGCGTTTAACACCTGTATTTGCTCATAGATCTGATTTCACCTCATCTCCTCAGCGAGAGCAGGCAGTTGTCTTCATCACAGGTAACTCGGAAGCCACGCCCCTTCGCGAAGACGATTGGTTCTTGCCATATTCACTATCTTACGCTGGGAATTTTAACTGGCTGTTGTGACTGCCAGTCATTTTCTACTTCAGCTCCTGATGTGGGTAACTTGTGTTGCTCAGAGCAACCGGTGTTTGCACATGTAATGAGTGGAGAGCTGCTTTATGTGTCCAAAACAAATATCGTTTATTTGAGCAACAGTACAATAACTGACAGCTGACCCATTCTCAGTGATTAAATAATATGGCTCTGGAATGTACTTAATAGCTATTATGTATTCTAAAACTATTTATTATGAACGTGGCTTTTAAACTTTGGTTGAACGCTCCTTGTAAATAAAATCACGGAATAAATGAAAGGGGCACAATAGCATAGAGTAAAACATGGAAATATGGGATAATCTGAACCTCTAAGGATGCAAGGATGCTTTGCAACAAAGCTGCCACCTAGTGTAACGGCACAGTATGATCATGCTGTCATAGAGAACAATGAAACAAATAATTATGTCAGTTATTAATACAAAGTCTTTTGACAATGACAGGCCACAAAGAGGAACTGACAAAAGAATATGATCAAGATGGCGAGGTATATTCTTTTATATTCAGGAGTACATTGTCAGCTGCAACCACTGTGAACAAAAAACAAAAGAGTTATATAGGAGCTAATTTAGGAGATATTGATGGGCATGGAAAGTATTCAGACCCCCTTAAAATTTTTCACTCTTGGTTATATTGTTATATTTGTTAAAGTCTCTGCACGGGCTGCCTATTAGATTCCACATCAGCTATAAAATATTACTTCTTACATATAAGGCACTTGATAACGTTTGGGGTTCAGACACACTCTCTCCGTTTAAATCTAGATTAAAGACACATCTTTTAAGCAAAGCATTTATTTAATTCATCTAAACCTTTCCTGCAGTTATATCTGATCAGATGTTCATTATTAATCTTTTAGCTCTAGTTTAACAAATCTTAATTTTCTTAGTTTGAACAGCAGCTACGCTAATTTTGTTCCTATTTGTTCTGTTTCTGCCATG
>JAUCNO010000191.1:3531564-3544740 GCA_032353835.1 Enteromius viviparus
GCACATCAATGCAAGCTGTGGCAAGAAGGTTTGCTGTGTCTGTCAGCGTAGTGTCCAGAGCATGGAGGCGCTACCAGGAGAAAGGCCAGTACATGAGGAGGCCGTAGGAGGGCAACAACCCAGAAGCAGGACCGCTACCTCTATCTTTATACAAGGAGGAACAGGAGGAGCACTGCCAGAGCACTGCAAAATGACCTCCAGCAGGCCACAAATGTGCATGTGTCTGCTCAAATGGTCAGAAACAGACTACATGAAGGTGAGGGTTGTGCTTACAGCCCTGAACCGTGCATTTGCCAGAGAACACCAAGATTGGCAAATTCGCCACTGGTGCCCTGTCCTCTTCACAGATAAAAGCAGGTTCTCACGGAGCACATGTGACCGACATGACAGAGTCTGGAGACGATGTAGAGAATGTTCTGCTCCTGCAACATCCTATCCATGACCGGTTTGGCAGCGGGTCAGTAATGGTGTGGGGTGGCATTTCTTTATAGGGCTGCACATGCCTCCATGGGCTCACCAGAGGTAGCCTGACTGCCGTTAGGTACTGATATGAGATCCTCAGACCCCTTGTGAGACCATATTCCTCGTAATGTAAGACAATCCTAGACCTCATGTGGCCTGAGTGTGTCAGCAGTTCCTGCAAGATGAAGGCACTCATGCTATGGACTGGCCCGCTGTTCCCCAGACCTGAATCCAGTTGAACACATCTGGGACATCCTGTCACGTCTCGCTCCATCCACCAACGCCACGTTACACCACAGACTGTCCAGGAGTTGGTGGAGGCTTTAGTCCAGGTCTGGGAGGAGATCATTTAGGAGACCATCTGCCACCCCATCAGGAGCATGCCCAGGTGTTGTAGGGAGGTCATACAGGCACATGGAGGCCACACACACTACTGAACCTCATCTTGACTTGTTTTAAGGACATTATATCAAAGTTGGATCAGCCTAGACTTTTTGAATGTGACTCCAAATCCAGACCGTCATGGGTTAATAAATTTGATTTCCATTAATGTTTGTGTGATTTTTGTTGTCAGCACATTAAACTATGTAAAGAACAAAGTATTTAATAATAATATTTCAATATATTAGATCAAGGATGGGTTCCCTTTTATTTTTTGAGCAGTATATATATATTTGCTATTTTGTATATTATCTTTTCATAGACAGTGAGGTGAAATATACACTTCTGACTTAATTAGCACAAATGCAATGACAAACTTCTAAACAATAACACCTCTTTAAAAAAAAGTACCTTCCTGTAAAATCAGCCATGATATTTAATGTTTTCAATGTATATAATGTTGAACAATATCACATTACTTTATAGACTGTTTTTACTCTCACCTGAGGAGGCTGGTATGATCGTGATGTCATTGCTGTAGCTAATTTCTAATTGGTTAAACTGATGGTGTTACATCTCACCCTGTTACACATTCCCTTATAAAAACGAAAGACGTTTGCACAGGCTCCACAAATAGAAATGTGAACAACTGACCTCATTATCTGAAGCTATTTGTTGGGGAATCAGAACAAAGTCCTGTGTGCATGTTGCTTTGATGTAACTGGACATTAAGAAAGACTATTACAAGTATCTTCTTTACAGAAATTGCTTTTGAGACCTTAAAGCAGCCAGGGGATGAAATGGAATATTTAGGACTATTAATACTGTGCCAAGGCCAAAATACTGTTTTATTGTGTGCCTGTTTAAAATATCGGACAAAATTTGCCCCAAAGCCAGAATAATATGTGCGTTCCGTTCCACTGGAAATGCGTCGCTCTGTGATGAATATTTCATACGACTGAGCATCTGCAAGAGAATTCTTCGCTCCTTCATTGAGCTTTAATTTCCTCATGGAGGATGCCACATCTGTCTGGAGGCATCATCGAGTCAGACATTCAGTCTCGGCCTGGTTGTTGGCGCAACTGAGCAATGCTGTAGGATTATCAAACTGCCAAAGAATCAAAGTAAAATCATCCTCATTCAAGTGAAGGGGAGGAGCCTGAGGGATTGGTCAGTTTGAAGGAGCGCTCTATAAATAGCAGGATAACAGGGGATTATTTTTGCAGGACATGAAGTAACTCAGTTATGATTGTGTGGCTATGTGTGCATGTGTGGGATGAACAGAGGTATGTCGGACCTTCCACTGCACTTCAGAGATGATAGATCACTCGATAGGCTCTTGATAATACATGTATAGGGAAGTATAAATAATCTATCTAAAAACATTATAATAAAAATAGATCCGGGTTCAGTGACTGCATGAGCACTGTTGCACTTTGCTAATTGCACTATATTATTTTTAATGCTTTTTTTTTATTCCTTTTGTGTCAATATTAATCCATGAATGCATTATTATTTTAATCACTTAAAGATTTACTTCTGTATCTTTTTTTCCTCTTTATTGTGGCTGCTAATTCCCTTGAATGACCGATGCAATTTGATTGATAAATATAAAAATATTATTAATATTTAAAAGCAATGTCTTTCCATTGTGTATGAAATGTGGTTTAAAAAAAAAAAATAATAAAAAAAAGTGAATCAATGAATGAATAAAATAGCTAATAAATCGATACATCAATCAATCAATAAATTGCTGCTTAATTCAAATAAAATTAAGGCAATGCCATGCTTTGCACTGTCGGAAAAGTGATAAATTAATAAATTGTATCTTATTATATTAAGACAATCCAGAGTCTTGAGGATGAATTTATTAATTAATAAAACCAATAGATAAATAGATAGATAGACAGACAAACAGCAATAAGAGAAGGAGGATGTGAAGGTCGGCTGTTGGTTCCAGTCAGACATGACTGATTGTAAGAAGAAAATAACAACAACAGCAGGATTTCCCCTAAAAAGGACAGGTTCTTCCCACAGTTGTTGCATCTGTAAACACTATAGGTCATGCACAAGCTTCATCCTTCAACAGCCCATAAAATCCTGCCAAATGCACATCTGATGTCACACAGGTTCCAGCGTGGAGATAGGAAGATGTTGTGCCGCTGTTGTGAAATGCCCGTGCAGGCTTCGGCTGTGGTGGAAGGAGCAAGTGTGTGTATTTCTGCCATGCTAATGCCTTGCGACAGCGCGCTTGTGTGTGAGCAGAGGGGTGAAGCTGGGGGTGGGGTGCTTCTGACACATTCAGCCGAAGACCGCATCAAGCTCATGGCTCCGACTGTCAACTCCATTCCTTGTGCTCTCATCCGCCACAACCCAGGTCTTATTTTAAGAAGCCGACCAGCACGTGCTTCCTCACGCAGCTGTAAACAACGGGATCAAAAGTGAGCAGATCAACTTGTCCGCCCCCAACGACGGGTCCCTGGCGGGTTCCCTGGTTTCGCCAGGGAAGTAAAAGTAGTTAAATCAGTCCGGCATTTGCACACTAAACAGGTGAGACGTGGGAATGAAATCAGTATTAAATGATAAGTTTAGCCTTTCGCTCTCCTACTGGCAGGCCTGGTTAAGTATTTCACGTCGGAGAAGGTGGGGTGGAGACTTATCCAGGCTTACTGTCATTGTCAAGAGAAGTGCCTGCAGAGGGGGAATTAAAGGCTGCACAAAATCTTACTCCAGCAGCAGACTGGAGAAAGTCAAGACGTACTTATTCGAATCTAGATTTGAAGGATCCATTAGCATTTAAACCGCATATTTGGGCTGAAGCGAACTCTCCTCCTTTTTTTAGGAGGCTATTTAGGTAATGGCACCTTCCATGGGACATTAATCTGTGTAATTAGGTTTCAGCTGCGCCGTGTGAAATAGATTGCTCTGGCATACTTCACTCCTCTGCAACCTGTACCTAGGAGAACTTTGGCGGAATGAACATTTTTTGGCTGTCCACCTTCCTATTTATTTTCTTGCCAGCCCAAAACATCCATCAGCTCCTCTAAGGGAAGATTACATCAGGCCTGATCTGATCCAAAATAAGAGCTGGACATGCTAGGCCTGCTGCTGTCTGGGTGATGATGCAGCAATATCATACCATGCACTGGAAGACTGAGAGATTTTAGAGACTGCGAAGCCGGCATTAATGAAAATCTGTTTCCGAAATGCATGTTATAGATAATATTTTCTGTTTTCACTTTTACTACATTTTTTGGTAAATGTTTCATGTTTTGTAATATTTAGTAGGTTTTATTTATTTAAATGTTTTTGATCATTTTTTAAATCTATTTTTAGTAACCATTAGTACTTCAAGTTAAATTAATAAGAGCAGAAATAAAATGTTTTAATTTGACATAAATGAACATTTTTATAATGTTTTTTTTTTTTTTAAATGTGTAATCAAAATGCATAACTGGACCTTCAGCGGAAAATGATACTACCCCTGCATCCCAGTGTGTATATATCCACCCTATCTACCCTAAATATTATTGAAAATGATATCACATAGAATTTAGGGTGGATAGTATGATCATTGGGATGCAGGGCTCTTTTGTAACGTTGACACAACTCCTCCAAATATTTAATCCACTTAAACTCCGCCCTTGGAAGCTCCCGCCAAAATCTCATTCGCCAATCAGCAACAGAACCAAGTCCCTGGCCTACTTTTTTGATAAACAATTACGCTCTTCACTTTCTGGAAGAATATGGTCTCTATTTCAGTGTTAATTGGACATTAAAGGTATAATTGACCACAAAATAAAAATTTGGTCATCATTTAATAAAAAGCAGTTTAAACAAAATATCAGAGAAAAGTAAATCATACACGTTTGAAAGTGAATAAATAATATAGCTTTCATTTTTGATTGAACTATCCCTTTAATTTGTGATTATCCAACAAGCAATTTTTGTACCTGACAGCCGTTTAATTTGTGGGAATTTTGTCGATAAAGCAAGATCTTTCATCCCACTGCCCTGGTGGACATCTTAGACAAGCTGCACTGTTCGGTGACCTTTTATAGTATAATGCTGATTGGTTAATGTGTCCCTTGCGGCCTAAACGTAACGTTAACTTCACGCATGGACAACCTTTGAGGTGCAGCTGTTCTAGATCTCCAAACGAGCGCTGTCCTGAAGTGTTGGCTTCAGAGGGATTTCCGTGTAATCTCTTTATTAGCGCACAGCCTGTCAATCTCAATCACTGGTGTTGTTGTGACCGAGCCCTGCTGTGTGGGAGGGGGGTTCTGGGAGCCAAGGTCCTAGCCAATGGAGCCCTATCCTGTCGATTAGCTCAATGCTATCTCATTAAGTTACTTGAGTACCTTTGCCCACTTGTGTTGGCAGGACCCAGAAACGCTATCTGAAAACAACAGCTAATCATTGTGAAATGCTCCTTGTAGTATTGATCACAGAGGCTTGGGTGTAGCCGCTGTCCATCATGCAGAGCGTGAAATGTGTGCAGACATGGTTCTGATGCCAGAGTGATGTCTGAATATTGAGTAGCCTATAACCAACGAGTCAATAAACAAATGAGATAAGATGGTTTCTGAAATAGGATTATTGGTACATTAAGCTGGGCAGAAAGGAAACAAAAACAAAGTACAATAAGACATTTCTAAAACTAGTAAGAGCAGTATGAAATGTTAGCTAAGGTTAGGCTGACCAGGGAGCAAAATATAACACTGAAAAAAAAAGTAATACACATATATAGGTGAAATTAATTAATAGAAAGGGCTCTTTCTCTATATAGAACTTTTTAATTAAATGTGAAATAAATTAAATATTCATAATATTTACGTAGATTCATTATAATAAAATACATATTACTTTATAAAAAGTTACATACGTATTACAGTGTAAATAAAAATGAATAATTAAAAAGCTCCCTCTCCACATAAACTATTTAAGTTAATAAATATCTAAATATTTAATATATATATATTAATATAAATATGTATTAATGGTAAAGTATATATTAAAAGCTATCCCTCTTTGTTTTTTTATTAATAATTCTAGTTTACAATTAATACATATTAAGTACACTTTAGTCAGAAAACATACAAACATAGCTTTTTAATATATAAATACGTATATTTTTAATAAAAGTATACATTTATAATAAGCAGCTTTATATAATTGTGCTAATTAATAATAGTTTTATTAATGATAATGGTGTTACTAACAAAATGAAAGGCAATGGAATGTAAATTGCTGGGTCTTCGTCCACATTTCAGCTGAATGGTGCACAAACAAAATGCTTTTTCTTTTCTTTTTCGTCCACATACGCAAGGCCTGTTGTGGTCAGTGGTCAAAACTGAGTTAGTGTTGCTGCCTAATCAGAGTCAGGTTGTCCCAACTCACATTTTTTGCATTTTGTGATACACATCTGCCTTGTCAACTTGTAATGGCGCATTTAAAATACAGCAACCGCAAGAGTAAGTTACAAGCCAAAATTAAAATGCATTTACGCTCATTAAAAAATAAAGAAGTCACATTTGGTTCAAGATCATCCAAGTTATGCAGCCCAGATAAATTCACTTGCATGTTTTATTAAAAATCCATCTCCTCTTCTTTTACGGGAGCTTTTACCTCACAGTTCTTTTCCACCCAATCCAAATGCTTTTTATATCAGCAATTACTGATATTGTAACAGCAGCACTGACCTTCAATAACTTGCCAGGGTTCAGAAAAGTCTATTTCCTCTAAAGGTTTTATTGCCAGAAATCCTCCCTGTTTGTTCATGTCGTCCTCAGGTGGATACCAGAATTTATTTGCTTTCGGTTTATAGGCTCTAGCTTTGCAGAGGTATATGGTTCAATTTGAGACTCAGTTTTTGCCAAGTAAATAAACTCATCATCAAACAAAGACAGACCTGCTTACCCATGCACACAACACTTCATTTTCTGCAGCGTTGCCTATAGTTCAACTCCCAAGAGCTCTGAATGGATCGAGATGAGGTTGAAAGGCCATCTGCAGACGTTTCCAGTGAAGCTCATTTGTGTGCTAATTGAATTTGAAACATTCTTTTATAATCTTTTTGAGTGTTCGTCTCTGGCAGCAGCACAAAAACCTCTTTCAGCTTGTCCAGCAGGCCAGATACACAGAGAAAGACACTGACTGCTTCCTCCCAATGAGAATCACACGGCGTATCACTCTACACGCATTCCAATGTCACCATCCACAGCCAGCCACTTGTTTTCAATCTGATCTCTTTTATTTTAAATCATAAAAAGTGGATAACAGTGCAAAACCCATCTTTGATGAGCACAAGGACTCGCTTTAAAGCTTGCTTCTGTGTCTTCTTCATTGGACTCATGCAATCTATTAAATACAGCGTAGAATGCTTTTCTAAAAAATAAATGTTACAGCAATTACAGTACAGTGGTTCTTGACCAAATATTGCATGTTGTGATGCAGTATGAAATGCTGAGTTATATTCTTTCTGTACAAAAGTCTTTAAACAAACAAAAAATAAATCTTGCAAAAAAACAAGCAAACACACACATCCCTTTCATTCATAAACATCATCTTTTTAAATTATTATTTTTAATTTGCCCCAAACAAACCTATATATATCCGATTGGCCAAAAATGCTTAATCTGTAAGTCAAAAAATTCAAGTAATCATGCTCAATGTGGCAGTTTTAAACGAAGACGCTTCCAGAGCTGTCAAATCAATTTAGGTTTTATACAATTTACTCTGACATTGCGAGAATAGCAGTGTCAGAGCAGAATTAAGTGCACTTGTTTTATTAGTTTGCACCCATAAGCTTGATGGCTTTGAGTCCAACCATATTTAAATCTTTCGGACCTGGTCATGCAACCGAATGGATATAGAAACCCACTCTGTTTTTAGAAGACATGCGCTTTTATAGTAATTATGAACTAATCAACTATCCCAAGTGTGCTTACTAAACTGTCCTCAGGTTGGAGGGGGTCCTTTGTATTGTAGGGCCAAGTGAAATGAGCGGGTCAGAGTATTGGACCGATGGCATGAAGTAAAGTGGAGCGAGACGAGGGGCCAGATCACCACAGCAAGCAAGAGGGCAAACAGGAGGACCAGCAGTGGTGCTAAGGCCTTCCGCATGTTAAAAAACCTCAAAGGCCCCAATACCCAGGAGCCACTGTGCCATAAGCTGCCTGTAGAAGCCTTCAGTCCACTGGAAACAGAAATACATCATAATTAAAAAGCTATTTTTCAGAAGTAATAGACCTGTTCATTGCAATGGTGATAAATGGGAAAAACAATGTTGTCCTATTGTGCTTCTGCAGTTTACACCTTCAACCTGCCCAAAGGCACTGGCCTGAAAGTTTAACTTTTGTATTCCAGAAGGCCTTGATTAGTTGGTCCAGGTGCGTTTAATTAGGATCTGAGCTAAACTCTGCAGTATAGAGGCAGGATTGACATCCCTGGCATAAATCAATTTTAAATTAACAAGTTTGGTATGCAATGGTGAGGTACCACTGCAAGCCAAGGCTAAAACTTTACTGTGAACGGTATTCACTCATTAAAACTTTCAGCAAGATTTAAACAGTCAAAACTAATATCGGTGTCCTTGCTTCATGTTTAAGTCCATTTAAATGGATTTCTCTGACATCTAATATTGGCCTCACTGGTCAGGGAAGCATGTGACTTCACTTTGTCAAATGATTCTAATTGCATTTTTGCAGTCCAATAGACTTTAAACATGCCTTTTCTGGACACTGGCCAGATCACTGGCTCAACGATAAGAATCAACATTAAATATGCGGTGTAAAACAATACTGAACGGCATTAAAACTTTCAATGTATGGAGATTTATTTATTTATTTTTAAATTTCTGTTCAGCTAAAGAAAAGTCAGGGTTTGAGACATTTCAGATATTAGAACATTAGAAGAAGTTTTTGACTGAATTATCCCTTTAAAAATATTTATATTGTGGTATATTATTAAAATTCAAACATAAATATATTTGGAAACAATTTACTCCTGTTGGCAAAGCTGGCTTCAGTGCCAAGGTTCTTTAGAGATGCTGATTAGCCACACATTTCTTCTCATTATAAATGTAAAAAACAGTTGTGCTGCTTAGTATTTTTGGTAAAAAAACAACAACAATGTCTTCACTGCAACTTCCAATCAATTTCATACATCCTTGCTGAATAAAGTTATAAAAAAAAAGAAACATTTTGAATGCTAATGCATTTCTAATGACTGTTTTGCCAGCTGTTCACAGAAGTGCATTTTAGCACAAGAACACACAATGCCTACCCACAATAAATCAAGCAGCTTATTAATCAAATTCAATGCAGTCTGCATAGGAAAAGACTTTCTCACCAACTCGACTTTGCACGGGTGTTGTCCTCCAAAGAGTTGGGGAAACAAAGTCTCTCCTGCTGCCTCTAGTGACAGAGAGGGACAAGACGATAATAGCTTGAGATTAACAAAGCCCTGCAGGGACTCTATTGTTTACCAGTTCTTTGGCACCGGTGCACATTACAAGTGCAATTATGCGTGGGGTGTGTTGAGAGGTGTAAAGCACGTAATAAAAATCATGCGAGGCACCACATTCGCTACACATTAACAAGCTTGGCTTTAATTCGCAAACCCCAGGTGATCAGAAAAGCAGTTACGGTGTTTGTAACACATGAGAAGGGTGCAGAAGGGCCGTACGTGTCTGTGCGAGCAAGATATACCTGTGGGTCTTGGTGAGAGTGATGCTGGAGGTCACATGACCAGGACGGGCGGGGGGTGGAGCACGTGTGCGGTGGGTGGGGGCGTCTCTGGGGGAGCACGCTCTCTTGATACTCGACTCCCTCCTCCTCCTCCTGTCCGGACGGCGGAGATGAAAAATTGGAGCGCGCCTATAAAGATTCACAGAAGCAACAAACACTTTTGATTGCCAAAGAGTGGACAGCAGAGCTCTCACTACATGTGACAGCTTCGCTATGTTACCAAAGACACTTGTAAATCGAAAGAGACGGGCTCCATTAACTAATAAGGTCCGAGGCGGCTTGATCTTTTTGTGTTCTCTGTTTTTCTCCCATTCCTCGAGGCCTTTAATTGGACCAACAGATACGTCCACCTTTTCGTGTGACATTACACAGGCGCTCTTGGCCCTTTTGCAGTGCCAGATCCTCACTATGTTTGTGTCCACAATTACGGCAGCCATTATAGAGCCTGTTAGAGCGGCGGGTCTTTTTCCCTATCCCTGTACAGCTGCCAATTAGCCATGAGCGCTGAGAAATTACAAGCGGCTCTTTGAAATGGAAATGGTCTCTCTCTCCCTCTTTCGTCAAGGTTTTTTTCAAGTCTTCGGCAGGCAAATGGGTCTCTGCATCAGTTGCAGAAACTCTCACACTGAGCTTTTTTAGTCAAGATGGTACAGATTAATTCGAGATGGATTAATTAGCACGGCTGAATATTACGTGCTTCATATTCCTCGTAAACACGTCTTTTATGAAAGCTCTAAAATTAGCTTTTACCCACAGAAACATTGATAAATATGATAGATTTGTGAATGTAGATTTTAACCCTAACAGCGCAAATAGGTCTTTAACAAGTCAATGTGACATCTATTAATGGTGGAAAGGCAGAGTATAACAGTAGAGAATGCACGCAGACTGCGACTGCAGTGTCTAGTCTTAATGAGATTTGGCAAAAATTTCTCCATGCGCAATTGCACCGAGTATCCATGCTGCATTTATGGCTGCGGTACTAAATATGTACACTGATGAAGCAGAAATTTAATCCAGAACAAAATCAGCAGGTTATGAAAAAGGCTGTAGATGCAGTGCAGTGTAGAAGAACAAACACACAGCGAGCTCCCAAGAGCCCACTAGTGCGTTTTAGTGATTTAATAGCATTTATATAATTATTTTTCCCCATTTACAAATTATATTATCAGCATATGTTTATTTCCAGGTAAAAAAAAAAAATGAAGTTGTAAAAATTCATGACTATGTAGCTATTGAATATCAAAGGTCACAAGAAATCACATTTAGTGAGAGTTTGTCCCATTGAGGAAAAATGCAATTATTTTATATAATTAATTGCTATATAAAATGTAGTTTAAATCTATTTGATAGTCTAATGATTTTACGAGCTGTAATTCATTATAAACACATGGATAGCAGCAGCTGGCCATTTACTGCTAAGTAAGTGACACTGATGTACCTCTGGTATTAACAGTCACTTTGCAGCAAAAAATTCAATAATATCGACATCAAGCTAATGTCAAAAGTAATCTGCAAGAGCCATTAAACAGTTTTTGCTTTCACAGAGCAGATTAAAGTTGTAAAACATTTCTTATTATTTATTACCAGTTATGCTGCTTAACGTTTTTTTTATGGAAAATCTGAACTTTTAAAATATAGAATAAACAGTTCAAAAGAACAGCATTTATTAAATAGTTTTAGGTTTTGTTTGTAGAAAACTTTTGTTCAATTTAACGCATTGCTCAAAAAATTATGACTAAATAAAAGCATGAATTAGTTTCAAACAAACAATAATTTTGAACAGTAGTGTATAATATTGGACCTTAGTGAAGCCTCCATAATCACAGGTCCCAGAACAACATTCCTGGGTTATAGGAAAAACATCCAAACCGTGTGTTTACACCAAGCAAGATATACCTGTGGATCATGTTCAGTCTGGACAGCTTTAGAACAAAGTTGATGCGTCTGACCCAGCCAAGCACTGATGCGTTCAGGGTCAAAGGTCACAGATTCAGGGGCCCTAGTTTCAGGCGTGGAAGTCTTAAATGGCCCGGCGTACTGATGCTTGCCAGGTCTGATTACTGTATCCACAAACAAACACACACAAACAAGCACAACATATGTGAGCAAAGTCTCTAAGCATTAACAAATCAGGCTGTAAAAAAAAAATTCCCAATGTCGACTGTGGATTAGACAAGTTATATTTGTAAACAGCAACAAAAAACTATATTCCAGGAATATAAGCATTAGATATAATATATAAGAAGCTGCTGCTTTGGATGGACCATCACAACACAGAGGCTGAAAAGTTTTGAGATCTTTGCCCATCATGACCCTCATAATCGAGGTTTTGGTGGCTCTTGGCTATTTTTCAAGGATATTAGAAAACAAGCCAAATTGAGAGCAGCTCTTCCATGATTATCGAGTGATTAAGCTGTGAGAGGAACACTGCCTTCAATGGATGGCACCAGTCACGCTGACCAATCAGCAGCCACGGCTTTACCTGGCACTGGTGTCTGGGGTGGGGCCGCATACTCTAAGCTCTTCTTAATGCCCTGAAAAACACAGCAACTACGTTCAGCATTTACCTACATTACAGAAATACACAACATGCATGATATTCATAGTCACTTTTAGCATTGAGCTTTGCCTCTATACAATTTTTTTAAAGTTATGTCCTTTAATATAGGGCTACTAGTCTAAGATGACATGGACCCCCAAAGATGATTCTCTTTTTGCGAGAAATCTAATCCTAAATGCAAATAAAAAATCTGCTACGCATGTAGTTTCATTAAAGATACAATTTAAGCCAAAAAAAAAAACAAAATAAAACATGTAATTCTGTAAATAATAATTTTAAGTTATTTCTACTCACTATAGTACTGTAAAACAAATAAATGTAAATAATCTATTCATAATTTTTAATTTAAATAATTTATAATTTAAATAATCTATTTATGTGTCTTATTTAACAGATTTTTTTAAAAGACTCAATTTATCAGGGTTGGGGCCATTCATGAATTGAATTGAGAATGAATGATAAATTCCAATTTACTTCCTAAAATGGAATTGGAATTGGAACTGCATGTACCTGACAGGAAATGGAATTGGAATTACAGGAAGTGGAATTCAAATCAGGAAGAATTCCACTGAATTCTGTTTATTGCATTTATTTGTCATTGCATTTAAAGACATACATTTGAACTTTATTTATGATGATTTGCAAATATCAAGCAATGTAACAAAATGGAGTTGATCAAAGGCAAGTAAATAAAAAGTAAACTATGAATTAATAATAGAATGACAGTGTTGATAAATTTCTGAATGCATTCAATATATGATTACCAAATGTTTTGGTCTTGATTTAAAGTTTATGTAATTCAATTACATTGTGAGTTCAAATTTATGTCTTTAAATGCAATGACAAATAAAAGCTCAGCAATAAACAGAATTCAGTGGAATTCTTCCTGAATTTAATTCTACTTCCTGTAATTCCAATTCAATTCACATTCTGCTTCCTTTAATTGTTGTTTAATTCCAATTCCATTTCCTTCTTTGAATTGGAATTGTTGAGTTCATTCCTGAATTGACCCTAACCCTG
>JAUCNO010000191.1:3544840-3561528 GCA_032353835.1 Enteromius viviparus
ATATATATAAAATTAATAATACATCTTAGGTCTAAGTAATTTTCATACATTTTCCTAACTTACATTTACTGATATTTACTGATTACTGTGATATTTGACAAGCTCTCATTATATGAGCTTGTGTAGAGTTGAATTTGGAAAGCTGCCTTTAGATGCTCGACTGGGTTTGTGACACACAGTTCATAATTCTAATTGCTTTGTGGTGGGGTAACAAATCAGGCTGACCTGATGCAGACACAGGTTTTTGGGATGAGAAACGAGTTGCTTTTCCAGCCATCTGGAGAAGTGTGACCTTTAAAACAGTAGTTCAGCTGGCTGTCAGTGTCAGGTGCTAGAGGAATAAAAGAACAGTGCAAACGGACTCGCTGATCCAATACACACAAAAGATATGCTTATTTTAAAGGAATAGTTTTACACAAAAATGAAGATTTTCTAAACATTTTCTCACCCTCAGGATTTGGAAAATTTTAGCATTATCACTTACCCACCAATGGATCCCCCTGAAGTCAATGGGTGCCATCGGAATGTGAGTCCAAACAGATAATAAAAACATCACAATAATCCACATGTAATCCAAACAACTCCATCGAATTAAGTCTTGTCAAGTGAAATGTAAGAAACAAATCCATCATTAAAACGTTTTTAACTTTGCTTTTAAAAATCTAAAATATTTTTTTCTCCAGGGAAAAATAGATAAATACATATCAGGCATAAACAGTCCAAAACAGAAAGCATGGATGTGCTATGCATAGACTTCTGGCCAGAAGTGACAGTTGAGTGATTTCTTACAAACACACACAAAGAATGAGTGAATTGTTTGTTTGAAGTCTCATTTTGACGGCACCCATTCACTCAGCAAGGGATGTAATCCTAAATTTTCTCCAATTCTGTTCCACTTGAAAGAGTGAGAGGTTAATTTTTTGCACTAACTATTCCTTTAAATGCTGCAATAACATGGTCTAGTATTTGTAACTTTATACGCAAAAAGAGCAACACATTTATTCTTCAGACTGAAGCTGCCTGAATTACTTTTTACAAATGCAGTTTATGCAAAAGACACCATCAGGTCTTATTTCCTCAGTAAAGAATGACTCAGCTAATCTTAAATCCAAACACCATCTGCCAGGTCTATTCCTCAGACTAGTACAACTACTGTGGCCCAAATATTTTCTACAAAACATCTTACCTTCAATCAAAAAATCATTTGACTGTAATAAGTGCATCTCACTGAGAAAAGCCAGTAAGTAGCCTTGAAAGACGCCTTCGCTTGTCTGTGCTTTGGATGGATTGCTTCAGATTAGACTTCTAGTTAAACTTCCTTTTGTGTTTTTGGGATGCACATCTACCTCAATGGAGCTTGAATTTCATCCCTAGATCAGTTTGAATTGGCAGGGCTAAATAGTGGAGAGTTCTCAATGAACATCCAGCTCTGTTTGCAGGAGGTCATGCATTTGTTAATTGTCTATTGGCCCAAATCATATCAATGCTTGTCAGTGGCACTGTGCAAATCCTGGCTGTACAGATGGATGCTTACAACCACACTGGATGTTCTATAAACATATGCAGAACTGAATATGGGTCAACCATATGATTCAGTTCAATGCCCTGAATCAGACTGCTGCCTTTATCATGCAAATGAGGTTTGTTTAATGGGAGTTTCTATACTTTTGATGTGTGACTGATTTTGTGGAAGATACTGACTTATTAAATGTGTAGGCCTGTATGATCCTGTAGTTGAAATAGTAATACCTCTTTGATCTGATGTCTTTTTTAATCTAACAAATAGTTTTACAAGTAGTTAGGATCTGAGTGGAAAGGCCAAGAACCTTAGATCTTATGCTCATTTACAGATTCTTGAAACTAAATTTCTGTAATTGATTTATTCCATCCAGGGATATACCAGGGCACTGAAGGTCATAATAACAAGTTTGTGTTCAATACATTAACATGTAGGATTCTCATTTTGTGTAGCTATATAATGTGCCGTGTGGGCCTGGCAGATTATTAAATGATCTCATTTGGCAAAGAGGCAAAACCAATATCCGCTCAGAGGGATTTTCATGTGAATTCTTTGTAAACCCAAGTAGCTTAAAAATAATCGAATGTAAACTGAGTTATCTGGTGGTTTGTAAAATACAGACTCTCTCAGTCAAAACCGACTAACCGCTTGTGACGTCTCTAAGCTACAGCTGCGGCTTGTGCTTTAAAATAACCATAATCATTTAATCTTGAGTTAACCCTGATTTATTGGCATGCTGCACATATGTAACGACGAAGGTTTCTGAATAATTCCTCTATCCGCAGACACAAGCCTTTTTAGTAACATAGTGCTTTCAATAAAATAGTATTGAATATTAAAGTTATTTTTGTATGCAACCGTAAAACAGTGCAGTTAATGGGAGTTAAAGCAGAGTAAAGCTATTTATTTATTATTTGTAACATTTAAATGTAGATTATTGTCAAACATTTATTTAGTTCGTTTGTCTTCCTTAATAATACCGCAAGGTGGCGACATTTATTCACTTGTTTATTATAGATAGCCTATGTTTCAGGCAATATAATAGGTTTTTACATCGATGATTTTCATCATGAGCACCAGGTGTCGTTTAAAAGTAATAGTTAAAGCATTATTCAAACACAAATGCAAATGGGCATTAAACAAGAAACAGATCAAAGTGGTTTGACGTGTCAGTTTCAAAGCGCGCGTGTCCCTTTGAAGAAGTGTCATCAAAGGTATTCCTTTATTTTGCAGATCTATTATGACAAACCTCATTTAATATATATTCCTACTCTAAAACTTTATCCAGTACGAACTAACAAGATAAACGTGGCTTAGCCTAATGTTTATGCCCATAAACGAGGTTAGGTAAATAAACATAAACCCCCGGTTTCACAGACAAGGCTTAAGCTAGTCCTAGACTAAATTGCATGTTTGAGCTGTCTCAGATGAAAATATCTTGCTTTGACATATCTTAAAACATATTAGTGTCATTGTTCTGTGTTAAGATGCACACCTGTAATATTTTCGTATAAGGCAATTTTGTAAAAGTTGCTTAAATATCTTAATTTAACTAATGCCTATCCTGAGGCAAAGAGTTTTATTAAAAAAGAATAATAGTACATACATTTACATAAATCTGTTTCCATATGCTTTCCCATCTTCGTTTAATGATTATGTATTTTTTAAGCTATTTCAAAACAAAATACTATTTAAAAAATGCGTTACCTTAAAGTAAAACGTTTTATAAAATAGACATTTAAAGTCAGTAAACTGTATAAAATCAAAAATTGGCTACCAAAGTTTTGATGTGTGATCAATAAACAATCATAAGTATCATCACAGGTGAATTTCAATTGCCAGGTTAAAAGGGTTTAAGGATCTTCAAAGTGGATCTTCAAAAGTTAATATCCTTTGACTTCCACCTTTACAAAGAGGTGTTAATGGACCAATATTAAATACATTAATATCTCAGTTAAAACATTGCAGGGGGTACAAATACAACTCTCCAGCTCCATGTCATTATTAAGAGAGCAAGAGAAGAGACACAGTCACTGCAGCTTCTGTAGGCCCTTACTTGAACATGGCAACTCAGAAATTTTCAAACTTCTCTATCGATTACATCTTGGGAGACGCCAGCAAACAAACAGCAGAATCAGATCATCAAGCATCTTCTCAGGATTTTCTAGGGCACTTGACCAAACTGGACCTGCACTGCCAGGAAGGATCTAGAGGTCACGGTGACCATGCAGCACTGATGCTGAACTTTCCATCTCCACCATGGAATCAAGGAATGTACAGTTGCTGTGTTCCAGTCTCCTATTATCAACAGGCTTTGAACTCACATTACTATGCAGCTCAACCGTGGCCTTTTGCCGTGTCAGGTATGCATTTTTGCTTTTTTTTCTGTATTTTATTAACTTTTTGTTACATTTTGTTAATTATGTATTTATTTCTTAAAACTCCCTTCAGGTTGTGATACAGCTGACAATCACTGCCACCAAACTGTTGCTCAGAGACAGCGCTGCCGAATCCGGACGGTTTTCACCGAGAACCAGACGGAGACGCTCGAGCGGCTCTTTGCAGTCACCGACTATCCGAGCGCCGACACTCGGGCGGAGTTAGCCAAAAACACCGGCCTCAGCGAGGAAACTGTGCGGGTGAGAAAGCCCTCTTTATCTGTAGCCTAATAACACTTCATACTTTGTGCTAACCTTTATATCAGTACATTAACTAACTAAAATGCATTTTTAAAACGTAATTTCTTACTTTTTTAAATTTTTTTATTTAGGTCTGGTTCAAGAATCGACGCGCACGCAGAAAGAGACAGGCGACATGCTCCGACAAAAGCACAAGGAGCGCTTCAGAGGATCATCCTGAATCAGATTAATTTATTAATGAATTATATCAACACAGACTTAATGACTTTAAAACGTTTTTGCAGTGTAAAAATATGTACATTTTATACGAATAAACACCCCTTTCTCAGCTAAATAAACTTGGTTTATTTGTTCATGTTTTAATTATGGTTGCAATAGGAAGAATTGGATTGAAATTCCTTGACTTTTAGAAGCAAAATATTTTCAGGAAATGCGCATGCGCGCCGGTGTTCGAGGCCCCGTTTAAAAAACTGCCCCGCCACTGAATAAAAAAATTGGGACGTTTTGTCTAACAATTAACAAAAATTGCTGAACAAAAAAGGTCCAGATTCCGAGTTTGTATCAGGCACTTCAGAGACAAAAAGCCATAGGCTAATTACGCGAGGTAGTCTAGGCTACTTTTTTTTCTCGCAGCTATTTAATTTGACATTATTATTCAGAATTATGAGACTTAAACTCGCAATTTAGAGTTATAGTGTCCAGAAAAGGAAATAACTGAATTGTCCTCGCTTTGACTGCTCCCATGAGCTAATCAATCCCACAACACAGCCAAACTAAGTATAAAACATTAACGTTTATTAGTCATGTTTCACTTCAATTAATAGGCTTTTTCATGCTGATATACCGTAGGAAAAAGAAACCTGCAAATGTATACACAACATGCAGTACAGTTATGTTGTTCATCAAATCCAAAACCGAAGTTCCTCATTGATCTGATTTACAGAGTATAGATAACATGAAAACACAAAGCACGGGACATTAAAAAAGTACCTTGTGAAATTATTAAAATATATATTTTCTCAGACGAATAAATGTTTACAAATGAACTATACCGATTACACAACTGGATAGAAAATGACAGAAAGCTTTGCTGACAATGATGTCACACTGAAACTCTGAAAGCGTGGAGGGCGAGCTAGTCAGTGCCAGATCCGTACATTATGAAATAGTCAATTTACAGTCATACTTTTACTCTCCTTTTGGCATCAAAAAACGGAATGTGACTTGTCCTGAAATTAAGGTAAACGATGCTTTCTACTACTTTAAGTCACCATAAAACAATATACTGTACTCTATAAGTCACAAATTGATAATTGCACAATTTCAGGTTTGTTGTGAGCTGACCTTTGCACTCCATCAGAAGATGCACTATTCTACTCACTACAGTGTCACTGCTAAATCTACCACACAGATTCAGATGTTTTGAAATCAAATGATGGCACGGCGGCTGAAGAAATTAAAAGCTGTTCAGACCTGCTCAAGCAGAACATTTTCAGTTTTGCAAGTTGCTCTTTTTTGTGTGTGTGTGTGAATCAGTGCAGTTGACCAAGTGTTCACAAGAAAGGAGAGTGCACAAGCCAAGCTGTTGTTTTTTATTCTCTCCTTAACAAAATCTGTCCGGCCTGGGATCACTGTAGCCATTAAGTTGTTAATTGATCCCAGGTCATCTGTTACGGACAGACTCTTTTACTCATGCTGTGCTTTCATAGGTGGAAAGGTAGACTGTCCATATTCATATAGCATGTTGACACAGAGTAAATATTGCTGTTATTACCCACACACTTGATTACGATATCATAAGCACATACTGTTTTCACAATCAGGATTTTAAAGAACAGCATTTACAAAACTGAACTGAGTGAAAACTGAAAAAGAAGGAATAGGTAGTCTGGCCTAACAGCTTTTATATATAAGACTGTAGACGATAGATGAGGATTTATGTTAAAATATAAACTGTACTTGACTTTAAACTATGCTAGATGAACTTTTATTTGTTTTATTTATGTTTTTGGTGAGAGAAATATAGTTATTTGGGTTCATAAAATTAACAAATGCTTATTGTCACCTCGTTTTATGAAAGGTCAAGAATAAACATGCCTCCTTTTAAGAGTTGCATTATTGAAGTGGTGCATTATTTGAAGTAAGAGATTATTTAGCTTTTGCTATATCATAGAGCTTGCGCTTTGGTTGATTTTAATTAAATGAATAGTGATTTGTTAGCTTATTATTTCTATAGCAGGCCTCTCACCTCAGAGCAGTTTGTTTCCTAAACAACATGCCCATGCCTGCTTATTTCATGCAACATATTAATATATTTTAAGCTTTACGCTTACAGTTTCACTGTAGATGAAAAAAGCATTGGGCTCCAGTGACAATTCACATTGGCAGCATCAGTATTTTCAGACTACAGTCACAAAGAAACATTTTGTGTTTACTATTAATATGTCACCTACTAGTTCACTTAAAGGCATTTGAAACTTAAGAAACAAAGTCTGTATACTATAAAATACTGTAAAGTAAGACAGCAAAAGTACATAATACAGCAGCATGTTTACAAACAAAACAAAAAAGCACCTTTACGAATGAAAATAAACATACAAGCCTAGTTGTTTGTGGATTATGACTGTATTATCAAGCTGGAATACTGCCAATAATCTACCCACAGTGGTTTAGCAAAAAAAAACCCAGAGCAGATAGAGAGATATGAATGGCTTTAAGTAGGAATGATTTTCCCTTATTTTGACTTCATAAAAGATTGTTCGTCTATAATTCAATCATCGGAATGCAGGACGTTAGTTACTTGACAAGGCACTATTTTTTTGCTATTGAGTTGCCGTCGAAGGGGCGGGACAGCAGTCTGGGTGGTTCACAGAGAGAAGCACATATGAATAACGGAAGTACACAGAGTGGGCGAGATTTGATCTTCAGGAGGAACGGAAGAAAGAGGGGGAGATAGAATTAAAGATGTAACCAGTGGATTTAGGACTGCATCTCCGCACGGAGCATCCAGGGAAACCAGCAACAAAACAGCAACCTGCTGTAACAGAAACAGATGTAAAATCCTTATTAAACTTGCATCACAGGATACATTATAGATTCACAGCTGCAGCCAAACGGATGTGCTATTTATGGGACACAAGCATACCTGGATATGGAACTTTCAGATGTTATGTCTTTTGGAGAACGCATCGCATTAAAATTACGCTTCGGCTGGGACACTGTAGAGGAAGATGAACACGGACGAATATTATAACCATGCACCTGAGGCTGCCATGTGAGACTGTTGTGTTCATTCATATTTTAGCATACATTTTTATATAATTCTACATGCATTCATCTAGCCGAATGTTGAACTTTAGATAGGAAAAGTATTTATTGCTAATGCTATTACACATTATGGACAGTAGGTGTCACTGTATTTCTAAGAAACAAGAAGGAGCACTAAATGCACACACTCTGATTATGAAACAGTGTTGCTTTAAGAGAAAAAAAACAACACATTTTCCAAACAAAAAACATGCTCTAATCGTTGTACTTACTAGTCACCTGGTGAACTTTCTTCACTAGCGTCCCATCACCCTGAGGATCTTTGGGCCCTGCAATTCTGCAAAATTAAAAGATCAAATTATGCTGTTTTTTTTTTTTTAGAGAATTTTAACAACAAAATAATTTAAATACATGTTTAACTAAATTTCTTTTAACTTACAATAGATGGTTTAACAAAGACTTCATAGCATAGCACATTTACTTAGGCCTCAACCCCTAACATTGTTCTGGTACTTTATTGTTATCCCTTCAGTGAAACATTAATGTAAATGTGTTTGATATTCAGTATCCAGTAAATATGTGGTGTGCTTACATTCTATAATCAAAGCAGTAAAACATATCCCTATCTACTGTAACCCAAATTGTGTATCTGTAAAAATATTGTGGTACATGTTGAAGACTTTACCTCTGAACACGGGATGGTGGTGCAAAAACCCCATATTTGGGCAGACAGTGGAAGTAACGCACTCCAAATACACTGCCATCATGCTTTCCAGTGGGCTGCTCCAACTCCACACCAAACCAGTATCCTGATCACAGCAATCCACACACACACAATTATCAATACTTGCTGTACATTATTATTGTGTGATTTCATTTTATGAGAGAAGTGCAAATTGTCATGCCAGGCTTATTATCATATCCTTATATTACACCATTATCTCAGACATATGCATAGACATACCAGGAGCAAAGTCCGTCTTGCCAAAAAAGCGCACGATCCCTTGCTTTTGGCCTGCCACCAACACCTGATCCCCAACCTCAACCTTGACTCCATCAGGATCCAAACTGACCCCGGACAGAGACTTCTTTCTCTGAGCTGGTGGAGAAGCAAAACAGATGTGTAACACTAGTCTTCTATGCACGCCAAAGCTGCTTATGTTTAATCAAAACTGCAGTGACATTGCAGACTGTATTAACGGCTACTAAAAAAATCTGCTATTTCTTAGATATATAGATCACAAAAAATAATCAGAGAATGTTGATCATTTAAGCATCATTTCAAGAAATGTCTTTTTCATAACCAACAATGTGAACATAACAAGCTGCTCTCTATTATTTACATGCGTGAATGTTGATGAATGTACACTGTCCTTTATTTTGTCAAATAAATAAATAAATAGATGTTATTACTAACTTTTTTCACGTTCTTTTTCTTTTTTCTCTTTTTTAATTTTGCCGGTTACGCGAGACAAGTCCATGCGAGGGGTTTTTGGGGTGGAGGTGACTGAAGAGGGGGTCTGCTCGAGAGCTTTGCTGATTTTTGACACAGGGGCGAAGATGCCTGCAGAATAGATGAGTACACCAAATATTAAACTCTAGAAATCAGTCTGTTTTATCCAAATACTGTGAGAAAATCTGTTGTCATTTCAATATAAAATGACTTTTGAAAAACAGAAATATAAAAGAACAACGCACCTTGTTTTTGGGGGCAGATAAAATAGCGGATCCCACCAACACTCCCATCGTTCTTGCCCTCCGGCTCGTCCAGCTCAATACCAACCCACTGCCCACTAGCAAACTCAGTGGTGCCGCAAAAACGGAGGGTGCCAGTCTGTAGAAAAGAGGCACTATGTTATACAATATATATATCCTATATTCTCCTATGTGCTTCAGACACTGCATCCATTCCTCAAAGTCTTTAAACACACAGACTCTCCTAATCTCACCTTTGTGTCGTCCAGCACCACGCGTTCCCCTAGTTTGAGGCCCAGAGAGGTGAGCATAAGGTTGCCAGGAATGTTGTCATAGTTGGGCAGGGTGGCACGGGGCAAGTTACAGCTGAGTGGCACTGCATCCAGCAGCAACTGTTTCAGCTCTTTAGCCACCATAGCAGCCTCAGCTTTATCCAGACTCATGTCCATGGGGTCAGGAACAACCTCAGCAGGGTCCTGACCTCTGTTATTCTGTAGCATGTAGAGAGTTTATACCTGTTAGTAATAGTCAAATCAGGCCAATGTTTATCATTTTGAGATTGCATTGGCTGCTGGGTCGAAAAATGACAAAATTGTACTTTTGGAGTGAGGTAACAGCACATTGAATAATTTCTGATCATGATGGATAAACTGGAGTAACGACCACTGAAAACTTTGCTTTGCCATCACAGGACATGACATTTCAAAATAAGAGACTTCTTTAAAAAACATCTTACCAACCCTAAACTTTTGCGTGGTAGAATATATTTGTGTGTACATTTAAAATGATCTGGCTGCAAGTAAGAGTTACGTCAAAAAAAATTGTAAATGAAGACGTCTGAAACATTTATTCAAAATAAATGGATTGGATTTATAGCAAAGCCAATTAAGTTGATTAACTCAAGTGAAGTATAAATCATCGCGCTCACTCTGACAATCGGGTTGGCTCCATGCTCCAGCAGACACTTGACAGCACCGAGACAGAGGTTGGAAGCAGCGATGTGCAAGGCTGTGCCATGATAAAAGTCACTGCAGGTGGAGTTAAGCACTGTGTGGAGAGAAGGACACCCTTCCTCATTACTGGAAAATGCATTGAGATTCCAAAAAGCCACTTCATGAATACTAACAATGTTTGCTTTTGAAATTCACCTTTAGGCTTGGAGGCTTTGAGCAGAACGCGAATCAGTTCCGGCACATCGAAGTAAGCCGCATAATGGAGGGCGTTCATGTTGGTCCACCGACTGCGCAGACTCACATCAGCTCCCAGAGCTATCAGCTGATTGGACAGCCGGAGCGCTGCCTCAGGATCACCTAAAAGAAAAACACATTATTAACTATAGCAGCGGTCATGTGCTGCAGGTTAGATTTGCTTTTATAATGCTGCCAAGTGTAAAATGCATAGCAAGGTTAGAGCTATTAAAGGATTTAGAATTAGAAACCGTTCATCTTTAGTGACCTCAATTAAAGAGAAATGTCAGATTTAGATTGTGGATAGCATGGTAAAGACCACTCACCCACTCCATGAGCTCCTGCTTTGCAGCAGTAGTGGAGAAGTGTCATATCTGTCAGTCCGTCACGGTCATTCACATGGCAACCTCGCTTTAAAATCTGAAAGTGATAGAGTTGATCAAAATATGATGGACTTCCATGCAACTGGAAGCCAATTAATATCTAACGCAGACATGCAGGCAATAACTGTCTTGAGAAGATGAAGCTTTTCTAAAGCAAATGGCCACTTTGAAAGCTGGATAAGAGCCATATTAGTGAGAGGCACTCTAATGATGAAAAATCAAGCCAGTTGATATTGATGGTACGTGATAGAAAAAAACCTTATTGCTGAGTCATCCTTAATGTCACATCTTCTGCCATTTTGTGGAAAATTTGCAGCTGATATGTAAGAATGGCACTGATTACAATGCAGTAGATTTGAAAATTAACACATTTTCATTCACATACTAAACAACATCAAGTAAAAAATATGAAAATCCTCTTTTAAAGGCAATTTTCTCATTAATCATCATTAATCTAGTTTTTTCCAACCCCGTAAAAGCTTTACAAAACAATTTAAGTTTTGTTTAAGGCTTTAATTTAAGGCTTGTGACTGTTCCATTGACTGCTATAGCAGTTGTATACGTAAATAACACTGTCAAGGTCCAGAAAAGTATGAAAGACATCGTCAGAATAGTCAATCTTTCATTTTTCATCTAAAATATATCCCATTTTGTAAGTGATTAATGACTACATTTTTATTTTGGGGTGGAGTAACCCTTTAATATCCTCTTAATCCTCTATCTGTGGTTTTCCTGTAGAGCTCAAAATCATCCTGGGGTGTTTTTTGATTTTAGCAGACCACCAGACCAATCATGTTGTTTGTCTGGTTTGCTGTTTTTTCTCTGACACCAAGAAGCAGCCAAGATTATTATTAAAGCAGCTGAGGGATGCTGGACAAACACGCCTGGTTCACTATTTACTGGAATGTCCACATTAAAGTTATATTGCTTGCAGTTGTAGATTTATTTAACCGTGACTGGGCTTCATTTTCAAGAAGTTAAGAATTCATGCACACCTTTATGACAGTTTAAAGCAAAAACTAAAATGACTCTTACAAGAACATCGAACCCTATGAACTTCTTAAACTTTGATTACAAACCCAAACCCACAAGGCCAAATACCTCATGTCATGACCACCATAGCAACTGATCAGCTCCATCCCCTTGTCTCCACTTTAAGAGCAGTTTGTGTTTGTTAACCTAACCGCTGAACATTGAGTGTGTATCCTCCTTGCAAAGCGACCTCCTTGTCTTGTTTTTTCTGTGAGTTTTCCCCTGTGTTTTGATCTCCACGTGCCCCAGTCCCCTTCGTTACACCTGACAGTTAAAGCTGATTTAGGGCAGGACTCACTCAATGTAGAGATCAGTCAAATGTAGGAGGTTTATTACCACCGCCATCAATCCCTGCAGCTACAGTCCCTTTAGGGACGCCTATCTACAGCAAGACACACTAATCCATTATCCATACTTTACAAACCACACTCAATAGTGTGCATATGAACGTGTGTTTACAAGCGTTTAAACAGACTTCAACTGGTGTTAGCGAATGAAAATTTTTTTTTTAATATATTCTTGACAAACGATTAATCGTGATTAATCACACACAAAATATAAGTTTTTGTTTACATAATAATGTACATACTGTGTATATTTATTATGTATAAATAAATACAAACACATACAAGTATATATTTTAAATATATGTAATGTGTAAATATTAAATATATGTATTTATAATATAATAATGTGAAAATGTAAATTTATAAATGTAAATTAAAAAAATATATACTGTATGTGTATTTATATATAAATATATATATGACTTTGGTGTCCCCGTCTGTCACCGTCAACTCTGTTAAATTAAATTAATTTTAAATAATTTAATGTTGTAGAATTAAGTAAGTAACTATTTAGCGGTTTAATAAATAAAATGAATGAACTATTGCCAAAAAAAAGAAAAGTAGTAATAAATATTTTGACTCAACATTGATACATGATCACAAAAAATAAATGCGGACAAGAAGAATTTATTTATTTTTAGCTATTTAAGACACTTTTAAAATAAATTATTATATTGTTATGGACTGAACATCTTGTAATTCATAAAGAACTAAAATAAATTAATTAAAATAACAAATAATATAACCATTCGAAAAAAAAATTGTTTGTTTTTGTGGAAACACCAAATGCACCTGCAATTATAGAATCGCCCCCATATATATACAGTATATATATATATATACATATTAAATATACAAATTACACAAAAACTTTTGTTTTGAATGAAAATAATCGTTTTACAGCACTAGTAAATAAACATATTATAATTGCATTAATGTGTATATTAACTTCATACACTGACCTTTTTTCCTGTACTGCAATCTAATCACTTTCACAGGAGTTAATATAAAGCTTTAGGGAAATGTGACTGTGTGGTATTATTGCATAGCAAAATAACATCTTGTTGTAAACGTCTGTACACTGTATTCCAACATGTCAATTATTTAAAAAATAATAAATAAATAATAATAAAAAAAGAGCTGAGAACCAATTGCTTAGGCATGCGTTAAAACACTCTCACAAAAAGTGAAGGACAAAAGACCACCAAACACCACCAATGGATTAGAAACCAGACTCTATCATCAGATTATCGATAGATCATATTACACAGAAATGCTGAGATATATCTCACTACACTTGGCATTTACTTATGGTTCACACAGACTTTATTCATCAAGTAAAACAAATGCAAGGTTTCTGTAAAAAGCGTTGCCCTTATTTTCAGGTTTCCTGTCTATACTGCTGACAAATACTTAAAGCTTTATTACCTCATTGCCTATGATGTCGATCTTGTGTTGAACCTGTGGAACCCACTGGCGGATAATCGCGAACAGTTCTGGGATTGTGGTCCGAGGGTCTGTCAGAATCTCCATGCAGGCCGGATCATTTGGATCAAAGAAGGTAAACGCTGTAATGGAAGCAAATAAATACAGGGATTTATTACAATGGTCAATAAGATTGTAGCTGCACAACGCTGTGGACTTTTTACAAACTTTTTTGTAAAAAATTTTACAAAATCTCTGAAACATTTTGGTAGATCTGTCTGCTAGGATGAGGAACATACCATAGTCCTTGGGCAGTGGAGCCTGTGCAGACTGATGCACTATGGGTTTCTTGCGGGGTTCATGAACAGGGCTGATGAACTCAGAGGCCGGCTGGGCCTCTTCCAACTCAGACGTTTCCTCTTTAGTCATTCTGCTTATGTGATTGGGCCTGCACATTAAAAATGCATAATTAAATAAAACAATACACAGTGCAATTTCATAACTTTTATGGACATTGGATAGAGCATTGCTCTAATAATTTTATCCAATAAAAATCACACTGGTTTGATTCTCTTAGTTATTTTGGTCCACACCAAAAAATGAAAATAATACTTTGGTTCGCTTAGCATTCACAGTCATTTTTATTACCTAAAGATACGAAACAAAAGGCATAAAGATACAGTCACAACCTAATTAGAGAGCTTTTATGATGTATTGTTTTGTAGTGCTGGGCATCGATTAATAGTGATTAATCACATCCAAAATAAATGTTTTTGTGCATAATATATGTGTGAGTACGGTGTATATTATACACACACATTTTATTATTATTTATATATATATAAAATAAATGAATATAAATATAGAGATGTAAATATTTGTAGATTTGTCTCAGTATATCTGTAACATGATCTATCAATAATATATAATTTCTCAATTTATACTTTATGTCTGTGTCTTTATATAGACACATTATTTTGGATGCGATTAATCACAATTAATCATTGCCCAGCACTAATTTATTGTGAACTTACCCAGTATCCAAATCAATGCTGTGTGCACATGTATACATATGGTGGTATTTTTACCAGCTGATCAACTCATGAAGCGCTTATAAAATGTGTAAAACGTTCAAAGCAATGCCATGATGCCTGTACTTAACTTTTATGTGCAACATACAAACGGGTCATATCTTGTATCAGCAGGTTCGTTTAGATGTCTTTGGTCTATGTCGCAGTCACTCAAATGAGTCACACTAACATAATTCCTTTTAATCAGGGCAAATGAATCCTAAAGGTATTCTTCTTTTGTTTGATCACTGCTCAAAAACAACCTATGATATGAGACGTATGATCCTGAACCTCTAAGCCACAGTCCCCCCCCCAGAGAGGCTCTAAGTTTAGTACGGAGTCTGACGGAGCGGATGAGTGACTCACTGCTTCCAGCACTGTCTGTTGAAACAGAGGAGAGACCGGACCTCAGAAGTCGCTGCGCCATCTTACTGGCTATCCATGCTGAATATAAATCATTGCCATTTACTTTTGATGTATCAGATGGCCGTAACTGTGTTCTGCTCAGTCAGCCAGCAAGACAACATTCAGGGAATTAATTAAAGAATGCTAGACTTAGTCCAGGACTATAGTATATGCCCTCCATCATTTTATTAAATTCATTGGAAAATATTTGGAAAGCCGACCATGACATGTAGTATATTTCATGCAAATGATCATTTTTATGGTTTTTAACAACCTGGAATCTACTGTACGTGACCAAATAAAATATTGAAACTACACTGCATTTCAAATTCATGTTATTTAGAGAAAAAACATTTATCCGTTAGAATAAACGTAACTACAACTGAAATATAATAATGTAAATGTAAAAACATTTTCTATTATTAATGTATCATCATATTGAGCCTTTATTGTGATTCATTATTATATATTTTACGGCATTATCTGTGTTTGAATACCATTTCTTCAAAGCAAAGATCAAAGTGAATATGAGCTTTAATATCACTTCAATTCATTTTTAATAATAAATTATGTATTCCTCCAAAGGTTTTTAATTGCTTCTGGAATAAGCTCACACATTAGCTGATTGTGGCAGTGCTTTCACTGTGCTTGTATTGCATCAGACTGTGGGGGACAGTATGGTGTTTATTCATTATAAATGATGCCAATTAAACAAACAGATCACATGGTCACAGATTTTATGTCTTGTAATGATAACTGGCACTTCAATCAGAATTCAAATCCTTCTGAAAATGCATGGAAATTTTAATTTCTATTATAGCTGCAAGGTTAAAATTGAAAGTTTTATCTACTTCAGTAATAGAAAATACACCAAGAACACAATAAAATGCAGTCATAAAATAATATTTCATAACAGTTTATATGAACTGCAAATTATGTTAAATCTGTGTATGGTTAAATCGTTATTATTATTATTTTTTTTTTAAGATTTAAACAACAGCATAAGTCTATTATATTATTATTTTAAATATAACTATAATTTAAAGCATATCTAAACTGTTTGACTGCTGAATATTTAATTTGTATTCTACTCTGTGCTTTCTACCAAAAAAGGGGCGTATTGAGAAATAGATCGTGCACAAATGATATCGATACCGTCTCAATATTATTAAATGGTCGATAAATAAATCACAATCATCTATTACGCGAATACATTTTTAAGACAGATGCAGTGTGTTCTCGTTTTCCCTTTTAAAGCATGTCAGCCTTGTCCTGTGTCAACAAGAAAACATGGACGCTCCATCACGCAGCACATGAAAAACAAGCAGGCTGTTTTTCTCACGCGGCAAAACAAGATTGGCCAGCTATATTTCGCGATAATTTCAGATACTTGATACAGCGCGATTATATCCGTCTTACCTGAAAACAAGCCTCAAAATTTCGTTTTCTCTTCCACTCTTTTGTCAGTCGTTGTTGTGCTATGGAGGATGGAGAGGATGCTGCGCCTTGTCCTTCTATCTGCTTGCGTCACGCTTGTGACTCACGGCTGCTGGACCACTCTCTTCTCCGCGTCTCCTCAACCGAACTTGATGATCATTTTAGAACCTGCTACTTGAATCTTTAACGCCTTTCATTCATTCAACTTTATTTAACCAGGAAAAGAACTCACTGAGATTTACATCTCTTTTCCAGGAGTGTCCTGGCCAAGATAGGCAGCCA
>JAUCNO010000191.1:3577265-3595621 GCA_032353835.1 Enteromius viviparus
AACCTGGGAGGAGGTTCTCCCTTAGTTTCCGGATGGCTGAGACATGCGTATCCGCCCAAAAACGGACATTCTTACACAGTACATACACAGTACTGTGCAGTACTGTCATTAATTGTAATAGTGCAGTGAGAATATTGTCTGCACAAGTAGTCTGACAACAGCCAGTGCTCCACACAGAGATCTGATCTTCATCCAGTCTCTCTGGAATGACATGAAGTAACAGAACAAACCGAGACAGATTAAATGCAGAAGAACCATGGCAACGTCTCCAAGATGCTGCATAAAAACCTACCTGCACAGCTACAGTACTGTTTAAAGTTTTAGACACTCATGTTTAAATCTCACTGCATTATTACAATTAATGACAAAAAAAATAAACTCACATTGACACGCTACCGCAAAAGATAGAAATAATAGACTTAAAACCATTTTTTGTTGGTGAAAATACTAGTGGCCTAAGACATTTGCACAGTACTGTATACATACAGTATATATATATATATATATATATATATATAGCTGTCTTTAAGCATTTCCATTCAAAAGTATCTTATGCTTAGCAAGGCTGTATTTATTTAATTGAAAAATACAGTGAAAACAGTTACATTATAATAACAGCTGTTTTAATGTATGTTTTATTCTATTTTAATATATTTTAAAATGTAATTGATTCCTGTGATGGAAAATTTGATTTTCAGCATCCATTAAGCTACTCTAGTTTATAGTTTCACAAAATCTTTCAGAAATCATTCTAATGCTGATTGAAATGTCTTTACTGTAACATTTGATTGATTAATGAAAAAATCTGTAAAAATAGAAAACATATATTTATGTTTCTTCATTTTCTTCTCAGATCTATAATATATTCCCTAGGTTAGTCAGTCTCTTTCCTGGTAAACACCATCAGCTGTTTAAAGACCTAGAAGAGGCCAGAGAGTATTGCAAGTGTGAGGCACAGGTTCGGATGAATATTCTGGACCTCTCCTGCCCACAGGACTTCATTGAGGCCTTCCTGTTAAAAATGAAAGAGGTAAATAATTCAGAGAAATGGAGTTTAAAACAGTTCATGAATAGCCATAGTCCTCAATACATTTACTTGCACCCTCTGGTGGTGAAACTATGACTTGATGTCAATTCCATATAACAGATGTCAATAACAGTTATTGAATCCTTATGTATATTATTAATTTTCATTCACCGTCATCATCTTTTTTAGGAGAAAGACAAGCCTGACACAGAATATAATTTTGACAACTTGGTTTCTGTAGTATGGAACATGTTCAGTGCCGGCACAGAAACTACTTCGTCCACCGTCAGACATGCTTTGCTTCTGATGATGAAGCACCCAGATGTTCAAGGTGAGATCAAACTAATGTCATATCTTTCCAAGCATGAAGTGCAATCCTGTCTGTTTTTACTTTCACTTATTTTGTCCAGAGCGTGTTCAGAGGGAACTTGATGAGGTTATAGGACGGGACCGTTGGCCCTCAGTAGAGGACAGACAAAACCTGCCATATACAGATGCCGTAATCCACGAGATTCAACGCAGTATGGATCTCGCTCCCATCGCTGTACCACACAAGATGATGTGTGACACTGAATACAATGGTTATGTCATTCCTAAGGTATTTTTCTTATGTATTTACCTGATCTTTATTAACCATATATAATTATTTATATTCGTCTATTTGTTTTTTTCTAGGGGGTCGTAGTTTTCCCACTGCTATCCTCTGTTCTTATAGACACGAAACTGTGGAAGAACCCAAACTGCTTTGATCCAGAGAACTTTCTGGATGCAGCTGGCCGGTTTCAGAAAAACGATGCATTTGTTGTTTTTGGCCTGGGTGAGTTTAGATCTTCATTGTGCATATTAGACCATACAAATATTGTGCTCTATACTGTATGGTGGGTGAAATACTGGCAGAAATTAGTCAACCAGTAGAGCATTTCATCTATCACCATTACATGTCAACTTGACTTTACTCTGCTATTTGGTCATAAAAACCTTTTTGAAGCACTGAGGTTTAAAAACAAGTAAATTTAAAGAAACAAATACACACATTTGTGTGTGTCAAAATGCCAGTATTTGCAAGTATCATCATAAACATTAAGTTAAGGCAAACAGCGGAGAAGGAAAATGTACATTCAACATAGTCTCATGACCGATTCCTACGTATTCGTATGAGGTGGAAAATTTGGGCCAATTTGTACAAATTTTGTACGATTTGTCCAGTGACGAGTAGGTTTAGGGGAGGGGTTAGCTGTACAGTGGGGCAAAGAAGTATGTAGTCAGCCTCCAATTGTGCAAGTTCTCCCACTTAAAAATTTGAGAGAGGCTTGTAATTTTCATCAGGTATACCTCAACTATGAGAAACAAAATGAGAAAAGAAAATCCAGGAAATCCCACTATAGGAGGTTTAAGGAATTTATTTGCAAATTATGGTGAAAAATAAGTCAACAACATAATTTAATCTCAATACTTTGTTATATACCCTTTCCTGCAATGAGAGAGGTCAAACGTTTTCTGTAAGTCTTCACAAGGTTTTTACAAACTGTTGCTGGTATTTTGGCACATTCCTCCATGCAGATGTTTTGGGGCTGTCGATGGGCAACATTGACTTTCAACTGAACTTTTAGATCTCTCTAAAAATTTTGTATGGGGTTGAGATCTGGAGACTAGCTAGGCCACTCTAGGACCTTGAAATGCTTCTTACTAAGCCACTTCTTGTTCCCCGGGAAGTGTGTTTGGGATCATAGTCATGCTGAAAGACCCAGCCACATTTCACCTTCAGTGCATTTGCTGATGGAACAAGGTTATTACTTAAAATCTCACGAAACATGGCCCCATTCATTCGTTGGTTTACACGGATCAGTCGTCCTGGTCCATTTGCAGAAAAACAGCCCCAAAGCATCCACCCCCATGCTTCACAGGGTGTTCTTTGGACTTAACTCAGCATTCTTTCTCCTCCAAACATGACAAGTTGAGTTCTTACCAAAAAGTTGAGTTTTGGTTTTGCCATGTTTGGAGGAAGAAAAATGATGAGTATTATCCCAATAATACCATACCTACAGTGAAGCATGGGGCTGGAAGCATCATGCTCTGGGGGTGTTTTTCTGCGCAGGGGACAGGACGACTGCACTTTATTAAGGAGAGGATGAACGGGGCCATGTATTGTGACACACTGGGCAAAAACCTCTTTCCCTCAGTCAGAGCATTAAAGATGGATCGTGGCTGGGTCTTCCAACATGACAATGACCCAAAGCACACAGCCATAAAAAACCAAGGTCTCCAGACCTAAATCCAATTAAATCTTTAGAGGGAGCTGAAACTCTGTGTTGCTCAGCGACAGCCCCGAAATCTGACTAGAGAAGATCTGTAAGGAGGAGTGGGCCAAAATCCTTCATGCAGTGTGTGCAAACCTGGTGAAGAACTATAGGAATCGTTTGATATTTGCCTGTTAATGTTCTGTAAACTGCCTTCTGTCTGCTTTCTTGACAGGCAAGCGTGCGTGTCTCGGTGAGGCTTTGGCTCGTATAGAGCTCTTTATCTTCTTCACGTCCCTCCTTCAGCACTTCACCTTCAGAGCCACAGTGCCACCAGAGGAGCTCGACACAACACCAACAAATTGCAGTTTTGGCCGCATGCCCCGCACATATGAATGCTATGCCATTCCCAGGAAATAGAGGAACATGCCCACAAAATGAACAAAGAAGACATGTACTTGTTTCAGTTTTATGCTTTAATGGAAATAAATATGTCCAAAATGATATTATTGCACAAGTGTGTGTTTTTCTTTTTGGCAAATACAACATTGAAATTTAGCTGGTTAACCTAGCTGGTTAACATTTATCAGCGTGTGTGAATCTGACACACAACGTTAGGAGATGATACAAGTTTGTGGAATGTTTAGAAGGACATAAATGACTATTTTAAAAGTCAAACGATATTGGCACTTTTAACAACTGTTCAACATTTAAGTCAGCATAGTGCTTTTATTTTATTTTTTCACACAGAATTCATATTTGTAATAAAAACACAAGCTGCAGGGTAGTACAATGAGAAAAAAGCCCACTAGTCTAGATATGCATTTACATTTTAAAATAAGTTGGGTTTTTTCCATTTCGCTGCCCTGCATCTCATATTTTAAACTCTGTTCTATGTGAACGGTACTTTATTCTATAATATGTAGATGACTACTGGACAAAACATGAGTGAAAGGCATGTAACAACAGTGGCTACCCAAACCTTACCACATTACAAAAAACACATCCTACCAAGATTGTTTGACAAATTCATGCATGGCCACAGACTCTTAGCACCCAGTTAAAGCCATTCAGCACTAGAAATGTGATCAAGGATTTCTTTAGGAGACGAACACAACTCTGCAACACATCTGTGTAGTTCTCGCTTTGCTTGACAACCGAGCCACCTTTGTGAAACCACCTCCACTTGATGGATACAATTTAGATGCAACATAATATATGGTCTAAATCACAGTGGAAGTTCAGGTACAACATATATCACTCTTAGTCTTCCATTCATGTTGACGGGAAAAAAATGCCCAGGGTGAAGTAACAAATAAGGCGTAGTGTAAGAAATGATCTCAGTCCTTAGTAAGGGGTTCAAAAATAAGGGCATTCTTTGATTTAAACCATCATAAAGTTTTGGAAACAAACTGCTTCTATGTTTAATAGTGTTGTTACTGTTGCCTATTAACTAAAATGCCTAGTAATCCTCTTAAAACTCTAATGTAGGCATACAGTTCACAGTTGGGTTCTGTCATGGCACTAAATGAAAGGGGATTAGGCCATCGAGCGGAATGCAGAAGCATAAAAACGGATTTAGATTTCCTGCTGTTTAAGAGATCGCCTAGAGCACGTCGTCCTGGTTGAGCGGGTTACATAAGAGCCACATAAAACCTTCATATTAGATATTTAACACTTCCAGAGGCCCAATATCAAATCAGGGTGAGGATGTGACAATGTAAGGGGAACTTAAGTATTGATTTACTGTTTATGGACCAAAAAACATTTATACTGTGTGAACATACAGTGCAGTCTCCCCAAAAGGTATTTGGCCCCACAAAAACTGCAAAAAAATAAATTAAACACTTTGCACTAAATGACAAAATATAAAACTATGTAACATCTGCAGTTATTATATACTACCATTCAACATTTTTTCAAAGTTTCTTATGCTCACAGAGGAATATTTTATTAATAAATACAGTAAAAGCATTAAAAGTGTAAAATATTATCAAAATTAAAATACCTGTTTTATGTAGTTTAGTGTATATATATTTATACACACACAAGTCATTTAGTCCTGTGATGGTTAGCATCAATACCAGTCTTCAGTGTCACATTATCCTTCCGAAATCATTCTAATATCCTAAACTTGGTGCTTAAATCTCATTATTATCTATGCTGAAAATGGTTGTTTTGCGTAATATTAGAAATTGTGCTTTTTCAACATGCAAAGATGATAGATAAGTATTTGTTTGAACTCTTTTGTAACTATGTCAAAGTCTTTACTGTCATTTAATGTATTCTTGCTGAATAAAGGTAGTAATTTTGTATTGAACTCACATTCTTAAATAGTAGCAGATAAGTGGCTTAAGGGTCCAAAACCTTGTTGGGGTTAACATACTGAAGGCTATTTGGTGATTTTCCAGGCTAGGTGATGTTTGTGTGTCTTACCTGTGGATTTTGAATAGATAATCCTCATGTAATCAAAAATATAAATGGCTTTGTGGTAAATTAGGCAGTCTTTGAGTTGATCCACAATGTTGGCACATAACAGAATGAATTAGTAGTGTCCAAAATGAGGTATAGTGGTAAACAACAAATAAAGTGGGTTGCCAGGCGTAATGTGAGAAATGTGATGTGGTAATATCCTTTTGATATGTCAAAAACAATGAGGCGCTACATGATATCTGGCCTAGTTTGTCCAGTCCACATGGTTCAACAGTAGCTCTCAGAAAACGTCACCTCTCCGGTGCACTGGGGTAACGCTGGTACATCCAGCCCGTTCAGAACCTGCTTTCGGGCAGAGATGTAGCAGTACGCTTTGCCTTTCTTTGCTCCAGGATGGTAGTGATGCTGCACAGGCGGTTGGGTGACTGTGGGAGCTGGGTCTGAGGATTGTTGGCTGCCACTGTCCAGAGGGCAGTCTGGAGAGCAGGCTGGGTCGTGCTGACACAGAGGACCTGCACCTCCCTGCTGTGTGTTACTGCCTGTATTACGTTGGTCCTCCAAAATGCTTATTCCCAGTTTCCATCGCTGCCATTTCTTTTTGATTTCTGACTGTACCTGTAATCAAAGACAGGATATCAGAGAATTATAACTAAAATTCTATCAAATTAATTGCATTCAAAAAAGTTTTTGTTTACATAATATATGAGTGTGTGTACTGTGTATATTTATTTAAAAATACACACAAGCATGTATGTTTATATATTCATGTATAACATAATTTACATTAATATAAATATATACATGTAAATACATTAAAATATTTTCAAAATATATGCGGTACATCTTTGTAAATATACACAGTACACGCATATATTATGTAAATAAAAATGTTAAAGTATCAAATGTGTGTTTTAATTGTAACGATCACCCAGCGAACTCTCTATGTTTTGTGTTTGTTTTCATGGACTCATTCCCACAAACTCATGTCTCCGCCCCGCTTGTCAGTTGTCATGGTGTTTTATTTTTGGCTCCGCCCCCTAACCTAGTTTTATGTGTATTTAACCCGGATGTTTTTGTATGTCGTCATGGATCATTGTTTCTATGTTTTGCCGTCAACCCTAGAAGTTCATTTGTGTGCTTGTACCCTGTGTATGATATTCTGGATTTAACGTTGTCGACCTCTGCTTCCCTTGGAACTACGTTGTCGTCTTGGCCCTAGTACTCGTTTAACTCTCGCCTGAATTATCGTTTACTCTTTTGTCTATGCCTCTAATGATTCTGATTGCCAGTGTTTGACTTTGTCTGCCTGACCCTGACCCTATATATCCATAATAACAATTCAATTATGTTTAAAATGATTTAAATGTACAAATACATACAATAGATTCATCTTACCTCTTTATTGACAAAGCAGTATAATATGGCCACCAGAAAACCCTGTGGGGCAACAGAAACTGTTGTGTCAAAATGTATTAATTGTAAGATCATTCGCTACATTCTAACAGTGCATGGTAAACAAAAAAGTAAGTACACTGTATGAACTAGGCCATGTTGTGACGCGGTCTGTCTCTCTTGATTGCTCTAGTTGTACCTGAAAAGAATTGAAGAAGAGTTCAAAGAACAGGTTGACATTGCGAAGCACGCCCTCAGTCTGTTCCTCTGTCATCACTGCAAACACCACCTCGTGAATCCCTAACAGCGGGATGAGGGTCAGCGTGGACTTGGCTAACCTGAGAGAACAAGAATATTAAAGACTCAAATTATTCAAAACACAACCCAGCCGAATTTCAATCTGATATCAGGTCAAGGGTTCATTTCTTTTCAGAAATAATTTTTTATTTATTTATTTAATAAAATCTTTCAGATAAAAAAACAACAACAGTTTTGTTTATTTAAGGGAGATTTCACGGGTAGATTAAATGACAACAGTCATGCACTGTGATTAAATCAAGATGCCAATGTATTGTCAGATTTCAAGCCACATTTTACACATAAACAGGATATATGCATGAAGGCTAGAAATAGTCTTTGTTGAAAAAAAAAGCTCCTTAAAATGCATGCTACCCTCAAGGCTGGCATTTAAAGAAGGATGAAACATTTCCTTTCAAAACGGTTGAAACATCAAAAGCTTTATGTGACATTTCCATTTTACATAACATGGATGAATTCATACATTTCTGACATTCTGCAAACACCAAGAGATTAAGCAAATTTGAAAAATAAACAAACGGATCATACTGAACATTATATGAATTCATTTGTTGAAAACACTCAAATTCTTACCTAAATTTATAATCTGTATATCTCATCTGATGTGCTTTTAATTTGGAGACGAGGATCTGAATAATCCTTAAAAATATAAAAAAGTTCACCTGCAAAACATGATCATAATTCTTTTTAAATATTAATAGTTACACATAGAAAGTTCAGTGTATAGACACGCAAGACTTCTCATCCTGTGCAATGAGAGAAAATGCATAAATTATTCCAACCCGAGAGTGACAGGTCGGCGGCCACCATCATTTCAGAGCGCAGTAAAACAGTTCCTCAACACAATCCTCAAGAATGCTCCAGACTAATGAGTCATCCATGTATAATACATGAACCAGAGTATATTTAACTGGTTATTCATACGTTGCGTTCCAGACGACTCGGAACTTGGAATTCTCAGAGCTCTCACTCAAAAATAACCGCTGGAACAAAGTCGGGGCAGATCCACATTGGTGTTTAAATTTGTGGCTTTGGAGTGGAAGCAGGAGAATTCCACGTTCAGAGTTATCTGTAAGTATACGTGAGTGACTATCGATACAATCAAAGAACAAATTCAAATTTAAAACAAATTGAGGTAAAGACTCACTAAAATCGCCAAAAGGATTGGCGTTCGGATGATCCACCAATATGCCATATTTTCGTTGATCTCCCAGCACCTTGAGAAATGTGTAGGCACATTTGTAATGCTTAAGCAAAGCTGCTCTTAATCTTTAACCAAATGAAAGAAAGCTGTTGCATCAAGACTTTTGGCACGTCTTACCTGGTGTTCTCATATAGGTAACGAACAACTATCCAAGGCACCACAAACAGCACAGGACTTCCTGTTAGAAAAAAATGAAATACTGTACAAAACAGCACAGCAAGATGAAAATACCTCTATTTGACTAAATATTTTATATGATAATATTTTAAAGTGCCCATATGGATTTTTGAAAATGACCTCATGCAGTGTGTAACACAGCTCTAAGTGAAAGAAAACATCCTGCAAAGTTTTTATAAAGTTATTGTTACTGAAAATAAAGAGTCGACTCTGAATCTGAACGAATCCCAAGCTATTTCATGATTTCGTGATGTTGACATCCACATGAAACATTAGCATATTGCTCACCCACTTTGTTGGTCTTTTTTCGTTGTCTTAATAAAAATGCTAATTTATTCTTTGTGCGTTTTTCTTTCTGATGAAACTGTACATAAAGCAGCACAGACCTCACAAACGATGCTTTATCAGGTATTACAGGCATGAGGAAAAGAAAATAAGACCAATCAGAAAAATGGATCATAGAGTGAATCGTTTGGTAGTCGTTGAGTTAGTAAAAACAAAATAAAAAAGGCATATTATAAGACAATTAAAGTGTATTTTGACCTTGCATGCATATCATCATGTTGTTGGGTACTCCCAAAAACAAACTATGAACTTTTTATTACCCATAATAATAATAATATTATATTTCAACTGATTTAAGTTTTACTCTTTTTCCATGACAAAAAAAGGGTATGAAAATTACACACCCCAGCCGATGAAGAGGTATACACAGAAGTAGCTGTTCTCGGAGAAGACCATCAGCACCAACAGGTTGTGGAGATATAGACCTTCTACCAGCAGCCAATAGTAGTTTGCCCCAACACAGTACTGCATCAAAACCTGAGCCACACAGCAGCCTGACATCACCTGTGGGAGTTTAATGGAGGGTAACTAATTACATTAAATCTCGATCGTGTAGCCAAGATTACAAAAAATAAATGCATGTAATTAGAGTATATTAAATTTTAATAATGCTCCAATAAAAGATAATTACAGACCTTCTTAATTTATTATTAAGAAAGCACCTCTCAAGGAAATAGACCAAGTATGAAACAAAGGGATTGCCAAATATTGTAATATGTATAATCTGTTGTAAAATGTAATATTTACTTAAAACATATATTTAACACATTTGCATGTTTACAGTTTAGTGTTGCTTAATGGTCACACTGACATTCAGGTAAACTAAATAATATTTATAATTTTAGCATTCAAGGGTTGAAATAATTTATTTGACGTTTTTATAATTTAATTGATTATTAGCACAAACCCACAGCTTTTCTTACATTAAGGGAAACCTGCAATAATGTAATGTTTAATGCATTTTTGTGGGTATGAAAAAAAAGTTATATTTTCTTTCTCTTTGTTAAACTGTATATCAATATGGTATGTTTAACGGGAAGTTTAAAAAAAGTTAGATAAAAAGTAATCTAAAAGTACTTTTTTTCCCCCAACCAAGTTAGTTTTCATCATGCAATCTGTATTGGTCTACAATCTGAGTAATCTACCCAGCTCTGAGTTTACTTTACCAAACCATGAAGTTTAATAGTTTTTTAATAGGGGCGTTTACTCCGAGGAGGCAAAACTGGAAAATAATCCATATTACAATGATAATTGTACAACAATGACAATGACAATAAACAACAGACATATTATGATATGACATTAAAAAGTGTATAAATCACTTGTTTTTTAGTTTATTTAAACACTAAAACAAGTGTAAAGTTAAGACGAGATAACTGAAAAATATTACGTGTAACTAAAACATAAATTAAAAAATACTTCTGACTTTGCCTCCTCATTTCAGAAAAGCATGCCCTTGTGTTTTTTGTGAAGTTTTGCAGAATATCCTCAAGTAAGTGTGAGCAGAAGTCTTCACTGCATTACTGCTCACCTGGTCACTCAGAACGACTGAAACATCTTTGTTGTCCCTGAACTCAGGAGCGTCTTTCATGAGAAGTGCATCTCTTGTGAGGATGGACACAGCTCGCAGGATGAAAGAGGCAAACAGATTGGTGTGGATGTAATTACGTGTGCAACGGAGCTTCCTGCAATATAGCAAAAACCACATTGAAACTGTAATTTCATTCACAGTGTGCTGAAACTGTTAACAATCTCATGTTAAAGTGTTAAAGCACAAAATGACTATTGATCCTTAGGGAAAACAAATATTCATTACTGCATGCTCCACATTTAATTAAGATGAAAGCTTAATTATGATATGGACTTGCACCGTCGTCAAGCCTTAAGGTTCAGTGAACTAATTAGGCTTGGTGTATGATGAGAATGTGATTTTTGGACAGCTCACTTTGATGGTTATTATATTTTGTCTTCTGCATGCCATTTTGTACTCGTCTTTATAAAGAAAAGCTGCTACTCACCTGAATATGAGAAGTATCACAAGGGCTAAAGACAGGCTGGACAGGGATAGAGAGTAACCAACTGTGTACATCACCCTGAAATAGGCCAAGATCATCATCTGATTCTCCTGTGAAGACAGCAAGCAAAAGAATAGCAATATACAGACATGAGTCATTTTAATTCATGTGACTGCTCTGAAAGAAGGACCTTCTCAGACGTCTTGCGTGGGACATGAAGGCAAAGCTTCAGAGCCCCTGAGTAACTCATTCTTAAATTCATTTTTCAAACTCTGCCATACTGACAGCCATTGAAAGCCTCAGGCAAAGAGTAATGACAGCTTTATATTCATGTATCACACTAGCGAGTAATAGTCTATAACTCTGGAAAATAACTCTGTGAGCAGGAGATAAAGTCTGCTGTGCCAATACGAAATGAGTGCAGAGCTCTGCAAATGACACTAGTGTGGCTGCTTTCCAAGTGCTTTGGTTCATGAAATTGCAGAACTGTATAAAATTCATGCAGCTTGTTTTATATTTTCCATAAATCCTCTATACATCACAATCTACATTGTTAACTTCATTTCTTGGTTTCCTCCAAGGAACATTTTTAGTCTAGTTTTGAACAATGGCATGAACTGAGAAATGAGAACTGACTTAACCAGAATAATCTAGTAAGGCAGGAAGTTGGAATTTTAATGTGAACTTGAACAACAGGAAGTGGAATTTACTGAATTCAACAAAGCCAAATAATTACTTTAACTGTTTTAACATAACATGAATAATTACATAATTAACCTGACTAATTATGCCTATTTATTTCACAGTATATATGTTTATCATCTTATTAGTCACATTTCTCTTAACTAAGCTCTTTAACCATCAGAAAAAATGAACATAGTCAAATACAAATCTTTTTTTTTTTTAACCGTAAAAAAAAAACAAAAAAACTTTATTTGTCATATCCTTTTTTAAAATGCTAAAGAAAAATACTTTTAGTCAGCAATATAGCATTAAATTAATCAAAGGTGACAGTTGACATTTATTGTACTTCGGAGATTTCTATATTGAACAAATGCTGTTCTTTTGAATTCGCTATTCCTCTAAGAATGTTGAAAAATATGATTTTCAACAAAAATATATTAAGCAGAATAGCTATTTTCAGTATAAGACCACCTTGATATAGAATCATGTGACACTAACAGGAATAAATTACATTTTCAAATATATTAGCATAGAAAAAAAGTTATTTTGGATTGTAACTATTAGGGGTGGCATGGTTCATAAAAAAATAACCCGAACTGTTTGGTGCGCTTGTCTCGATTCGGTGCATGCATGCGTCGACGGTTCATGACATGTTTCCCTTTCGCGCGAAAGAATTGAGGTGTCTACGGTGTGAAGTGAGTGCTGCAGGTCACAATACTTTACGTGTAGAAATGGCAAGTGGGAGAGATAAGGAAGGCTTCCCGAAGTTGGAGGATGCGCCAGCGTCGTATATATCTGGTGTGTGTGTGAACATTTCATGTAACCTATTAGAGGATGGATACAGTTCGGACAGATATTTAGAAAGGATGCTTGGGCTCGCTCACATCAGCGCGAATGTGCGTCTGTGTTATAACGGCGTTTTTTCCCCCGTGTGCGCTGATGCTCTCATCTGTTGACATTTCCGAACACCTTCCTACAGCTGCTTAATAAAAACGGCTTTCCACACAAAAAAAGTGCATGTGTCATTAGTATGAAAAAAAATTCGGTTACAGCTCTGTCGGATGCTGGCCGGGCTCGGACAGAAAAATACAGCCCAATCTGCGACTGTATGCAAGTATTGTGCAACACGCATCCAATTCAGTTTATGATTGATTACATGGTATAACTTTTTTAATACTGTATCCTAAATTGTGGATAATTAAGCTATATATCATATGCTGAAGTACATTTCTGGAGTGTTAAAGATTATAAGATTAAAAGAAAAAATAACAAGAACCATCCAGAACCGAAAACCGCGACCCTAAAACCGTGATACAAACTGAACCGTGCCACCGCCAGTAACTATATTTAAAAAAAAAACTATTATTATAATGAAATTATACACTTATACACTCATTTTAGGTTTCTTTCTTATTTTACACACCATTTAATGCAATGTTTGGGTTCTCTTTACCTGTTTCTCCTGGTTGTCATCTGCATTGCACTGTGAGTGGTCTCTCCATGTGCTGCTGTCGTTAACTGTGAGCCATTGGCCATCTGGACCGCATTCCCGCGACACAAACCCGTTACGCACTACAGAGGACAATAACAGACAGCAGCTCTATGATTTTAGAATCCAGTATGAACCTGTTTATTTATTTAGTGCTGACTGATCAGTCGCATAAATTATAACTAAAAGATGTGCGAACAAAAACAGTATTATTGCTCATTCTTACAGTTAGCATTTTCTAAAAGAATATTACACTCTCTGAAAAAAATGTCACTGAAGCAGTACCCTTTCAAAACACAGTAAAAGTCGTACTGTTTTTAGTATGACTAACGCTAATATCAAAATACTATGATGTACACATGTTAACCATTTATGGATAAACAAATATGCACATTTTAGCTTTTGTACCTTAGGGTACTACCTCAGTTTATAGATTTTTTCTGAGGTTACCTGGGAGAAAATAAAATGCCAATAACTCAAAACAGCTTTAAAGCTGCATATAAACATGCTGATACCCTCTTACTACACCGTAGGATTATACCAACAGGTTTTGCCAGATTCATACAGAAAATCCCATCATTGGATTTAACATTAACATGATTTTAAGATAAACAAAGGTTTAAAAACTCTGCCATTGCATTGTTTTGTCATACAATGAAAGTCAAATGAAAAAACAAAACAAAAAAACAGTTTAGTCTTAAAAGCCGCCTTCTTTTAAGTTTCTAAAAAAGTAAATCTAGGTTTGGAATGGTACAAGAAAGAGTGATGCCAAAGGTTTTGTGTAGACTATTTATTTAAGCTTTAAGATATAATGAAATTGTTGAACTGCATTAAATTTGTACAACATCACATATTACTGGCTGCCATACCTTGATCATACCAAGGCAGATACCAGGGACACGGCACTTTCACAGTTGTGTTGGGAACTCCATCTGTCCAACAAGCGTACATATCAAACATGCTTTTGCAAAACAAACCTAATGGAGAAAATAGACTTAATGTGAATATGACACTGGTCCACACAGGTTCAATACTTCTATACTTGTATACTCCTGTCAGAGCTTACATTATATATGAAATTGTACATCTAATTGTCAAATTCCATGTTACAAGTGTAGCGTTATCCTTATTGACACTCCTTAGGCAAGCAAGATTTATATTGCCCGAAAGATTCATGACAAACATTTAGAGTGGTTAGTAAAACGTTTCTTTCTGTGTGTTTACGTTTCTTTATAGACATAGTACTGTAAATCTCAACTAGTTGTTTTCCAGTGTTGATATAGAAACACACACACACACACAGATGGAATGAGCTAAAGCCTACCTGAGGGGGTGGGATTTGAGCTTATCTTCGTGATGCACTCGTTCCGATACCTGTTCCATTCCTGCACTGTATCCTTCACCGTCTTCCCACTCACACTCTAAAAGACACATATGACACCAGGTTACTTCTTAAAATGAAATCAAATTGGCCCTTATTTACTGCTTTGGTACCAATCTTATTGTCCAAAATTGTCCACCCTACATGCAAGAAATTCTAACCGTTTTCCATGCTTCTTTTTTTTTTATTGACATTGATGATTCCGTGAAGAACCTTCAGCATCAGTAGAACCATTTAATTGTACAAAAGGTTCTTTAGATCATTAAAATGTTTTAGATCAAGAAATTGCTAAGGCATTGCTGCAAAAACACCTTACTGCAACTATTGTTTATTTTAATAAAAGACTGAAACCTTAAGTTTAAAAAAAAATGACACAAAAGCACTATAAAAATAACTTAAGTAATAAATACTGCAGGTCATAAGAGCTCTTTATGCAAGCATGCACACACACACACACACAGATAGACATGCTGTCTTTTGCTGTAAAATGTATATGTTGATCAATACCTCAGCTCTGCACAGGACAGCTAGAGTGAGGAAGAAGATGGTGGGGGTGCTCTTCATCACTGAGACAGGTACCAGGGGCCATACATCTTAAAGCTGGGCCCTCGTCCAACCAGAACCAGGGTAGGCCATTCTTTCAGACCTACGTGGCACCAGCTACACCCTTCAGGATCGAAAATCACAGCAGAGAATACTAAGGGATGAATAGATCTGACAGCTCGAAAGAATTTACATCCAGATGGCTCCAAGCTCTTGAACTGCCAGTCTCTATTTGCCTATACTTTACATGGTCTTATTAAATCTTCTGCAGTAAAACATTACACATGAAAGTAACCCATCTGACCCACACCTGCATTAACATAAAGGTTTGTCAGTTTTGCCTAAGATTTGTATGCATATGTACTCAAGTTTTGACATAATCCAAACAAGCATTTTGTTAGTCACTTCAGAAACACCAGACAGTAAAGAGTAAAGGCTGAAAGTCTGAAATGTAATTTTTGTATGCATTTATTAATTTTTTTTTAATCATCATCCTCATCAAAATGCTTGCTACGGATACGAAACTGGACCCTTTTTTTTACATGGACAATATTTAGGATGTTTTGCATTTTTAAATGTCAAGAATTTCAATTTAATATTTAAAAACATTAGTTATTTCATAAAACTGATAAATACAAAAATTGTAAGCTTATATAATTAATGTAGAACTTTAAAAAAATAACATAGAATATGACATTAATGAGCAATAAAATATTTTTAATATTATTAATTTTCAGACCACCTCTAAAATCAGTTAGATATAACATTAAGCAAACCAGAAGAACTAAATACACTGAGAAAATTTATCTTGAAATTCATGACCATGAATTATGGAGTAAACCACATTAAAGATTAGCAGTTTCTCTAAATAAATACTGCCTTTGTCAAAATTGGGTGACTGAGCCCTTCAGCAGACAACAAAAGCCAGACACTGCTGCTAAATCTCAGCTCAATCGATCATGGTTCAAGGAGGAAGGTCATTTGAGCTCTTTTGAGAAACAGTTGAGTGAAGTCTCTTCAAGCGTGCTCGAAAACAGGAAACAGTATGCTTAATCCAGATGATGTAAATAAAGGAGTGTCCTGCTAAATCATGTATGATCAGCTTGGTGTTGAATAATTGAGTTGCTTTTGTGTTAAACAGGCTGGAAAGTGCTGAGGGTATAAACAAACCCACATGGTGGACTTACAGAAGGAAATTCAGGAAGAGGACACCCACGTAAATCACTCTAATCACATTGTTAGAGGAATATAAACAAAGTTTACTTCTTCTTCCTCTTAAACTTCACCTGTAATTCAATAATTAAACAAAAAGGGAAAAACGTTGACCTTGAGCACAGCTTGTGATCTTAATGCTTGAGTTGATGATTAGGATTATATAATTAGCTATGTATGTAATTAGCTTATGTAAACATCAAAATAGATAATAAGTTGTCTCGAAATAGTGGTACAATTGAGTAGTTTCCAAACATTTGTGTATACGGACCCAATGTACTACCAAAATTACTTTATTAAAGAACAAATATTTGCATTTATTATACGCATCTTTATACAAAACTATTTTAAATCACAATAGATCCAAACAATTTTAGTATTTAAATGTCTCTAAAATTTTAGTAGTGTCGTGCTTTTTTGCATAATGCGTTTAGTACAATTCAATGAACTTTTTCTTGGTTTATTTTGATGATGAGGGCCAAGTGAGAGATAAATTTGTGCCAAAAGACAGTAATATTGAAAAGAAAACTTCAGCCTCTTATAAAATGATAAAGCATGATTTATTTAACTGTTGCATTTTAATTCAATTGCATTTAGCGTAATCTACGACCCTGAAACTAGATCTCTGAAAAAGCATCTCGAGCATATGTCATCAGCCTTTATTTATGTAATGACTGTGTTCTTATGCTGCCATTTAAATTCTGGGCACATTTCTAAACAAATCATTTCTAAGTGGAGAGTGTTGCCTGACTCCTAGTTAAAGTTACACAACAAATTACTCATGAAGGCCAGAAACCAATTCTGTAATGTCTGTATTGCATCACCTTCAAAGTTCTTTTATTTAATTCATTGAGTATACTTAACCTGGGACATCCATTTGTGCCCCATCCAAAAATATTATTACACCAAACCTTGGACACAGTCAAATGACTCTAAATCACAACAGTTTGCCAACCCTTATGGCACACCAACCGAAATTTCACAAGCAACCATTTAAGGATAAGAAAAAAGGTCATTAGAAAATACATCTTTAAAGGCAAGAGCATTTGCCTGCCAGCTAAGCTGGAATCTGTGTTTTATTCCAGGCATATCAGTTTCCATAAGACAATCAACAGGCACAAGATCACAGAGCTAACGGAAAACAGCATAATTCTGCTCGGACAAATCAACTAGGCCCACTGATTAACAGTGCATCACAATATGAAAAAATAACGGCGGAGGTAAATAGACAATAAAGTCATCTAAATAAAATAGTTATCAAATAAAAAGCCGCTTAGTTCATTATTAATTTACTTACAGTACATTTAATACAGACACAATGCTCCTGGAGTAAAGTGTCTTAGTCAAAGTCTCCGTGATGATATCTCATGACTCCTTGTGGGATTTAAAGCAGCAGCCATCAGGTTACCAGCCCTGAATCCTATAATTTGTCATCCCACCCCACTTACACTACTGTTCAAAAGCTTTTGAAAATCTCTTATGCTTGCCATGGCTGTATTTATTACATCAAGACAAACAAAAATGTTGATATTGTGAAATACTGTTAAAGTGTAAAATACAATATAAAAATAAGTTTTCTCATTTGAGTATATTTTCATTGGCTAATTTATGTCTGTGATGGAAAAATTTTATTTTCACTTGTGTTCAGTGTCACATGACCCTTCAGAAATCATTCAAAATGGTGATTTGCTGCTCATTATTAGCAGCTTTATTATCAAAATACATAAAGCAGTTTTTTTTTTTCAATCTTAAGGATGAAAACTTACAATGAACTGTTTATGACTGATATACGTATATATATATACAGTATATATATATATATATGTGTGTGTGTGTGTGTGTGTGTGTGTGTTTTAAAAAAAAACATTTAGATATTTCAAATTAAATTAAAATAAATCT
>JAUCNO010000191.1:3622747-3645835 GCA_032353835.1 Enteromius viviparus
TGAAGTTGTAGCCGTTTTTTTCTGTTTGCATGCGTTATTTTTAAAATGCAGTGCGTTGAGCTCTCTCGGCCACCGTACCAATGGGACAGTAAAGTGTCCATCTGATATGCAAAAAATGCTAAATTTCTATTCACATAAATTGTTTTTGCTTACTACAAAGTGAGAAAGCAAGCCTTGTCTCAATTTAGAACACCATGTTATGTGTGAAATCCAAGTGAATGTTCACACATGTCTATATAGTTTACATAGAAGATCAATGGAAAAGCAGTGGTCTGCGGTCTGTGTAAAGCAATCCAATCCAATAATATGATAATGAACTTATCTGGAATCCAGTAAATTTACACTATTTATTTATTTATAAAGCATTAACCGCAGTAATGGCGTCCATTACAATTTTTATGAGTATTGAGCCAAAAAATATTTTCCATGTCAGCTTTGTGCCTCAGTGTTCATGCTGTTTACATTATTGATGCAGAACAAAGGAGCATTCAGTCTTTGTTTATCACCATAGAGCATGGGCAGAGGGCAAAGGAAGTAATATTCTTTGAATTTTCATAACCTTTTAGATCACTACTGCCTACTTGATATATCAAAAACATTTGGATTACTTTGCCACACTGTTATCTTGTGGTGAACAAGCAGCAAACATATATTTTAGAAATCTATTGTCTTTTTGTCACAACATATATGTATAATCACTGTATAATATAGACATGTTGAGTTTCTAGAGTATAAGGCTGTGTTATGGATTTTTTTAGACGTCCAGGCATTGTAGCCACCCAGACTCCAGTGTCTGACCTGACATTCCAGCCTTGTCGCATCCTGAACCCACAGTTTTCAGCCTGCTCCTTGGAGACGAGGTGACAGAACAGAAAATAAGCATTGCTGTCATCTGGGATTGCAAGTCAGCGTCAGGGAGGAAGGGAATTCGTTCAAGATGTCCCTATAAACACACTGCAGAAAAGTGTCCTAATGCAAGTGTGTAATTGCTTCTGACCACTTCACAGATATGAATTCTCCTTCCCCACTGCGTATTCCCAATGCACAGGGAAGCTGATTTATATGTGCTGTGAAAGATATGCTGACACTCTAGTTCTTTCTCCCTGGCTTTAAGACTGCATCAACTTGTAGCTGAAAGTGCAAATCCATCCCATGCTGTTTTTGACCACCATTCTGATATGCACTTTTGCCCTCATCTCTGCTTGCTTTAACACACCACAGATACTTTATGGATGTGACACTGGCAGTTGATAATATTGTAATTGGATTTCACCATGGCATGCCCCGGGACAGAACATCAGTGCTGATTGATGTTTCACTAGATTCAAGTCAGAAAACTTGCAATTGTGACTAATATTACAGAATATCGATGGACTGGGAGAAAACAATACAGTACCTTACAACAGAGCATATGCCGTTTCAGTATTTCAGACTATAAGGATGCGTGCCATTCAGAATTAAATTGAGAATGCATGTCTGACTTTTAATTAAGGACGCAAAATAGCTATTTAAATGAATTTAAAATCAAGAAAAGGTAACACATTATAATAAGTTTGGTAACCAATTCACACTAGTTGCTTATTAACAAGCCTAATATTAACATATTGGTTGGTTTATTAATACTTATAAAGCACATATTCTGCATAACCATATTCTCCATCCCTAACCCGAATACCAAAAATTAACCAATAATAAGCATCAAATTTATTGAGTTAATTTATTGAGTTTATTAAGGTTTCTAATATCGAGAACAAGGACCTTAAAATAAAGTGTGTTATCATTACTTAGCTACAAAAATAAAATACTTCTAAATCTTCAGCTTCTATTAATACATTTTTAAAATCAGTTATTGTATCTGTTATTTTGTATTTAATGTTCCTGTGCTAACATGAACTAACGATAAACAGATGTGTTTTTATTAACTACACTAAAAAAGGTGCTTGGAAAACACTTTCAATTTCCCAGAATGCATTAGCTTTGTAGTATATATTCGAACAGCAATTCAGTGAATTTGTCTTGTTGTTATTCCATCTGAGAACCAGTCATGCATTAGACATTACTCATATACAGTACCTCCAGATTTCAACCTGCAATAGAAGGCACAAGCAAAGACCTTGAGCACACTGAATGAAAAAAAATTACACTGAATTGCTATTTTCATAAACATGCAAAATGTAAGCTATAAATGTAAGGATAGAAACAGTGTTGTTGGTGCATGATCAGCCTATAGATCTCTTCAGGAAATGTAGGGAATTAGCATATGGAACATTTCACGGAACAGGCTTGCATTTTTAAAAGTCACGTGGAGACTATTTCTGTGTCAAGGTTGGAGCACTAAGAGGCTGTGGTTTGGAAACTATCTCCGCCACAACAAATTGAATTCCGCAGGTGAATTTAGCTCCTTCTAATATGATACGGTATTGAGCAGGAAGGTGTACATCCAGATGTTTTCGAGATGAATCCAGGCCAGTGCAATGAATCTGTCTCCTCTTTCAAGCAATCAAATACTAATTCTGTTGCTCTTATCTCCTTGGAGATTTTACTTGCTTTGTTTATCAAGCTTGTTTGTGCAATGCATTTGACACACCATTTGTCACAGCTGCAGATTTGCTTGATGTAGCACTGCTTCATTACAGAGTTATTGTGACCTTATGTGACCGTGGATTATGAAGCACTGATGTAGAAATTGTCCACTTGCAACAAACGCTATACGCGTGATGCTTATTTATTAATAAGTGTAGAAATGTTTCTACTCATCTTTAAATAATTTACATATTGCTTTATGAACTTGCAAATGGATGTAACCCAAAAGGTATATGTTAAAACAAAACAATTATCGAGATTATTTCAAAACAAGTGATCGGACAGTGAGTGTTTCCAAGAGTGACCTGGAACGCCCTGAGAGTGATGCAGTCTTTGTTTGTTCATCAAACAATCAAAACGGCTTTTATACTCAGGCGCATGATGTTTTTTGAAGCCTGGCGCTACCTCTAATCATGTTTTCTAAAAGAGAGTGCAGTTAAGGGAGGCCTAGGCATGAGTTTTAATGGACTCTAATGGGCTTGTTAGACCTTGGGGAAAACCGTTGTGATGTGCAGTACATGGAGGTGATTCAATACTGTTTGCAGGTAAGTTCAGTTTTAAGTGGCTGTCTGCTATAAGTAGTTGAAAACCGTTGTCATCACTGCTTTATTGGCAAAAGCATGATTCTGTTACAAATTCCATATTAGTTAGGCCTATTAGTCTTAGCTCAAGTAGAAAAAACAACCAAAGTTTTACTAGATTGTTTTGGTGTTTATGGCTTTAAAATTTTCAGTATAATGTGTTTTAAAACATAGTTTTTCAAATGTTTTTCAACTGAAGCCGTTTTGGTTTGTGGTAAGGTCCCCTTAACTCTATTCCCACAGCTCGTGATAAAAATCGCGTTGGTGTGAGGAGGTAACCATGGCAACAGCGCGACGCTCGAGCGCTTTATGTAAAGCATCCGTGTCGAATAAACGCTACGTGACGTAATTATTTATCACCACAGTAGGCTATACATTTACGTTGTGGTTATATCACGTTTTCGGACACAGCTAGGCTGCTTTTTAAAAGTTAACATCTGACATTTCTCCACTTTGGAGGTTCTATCATTCGGCACAGTTTTGAGATATTAAGAATAAAATGTTTGCGTTCCATAGACTTTTGTAGTCTTATTGTTTTCTAAAAAAACACCCTCAAAAAGCCACAAAAGAAACATAAAATAATGTAAGTTGTCACGGAACAAGAATATGTGAATAAAACCGATTCCATCCGCTATTTCGACATAATATCTGTAAAAATTTATTTTCCCTGTAATCAGTGTCCAGGTATTTCATATCTAAGTTTAGTCACAATTTACATAATCATATTTGGTGAATCTGTTTCATAATATCTATTGGATTGTTAAAGAAGTGACATTTTGGCAGGAACTCATTTGGCTCCGTAAAACAAACGATACACGAAAAAAAAATAAAAAAAATTTTGAAACCAAGTTTAATCATATACACATGTCAGCCTTGGCGATCCCATCTCGACCTGCCAGCCAATATTTCAATGGGACGGTCAGTGCTGGATAACGCACGTCACATTTCTCCTCAACCTCCGGGAGCTGCTCACTTTCAGTTTGCGCTCTGCAACTTCGCAAGTGTCTGTCGGCTTGTCCGTTGTTGTGAGGAGAAATATAGACTCCACGGCTGCTTCAATGTAAATTGAGCTTGATGTTTGCCCGGATCCTCATTCAAATGGGGGAAATGAGAGTTTTGTTGTCGCCGCGCGTGCTGTTTGGAGATACAGAGAACATCACCTCTATCACTGGCAGTATGAATGTCGCTATTGCTAAATGACCTGTGGGCACACTCTCATGTAAGTGTCATCATTTAGTGTTTTTTCTTCGGCTATGTAAGTGTTAGGATAGGCTAAATATTGTTGCTTTGGAGTCCATAAATCTCGTTTTTTTACGTCGGTGCTTTCATTACTTTTAAAACTAGTGTCACAATTTTGCAACACAATTGCACTTTTGCCTTATTGCCACGTCTTAATATGTTTTCAAGATCTGATATTATGTAATTTAGGCGTGTGATGTATAACAAGACATTAGACTGATAATGCATAGACAGTAAAAGTTATTGGGGTCATTCTACGAGGTGCCTTTTTAAGATATGTTGGGGAAATAGCTATGAAACTTGGTAACTGGTCTGATGGTATCAGTGTTGACAGTTTTACTGTTCATTTAGCCATTACAAGCATTATGACGATATGACGCTACTGAGCGTATTAGAAAGAGAATTTAACACTGATATTTGTACAAATTTACACTTTTGGTAAGCACGTTTTTACCATAGAAAATCATCATAATGATATTGATCATTTAAGATTATACCTCACTAACAAACCTAGCAAACTACAACAAAGTCACATCAATGTCTTTTTAATAGAATATTATGTCCATATGAATCTAAATCATATAGTATATCTTTCATTGCAGTTTCAGTGTTCAGTGTAGCATAGAGGATTTGGAAACTCAAAACTGTGCAAAAAATCCTCAAGTGTCTAAAATTACACACAGTAAAAGTAGGCTTCAGCTTCTCATTGTTAAATGTCATTATTCACACATGTATTCATCGGGACAGACACAAAATACACCCTTTTGTGAAATTACTAATTTACGTTGCCTACATACTGCTCACTTAGAAAACATTTCAGATGTTTTTAATAAGCCATAATGTTAACCTTTTCAATTAGGCATAAGTGTAAAGGACAACAGTCTCTCTGTAGTTATAATAGCTTATGTATTAATGCATTTAGTTTGATGCTCGAATGTTTTTTCCACTGAATTCCTCTGTTGAACACGTGTTATAGTAGGTTTAACAAACAATTTAACAAGGGCCTTTGGCAGTGTTTACAGCATGTTACTTATTGCATACAAAACAATATATTTTCTCTCACATTTGTCATATAAAAGAATCAGTCACTGCATATCCATTTTTGGCATTGGATGACAAAAATATATAAAAACCGATAGCACAGTAGTTGCGTTTCATTTTTCATTTTAGCTCAATAGCTGTTATATGTAACACAATATGAATCCAATACAGTGGCTGTGCATGGAAACCTGCCACTTGTGTTGTGTGTATTCTCCTCTTCTCCTTGCTGTAATTTGTGACTGACTTGTTTCTTACAGCATCTCCATTCAGAGGCAAAGGGTAGTGTGGCGCGTGAAATGCTTATCTGGAATTTTCCCTTGTGCTATGGCGTCTCCCTGTTGGTTTTGTTAGGAAACAAGTGCAACATTTTATCATTCCTTTTAAGCAAACAGTAATTGCCCTCTTGGGGATGCGAGATAAGAACTAACATTAAAAGCATGACTAGAAGAGAAGAGTAATCTTCCTGTGAACCAATGAGGTGTCTGCTCCAGTGCCACCCGTCTGAGCTAATAAGGGTGTTTTGTGAGGGTAATGTCTGGTTTGAGCACCAGATTGTGTGAGAGAAGCTATAACCCAGTGGCATGGTGGCCTCACAAGTGGCTGTTTTCAAACTTACTAATGAACTCATAGCATTTAAGTGTATAATTAAATATGTGGAGTAATTTGTAGTTTGAAACACCTACAGTTGGGGCTGATTTTATTGTGCTAGTGCTTCACAGCAAAGGTTGAATCTAATGGCTAATGAAGCTATTTGCATAGAGCTTTTTGCGGTCTGCCCTTTTACCTTCAATGCAGTGGAGTATTAGGGAAACAATGCAAGCCTCTAGATGTGAGTTCTACTGAATTCTGGTCAGCAACCTGACACTGACTTCAGCAGAAACATACCATATATCAAGCTATATCATATTACGCATCAGACATATGCTTATCTTGCATACCTATCTCCCTCACCGGAGGCTCGAAGTGGATCATGATTAACACGGCTGAATTTTGAATGGCTGGATCAGTAGAACCCTATGTAAACATTCCCACCATGTCAAGTGTGTTATGTAAAATGCAAAAACGCCAGCAGTCCACCAGGTCTCTGATGCAGCACATTGTTGTTTGTCTCACCGCACTTTGTAACTCAACACGTTCTGTATTGGCAGGTAATCTTCAGCCCCTTGTGGTCCTCTAGACAAAAGTAGAAGCTTTTAGTGAAGCTATTGGTGTAGTCACTTGTGGCAGTATTGACGTGCGAGAATAAAATACTGAGGTTAGGTCATCGCTGACAATTTAGATGGCTCAGAGTGAAACGTTTAAACCTTTCCTATAGGCTCTTACATCTACAGCTTTTAAAAGGCTTTCAACAATAGCGGGGAAAAGTATATTTAGTAATGCAGTAGGTGAATGAAGACAGAGATAAGCCTCTAAAAGTATGTGTTGTTCACAATTTTGAAACAAGCACGTGCTGTTTTTGTGTGGTTTCTTTGACAGGCAAAGGTCCTGTTAATTATTGTCACGTTAATGTTTATTATCAGCATTGTTATCAACAAGGACAATTGAAGGACCTATTAAGCTTTATTATTAGACTTTTATAAGAAGATAAATGATAAAGTGTGTAATTATGTTTTGGTGTGACTCAAGCTGTCTATCAATCTTAAGCTGCGCTCTTGGCATCTATGGTTCCATGAAGACTATTTAACATCAATGGAAGCTTCCAATCCTCAAAAGTTCCTTTACATTATTGACGTGTTCTTCACACTAATGATGTGGTCACATTAGCAAAATCTGGTGGGCAAAAATGGTCCAATCTGTGCACTTTTTGTGCAACCCTGTTTGCATGTGCCTTACTGCACGTTTTGCCACAGTTTCAAAGAGAAGTGTCCACTGATTGGCCCTTAAACACAGGTTAATATTACGTTGAAATAAGTATGTATTATGGCCATGGACTGTTGCTAAAAGTTAATGCTCTATCATGTAGGAAATATTCCCTACATCAAATCCAACCCTAAACCTACCTGTTAGTGTTAACAAATGCAAAACTGATATAACATTTACTGATTCAGCCGTGTCATTTAATCTTACTTTGACATGCATGATTAAAACCGGTGCTCCTCACCTCTCAAGTACGTCTGTGTACTCCATGAGCTATCCAACAAACCTGTCTATGAAAACCAATATATCTGAAGCCGATGTGTGATGCTAATATTCAAAACATCAGTTTTTAAATATTCAAAACATATTAATATTGTTCTTCAGGCATAGTCATTTTCACATTTCAATGCTTTCTGTTGTTCAACACTGCAAATTCAGGAAGAGGAAACCTTACACAAAACCCCTGCTTGTGTGGATTCCTATTAAAATGACTGTATTTCAGCCACAAAACTTCATAGAGGAACAGTTAATGTGCACGCACCTTACAAATGGTACACTTGGAGAAACCAGAATGGTTCTATGTGGAATCTTTGCTTACTTGTTTAGTGAATGTATAAAAGCATAAAATACACACACAGGCAATCACAAACATTTCTGGTTATGCAAATGATCTTTTAACTTGAGGAATAATGACAGTAAACATTCGGTCAGTTATGGGCTTCATTTGAAGACATATTTGTGAGAATGTTGTCTCCTTGTGGGCCTTCAAAATGGTTTTCAGCTCTTTACCCTGTCCTGAACCTACTAAACTATTTGGCCACTTCAATGTCACATAAACTAATCCTTCTGTGCTTTGAAGTTTTTCTCAGCATGACACCGCATCTAGTTTCCTTTTAAACATCGCTCTGGTTTTTTGCTAAGCAGGTGCCAGCAATTTCCCCTTCTGTGCTACATTGCTGCCAAGTTACAGCCTGTCAACACAATCGCAGATGAAACAGAACAATAGCAGAAGTGGACCAGATGCAGCAGATGAGATGTGGAGGTGTTTCCTCTGAGCTTTATCAAAAAAAAAAACCCCAGCATAAAGCCAGCCGAGCGAGCTTGAAGTGAGATTAGCTGTCTCGCTCTCTCTTTTCCTCGTTTCTGTCCTCAGAAAACATATCGTCATGCTGATACCTGTTCTAATTGCGATTCAGGGTAAAGGTGATTAGCATTTGTGACCGTGCCTTAAGCAGCCGGCCAGTTTAAGCCAAATTAAACCTCACCAATAAAACCCTTGACTGGGGACTTGAGTGGAAAATGTGGCACTTTTATTGAAGTCATTAATTCGCCTTGCTGGATGCCTGCCCTGGTCTCTGTAGAGACACACGGCCACCTCTCCACTGAAGCATAAAACACAGTTAGGAAAGGATTAAATACCTGCCCTGAATCAATACCAAGGGAGACAGGCAGTTCAGCTCACCTGCCATGGTCAGTCTGCTATGTGAACGTGGTGTACTGATATAATGGAGCGTTCCTTGTAAAGCACATTGCTCCTCTCAGAAACTTCTATCTGAGAATGAATTAAAGGACCAGTGCTTGGAAGATTCTGTTTAGTAACGCTTCATTGAATGGTTTTACTAGTGATTTAATTTGTCAAATTAAGATTTTATGCCAGTTTAAATAATACGGATAAAAAAACCCACACTCTTGCCTATTAGTCTATTATCATTGTGACCTCAAGCACAGAGTTTCATGTGTGTGTGATGCAGAGGTTAGGAAGTTTTATTTCGTGCATCTCTGAATGTTTGTATTTGCTTTTGTGCATGTGTGTGCGAAACTGTGTGTCTGCTTAAGAAATAGACATATCAGGAAGTCAGTTGTTTTTTTTCTTCGCTTATGTAATGTATAGCTTACACAACAAGATCTGGGGTTATAAATAAGTGAAAGCGTTTACCCAGAAAAGGATATATTCTGTATCTCCTCTGTTAAGACGCATTAATCTATTCAAAAGCAACAGTTATAAATGTCTAAGAAATTCAAAAAATGTTTGTTCTTGCAAACATTCTATTCGTCAAAGAAACCTGAAACTGATTGTTTCCACAAAAATATAAAGCAGCACAATTGTTTTCAGCGTTGATAATTATCATATTACAATTATTAAAGTAACTGGAAAAATAGCTGCTTAAAATGAGCAAAATTAAATTTTCAAGACAATATTATTGCATTTTCTGCAATTACATACTGCATTGCATTGCATTTGGTTCAAATAAATGCAGCCTTGGTGAGCATAATACTTCTTATCATTATCATTATCCAATAGTACAGACCCCAATCTATTGTGTACAACAGAATCTTGAAAAGGTCATAAAACTGCCATAACCCATATGTCCTTTGTTGTGTTTTAAGTAATTTGAAGCTACTTTGCATGAGGAAAAGTCATGAGCATAAAGGAAATGTTGGTTGCTGAAAATCTTACCCTCTAAAGCAGCACTAAAATCTCCCTCTCGTTTGCAGAAGTGAGGAGGAGACACGTGAGACCTATTTATGTTTGAAAACATGCAAACACAAGTGACATTTGAGAGCTATGGAGGAAAGAAAGCTGATTTTTTTTCTGTTCCTCTCATAATGCATATAAATCATAATGGCTTCAGAAGACCTAAATAGTGCATGACTACTATAAACCACCTTTATGGTGTCCTTCTTGGAGCTTGACAGTTCATGCTTTCCGCTTTTGTTTCATTGTTGTAGGCAAACCGCGGTTACAGTAACACACTTACAATAGCTATATACCGAGCCAACATTCCAGACAGCTTAAAGTTGAAGTGGAACTATATTTTTCTAGGTGCATGAACTCTGAGTTTCTATTAAGATTTAAAGTTGATGAGCCTGGTTTGTTTGTAGTTGTGCATCTGTAATAGCATCATCAGTGGTGCTTTTGCCCTCAGGTAGACTGCATGGGTTTGTGTCCTGCCTAGCTACCTGCTTATTCATCATGCTGAGCAGTTTGGAGCCCAATTGAATTAGTTCCCTTTCAGTTGCCCAATGTTCTCATGTTAAAAGCCTCTGCTGTTTGAACAGCCAGGTGCGTCCTGGCAGTTAAAAAAAGTTTAGTTAGGCTTCTTGCACCACTACCATAATACTGAAGTCGACATGTTACACCTAAAGGAACCAGGATTGAAAGACCATAATATTCATCATTGGTGATGACACATTCATCAGCTCTTTTGTACTGTTGGGTAATGCAGCCCGCAAGACCAGAATGCTGTAAGTCTGTAATTACATTTATCTTTGAATGATTGTGTTTTTCCACTAAACATGACTCTAGGACAGGATTGCTGGAGGAATAATATGTCTTGATAACATCAAGAATATAGTCATGTGTTCTGTTCTGTATTAATCGTTAAATATAATTCTGACACATAGATTTGTTTAGCAATTGCCGATTTTGTGTGTGTGTGTGTATTTGATTAAAGTGGACTCACAGACCAGCACAAACAGTCCCTGTTTCTTTTGTTATTCGTGTCATAACTTGTACAACGTTTATGGCTTTCGTAGTTTCATAGTTAGTATCTTACGAAATACATAAGAAGCGTCAAACCAGATCTGCACAGTGTTACATAATTTCAACTTTATTTCGAGAGTTTGAATGAGAAAAGGTTACATGACAGAAAGCCTGCTGACATTATGTAATCATAAAAATTTTATCTTTTTATCAGCATTTTAGATTATAGTAGAAATTCATGTATAAGGGAAAGCTTGTGGTTTTTAAAATGTAGCCTATATGGAACTGGCCATTTCCCTCAAATGAGGGTTTTTTATTCCTTCACTTAAATCGTTTTGATATGACAAATAATTTTTTAAATAGTAAAAATAGCAAAAATGGTCAAAATACTGTTTAAAGTTTTAGATTAAATTATATGTTCTAAGAAAACATATACAAACACAGAGAGTAGATACAGTATTCAAATGACAGAAGAGTCACTAAATGGTTAACTGGTTCTTAGAAGTTCAGTACATTGTTCCTGTTTCTTTGAAATGTATCAGTGATAAAAAGGCTGAAGATATTGGTTGGATACCAGCAGAGAAAGGTGTCAAATCTCACTAGTCAACAATCTAGAAAAAGCAGTTAACCACAGGACTTGACCTCCCCTTTGCGACATTCTCAGGGGATAAGCATGAACCTGATATGAGAGAGGTGAATGCAGTAGCCTTAGTGTAGAACAGGACAGATCTGCTTCTTTTTCTGAATTTTTCACATATTTATTATTTAATTAATCAAAATAGGGGTTTTAATGGACGACAACAATACAGTATCTAACCTTGTAAATACACTGCAGTATATGTCATACCAACCCAATCTCACTGCAATTTGTATGTATTTTACGAGCTGTCTAATTTATTTGAAATAGATGAATTGGTCGTGAGACTGTGTTGGTCATACAGAATGATGACAGCAAATGAGATGTGCACACACTGGAGAAATAAGCACTTGTTATAGATTTATTCAAAATTTAAAAAAAAAAAAAGTAGATATTATTCCGTTCCAAATTTTCCATTGAAAATACATTGAGAGATATTCTCACCTGCATTTCTTGATTTGCAGCTACTGCTTCTCACATGTGTTTTTCCCATCATATAATTATGGTAAAAGTACCTGTTTCTGCTTCTGTGTGTACGTCTTGTGTGTGACATCTGGAGAGGTCTTTTAAGATTTAACATGATGACTTTATGTGGAAAGAAATGGATTCTAAGAGCCGCTCTTGCTGCTGGGTGATTTCAGGAACAATTTTAAATCACTCAGGCTGCTGCAGAACTCTCCACTTTTTGTTTTTTGAAGAGTGCATGTTATTTTCAGGCATTTCTTTGTGCCACAGCTGTAAAAACCTTATCAAACAGGAATTATTGGAGGTGATGAAAAATATATATTAAGATTTGTGCCTACGTCTGTTGTCACCTTTGATTTGGGCTTCAAATAGTAAGGTTTTATCTAGTTTTAGATCTTGCTGTCCTTTTGTCCTTCCCGTGGACATTTTAATAAACCTTGTTTGACCCCGGTGTCTGTTGCACGTCCAGGATTTTTGCCAGGCCTGGCTGTTGTTTCCTTGATCAGTGAGCTAATGAGTGAGTAAATGAATAATCAAATGTTTCTATTTTAGATTCAGCCTTTTTTCTGGATGCCTCCCTCTCACTATGTCTCTCTCTTCCTGTCTCTCTCAAGCGCTTTCATTAAGAAATAGCGGAAAGACTAATCTCTCTGCACCTCCTGATTAGAAATCAGCCGGCTCGTCTTACTAACTGTATTTGTTATTGTGAGGGTGCTGTGATAACATTGGGGTCCTTCCCATCAGTCCAGAAAGGAGGGAGGTTCAAGGCAGAGAGGGTTTTGTTAAGGCCATCATGTTTAAGCTCATGATTTAACATGACCCCATTGAAGCACAGGGACGACTGTCACAAAACATAAAGCTGATAACAGCTCTGATAAAATCCATCTGGTCTAAATAATCACTATATCTAAAAAATGTAGATACGCAATCGTTTGTTTTAGAAGGTATTTCCGCATTCACATTGTTGTACACATGAATTTAACTTTACAGAAAGCTTCAGTTCGTTCTTCAAACTGGACAATAACAACATTTGTCGTTTCATGACAGAGCCAGTGCCTTGGGAGATCAGGTCATTCTGGGGTCAAGTGTCCAGCCTTCCTTTTCCTATTAATTTTCCCTGCACGTACCATGTCTGTCACACAAGAAAGTGTGTTTCACACAACAAATCGAAAACTACATCCACAGGAGAGGGTAACAGAATTGACATTTGAGCCTTAGGAATACGGCTGATTTGATTGAGATAATTACCGTATTCAGACGCACTTGAAATTGAACCTAATTAAACAGGCTTCCTCGGAACGTGATAACATTTCCCAGGAGTCGATTATCATTTATTTGTATGTACGCAGCAAAACCACGTTATCCTGTCTGGCTTCTATAATGGATTTTTGGAAATAGCAATAGTTATTGAATGCTCGCCACTAAATGTTACTTACGCAACGTACTGTACCCTTGGGCAGTTGACTTAATAGATCAGAACCTGTTGTCCTAAGTTGTGTATGTTCTGTATCTTTGACATTATTGCTGAATCCTAAACTTTTGGGTACTTCAAGCTAATATTAGGACTATATTCTGCTCTTGAAATCAGGCAAATCTTCATTACTTAAGAGCACCACATCTCAGAGAGGTTTTCAGAACAACTCAAAGTCAGTAAATGATGACTGAATTCGTGACATATTTCGTGATAATAATACAATTATTTCATAAGCGCGTAGTCACTTGTTGACACAAAAAGGATACTTTTTACTAGCATTAGAGGAACAGATCCCATGTTAAACACATGTCCTTTTAGTCTGAGTTTGTTAAACGTAAACCCACCATTACAGCCATAAACACATTAATTAATAAGTAATCTTAGGACAGCCAAGAATTTGAGATCTTTGAAAACTGAGTACCAGCAATGACTCATAAATTACGTCTGAGCTAAAATGTTTTCTAAGACAAGATTTTTTTACTTGTTTCCAGCCAAAATATCAAAAAAATCTGAAATCAAGAAGAATTTTCTAGACAAGAAAAAAATACTGTCTTGTTTTTTAGAAAAAACAAGCTAAAATTAAGTAACTTTTTCTTAGAACAAGCAAAATAATCTGCCAATGGGGTAAGCAAATTATTCTTATTTCCAACAGAAAACAAGATTATTTTGCTTGTTTCAATTAAAAACTCACTTAATTTTAGCTTGTTTTTTCTGAAAACAAGACAGTAATTGTTTCTTGTCTAGAAAATCCTTATTGATTTGAACATTTTTTGATACTTTGGCTGGAAATAAGACAAAAAATCTTGTCTTAGAAAGCATTTTTGCAGTGCATAGCCATTGTGTCACGATGGGAGTTTATTTACTTTGGTGGTCTGTCAAACATGTAATGGGTTTCAGGTTAATGTGCTATTAGAATTCTTCTATTTCAATAATGAAGAATGCAAAGTCTCACAACTTTTTGTGCCACCAAAAAAAAAAAACCAAATGCACATTGATTAGTACTGGTTGTCATTACTGATAAGGTGTAGGCTCATTTAAACACCTCTAATTGGCCATTACGCATTGACAAACTAAAATGGAAAGCTGTAATCAACACTTTTTCTCTGTAACTTAATTGTAGCAGCTGTAATTCCAATCTTGATATTCTGTTCTGTAACTTTAAAATTTCACTTATTCTGTTATGGCTGAGCAGTCCTCGTCTGAGATGTGTTTTTGATGACGTCATGACACAGTGATACTTCTAATCTCATAAGGGACTATAGAGACTAATATCTTTGTACTCCAGAGTGTCAATATTGGAGACTAGCGTGATGGTATCACTGACCACTGCTGCTACACAGGTGTCCCTGATTATTCATAGCCTCATTTCCAGTGTTAAAGAAAATAGAGACTGACGTCCGAGTGCTTTGTTCATCATTTCCACCTGTCTATAGAGGGAAAATGAGCATAACAGGTCTTTATTCTGTGCTTCATGTTACCACAGTCATCATGGACAAAGGCCAGGTATATTTGTTTACACTGCATTAAAAGATCTTCTCCTTTTGTGTAATGCAAACTTTGATATGATCTGAAGTTGTAAATGCACACAAACTCCATATTTTAATCTGACATATCTTACATTGTCACTGAGAAGTTATTCCTCTGTACACTTATCGCCCAACCCGAATGAAAATGAAGTCGGGTTGACAACTTTCCAGTGGTTTACATTCCATCATCTTTTTTTTTACCCTGTGGTGCTTTGCGCTTTTCGCTATTAAAGGATACATTGTTATCTGCTACTATGAGATATTGATATTGGAGCAGAATGACAGATTGGATTAGGCCAGTGATTTTTAGGCCTCTGTTGGCCGTTACTGGCCCCAGGCAGGGCAGCAGACCTCTGCTGTTGTCTGATTGAAAAGCATCAAGCGCACAAGCAATATTTCAAGATCAGTGACACACTAGGGAAGTTCTCTGTCATCCCAATAACCGATCTGTTTGTTTTCATTCTTATACTTTTTATAGTTATCAAAATAATGTGCAGGTCATTTTGTATTTATCAGGTTTCCTCAGAACAAAATTGTTTTTCATTTTAGTTTTTTCTTGTATAGTTTGTAAAACAGTAGTTCAGTTTAGTATTGCAACACTGACAAATATGTCGTAATCTTAACTTTAAGACAAACCACTTCACTTTTTTTGCAACAACCCAAGGCAGCTATTTTCAGTCAAGAAAATGCATCTACTTGAACAGGGAAACAGCAAAATCTAGTGTTTCTCATTAATTGTTTAATTAACTAATAAAATCTCATTCTGCTATGTATCTCTAAAATTGTGCAGTGATACTTTCTTAAATTGATTGTTCACCTAAAAATTAAAACTGTGTCATCACTTAGCCTATACTCACCCATATGTTTTTTTAAACTTATATGACTTTCTTTCTGCTGAATAACATAGAAGAAGATTTTTTAAAGATTTTTTGTAGCCAAAAGGTTTGAAATGACATAAGGGTGTCTAAATGATGTTCACACCTTAAGAGAATCAATAATTTTGGTGTGCATATGAGTTGTCATCATGGCCCTGCTAAATAATAACAATAATAATAAAAGCTAAAACTAGCCTAAGCTGGTCTTAACTGGTTTGAACCAGTTACTTCACACTTAAGACGTCTGGATTCATCCTGAAATGTGAAAGGTTTCAGTGGGATATTTTAGTTAAGAGAATGGACTGATCTGGTTTATGGTTTCCGAATGTGACCAATATCCCCAGAGTCTGAATCACATTGAGTCATTTCTCTACATTGTTCAGGTATTTCCTTTGAGTCTGAAATTTTAATTAAACGGACTTACTTTGAAGTGATCAAATGTGTTACATTTAACTTAGGAGAAAAAAATACAAATACACAATAAGTAAAATATTATTATTCTTGTGATCTTAAATAGGGAAGCTAAGGTTTGCACATGTACTGTCACACTACCACTTTATCAGTTCTGCATGGTCACAGTTTCTCTATGAATCTATAAAAAATCTGAAGCAAACAGCAAGCTTGGTGTCACTCCAGATACTGTGGCTGTGCCTCATCACTATGGTTAAATAACAACACCATTTACAAAAAGGCTGCTTGTTTTCCTTAATGAATGCACAGGCACTGCATGTGTCAGATGGTGGAAGTAAAAGTGGAAAGAATTAGTATTATTATTGCTTTCTTTAATTAAAATAATAATAATAATAATAATAATAATAATAATAATAAACAATGTATACCGTTTAAAGGGCGTTTAAATTGTTAAATTCTTAAATACATTTTTGTGTTAGTTGATTTTTGTTGTGCAATACTGTATGAATCTGAAAGGTTTGATAATTGGCTTGCATGTGCAAGGAGCATGTAGGTCACCTGTCAAGTCATAATTTTCTGCTCTGTTTATTTTATATCATATTTCCTCATTCTAGAAGGTACATATAATCAGCTTGATCTAAGGAGAAAAATACAGAACTCCTTCACGCCAAGATCTGCACAAGCGTCTGTTCAGAAAGAAACTTCCTCCTAGAGATTCTGTAGCAGCAGATACAAACCTTGGAGAACAAGATGGAAGTTTGTAATGAATGTTAATTCAGTTGAACTCCAAACAAACAGATGCTAATGCGAGGATGACCAAGGTTAGGGGTGGGGATAGGAAAACATACACTCATTGTATCACAGTGCAAATCTAATCTAACAAATACACTGCATGCTCAGAAAAGCATATTTGGCAACAATAATAGAAATCGCAAACATGGCATTGATCGTAAACAGTGAATCATGTCACTCACATTATTGTTCTTTTTCCTATTTTGCAGATGGATGTTGTTGGACACACCAAAGAAGATTAGTCATTGTGCGACCTTCAGAGATGGAAGTGACTATTTCATACTGCTAAAAAAAAAACTTGACCCACCTGAAATCACTCCATGGTGATCGTTTTACAAGGATTAATGGCATGTTTTCTTGTGGGCACATCTTTGACCTCTGAGCTCTCCTAGAGGTTAAAACATTAGCTATGAAATGTGGTAGAGACATGTGACACATCAGGCCCACCATGCTAGACCGTAGTGGGCAACAGTGTTACACCCACGATACAATACATGAAAGCTAAAAGGAAACCTCTTGACTTCCTAGTCTTATTTTTAAACATGGCTTGAGTTGGGACCGTAGAAGCCTCAGCCAATTTCGATGATTATAGAAGTCTCTGAGGAAGCGAAGAGACCATGTGTAACATCTCAACCTCGTGCAATGTTGACTCAAACATAGACCAGTTCTTCCAGCCAGCGCTGTATATTATCGTCATTGTCCTTGGCTTCCCCACCAACTGCATGGCCCTGTGGGCCGCATACATGCAGGTCAGACAGAAGAACGAGTTGGGGATCTACTTGATGAACCTCTCGGTGGCTGACCTCTTGTATATAGCCACTTTGCCGCTTTGGATCGACTATTTCGTCCACCATGACAACTGGATCCATGGTCAAGTGTCCTGCAAGCTGTTCGGCTTCATCTTTTACACCAACATCTACGTCAGCATCGCCTTCCTCTGCTGCATATCAGTGGATCGTTACTTGGCAGTTGCTCATCCCCTGAAATTCGCTAAAGTCCGCAGGATCAAAACAGCCTTGCTGGTCAGCGTTTTTGTGTGGGTAACAGAAATAGTGGCCAACTCTGCGCCTCTCTTCCACGATGAACTTTTCAAAGACCGCTTCAACCACACCTTCTGCTTCGAGAAGTATCCCATGCAGGATTGGGTGGCAGGAATGAACCTTTACCGTACTTTTCTCGGTTTCTTGGTGCCTTGGGGAGTGATGCTGGCAGCGTACAGAGGCATCCTGAGAGCTGTGCGCAGTAACGTCTCCACCGAGCGCCAAGAGAAAGCCAAAATCAAGAGGCTGGCCCTCAGTTTGATCCTTATCGTCCTCCTCTGCTTCGCTCCCTATCACGTGCTCCTGTTGTGGCGCAGCGTGCTCTTCCTCAGCAACCCCTGCGATTGCGGGGCCGAGGAGAACTTGTTTGGGGCTTATCATGTGACTCTAGCACTCACCAGCCTCAACTGTGTAGCGGACCCCATCCTCTACTGCTTTGTCAACGAAGGGGCCCGTCATGACGTGGGCCGGGCCCTGGCCACTCTCTTCGGCCTCTTCCAGCGGGGCCAAAGCCCAGAGGCGCTCATGGGAGCGTCCATCACCGTTGAGACACCTCTGGCTATGAAGAAGCCCGATTTCTACAGTGAGGTCAAAACGAATGCCTATAAAACTGACATTGAAGTGCTCAAAGACGAGTGCCTACAAATGACCATTCTCAGTGTTAAAAAGTGAAGTTAAATGTTGATGTAACATACAGCGGCCCCTTAAAGTGTGTGGACACTTAAGTGCACACTTAAAACTGATTATTTTATTAAAATTAGCTAAAAAAATTTGGTGAGCTATTTTGTCAGTGACATTCGAAGCCCATTGTATACTTCAGTATTGACGCAAACGCTAACGAACACAGGCCAGCAACATAAGCACATTATGACGATTCGTCCTTGTCCAGTTTCTACACTATTTTCCTCCAGCAGTTATGCTTGATATAATTGTCTTTGTACTTGTTTAAACTAGAGTTGCATGCATCTCTTAACCCCCTCACACAAGTGCTTGTCAACGAGAGTGTCTGTTGTTGTTGTTGTTGCTGACTCCAGTAGTTTGTTTTTCTGTTTGTCGCTGCTTTGACTGTTTGTCGCCACCTTGTGGACAGGCTAATTACTGCAAAAAATTTATATGCATGTGGGAGCTGCACGCATATGTTATGATGATGATGAAGTTACGTATCAAGCAAAAAAGTCGGAATACTTGTTTATCGTAAAATTGAACAATATTTCTTTTGATTCACAAATTAATACCCACCGCCTCCCTAAGAACTGCGCTTGTTATCGGTCTATATAAACAATTCCTCTTGATTTTTATTTTGTTATTCCATGCAATAACATTCAGCATTTAATGTAGCTTAAAGGCATAGTTCAGATAAAAAAATTCTGTCATCATTTACTCACAGTCATGTCGTTCCAAACCTTTCTTAGTAGAACATGAGAAGATAATATTTACAATGTCTATATTCGGTTTTTGTCTATAAGCTGAAAGTTAATGAGATCAAACGGGGGTTATTTCGGACCCCATTGACCCCATGAACAAAATTTCATGGGCAAAATGTAAACAATCTAAACATTCCATAGACTATATTTTTGTGTCACATAAAAAAAAACACACACACACACATTTGCGACAGCATAATAGGGTTTAAATAATGACTAAGTTTAAAATTTCGAGTGAACACAGTGTAATTACTTTTTGGGGCCGCTGTATAAGGTGCACTTTCTGACGATAACTATACCAATACCTATGTGTACCTCAAGTTCTACCCAGAAACACTGTCTATGATAAAATATTTGGAGACGAGGATTAATCAATGTCAGCAAAATGCTGATATCAAAAAAGCCCTCTCCTTTTGAATGTTTTATATGTACATGCCTGCCATTTGTGTCAAATCAGATTTTGCAGGAAATATACTCTACTACCCTACTCTACTATTTTGAACTTATTGCTTGTTTTAAGCAAGCCCAATTATTTATTTCCCCACCGTTTTCACAGTCAACACAAATACCGTATGGGCTGTTTCAGGTGTCATGTCTTAATATGCATCTTAATATGCAAAATAAAGTCTTACTAAGACTCTTCAACAAGAGGAAGGTGTTTCTCTCAGCGATCTCTTGTTTGACATATTTTCTGTTCGGTGGCCCACAGATACCTAAAATGGAAATTGTTTTCCAAACAATGGGCTTTGCTGTTGTTTACATTTTTTTTTTCTTCATTAGTTCTCCAGGTGCCCTTTTTCGGCCTACCAAACTAAGTCCTGAATGTCAGCAGTGAGAAAGTGCAATGTAATGGATTTGCTGTTATGCCAAAATAAAACACATGATGTCGGTCGTTCTTCTGTGTAGTTGTCAGCTCTTTTCTTTACATAGCTCTATTCATTATTTCGCAACAGATGTTGTGAAATGAAGTGATAAAGTGATATGTAAATAAAAAAGTGAATGTGACATTATTTATGATAAAGGGCAACGGCCTAGACTTGCTGAAGCTGAAGTACACAAGTTTACACATGTAGTGGTAAAAGATTTATTTAACATTAGGGAAAAATCACATTTGTGTCAACATGGCTGTTCGTGTGAAGTTGTAATAAGTCATTTTGACTCCAACCAGCAACTGTAAAGAAGAACCAAGCTGCTTGTGAAGTGTGTCAGATTATTAATAGAGCGGAACACTGAGCTGCCAGTAAAATGCTCACGGGGGACTTCTTACATATTCTGTAAACACAAGACTTTATCTCCAAAATATTTATGTATGCTAAGTCTGCTAATTCCTGCGTGTTGTACACAGGAAATCTTTCTGTACTAGGAATCTGTTTTTCTGTCTTAAAAGTGTTAAAAATGACAATCCAAAGTTGTTTGGTAATGTTTTTACCTTGAAATATCAGTTTTGAAATCATTCTGAAGGAACACTGGCTTCTAATGCGGTCAATGGATTCTGTTTATTTCCAGCGCTTCCACTAAACGTCTGTTCTGGGAGTAAGTTTGATGAGCGGGTACGAAATTCTGTTAAAAAAAGCAGATTGCATTTCACAACTATCCACGGCAGTAAAATATTTAAAACAGCTGTGAATGCCACTAAATTAACTGTAGGGGATTGCAAAGTCACAGAAATTAAAAAAAAAAATACTGTTATAGTTAAAGTTTAGTTAAAGGACATGGCTGCATCAACACTATTGCGTTACTGAAACCATTCCTCCTTTCTTTGCACGAATATTCGGGCTGCATTGCGCAAATATTTTAACATAGTAATGTATACTTGTTGTGGGGGGGAGGGATCTCCTCAAGTGATTATAAAGTGCTTTGGGTGTACGACAATATACAGTAAAATGCTATATAAATGCTTTATTCATTCATTAGTTGCATTGCTGTCCAAGCAGGATAAAGCTCTTGGATTTCATCAAAATTATCTTAATTTGTGTTCTGAAAATGAACAAAAGTCTTACGGGTTTGGAATAACATGAGGGGGAGTAATTAATGTCAGAATTTACATTTTTATGTAAACTATCCCTTTAAGACATTACTCCTAATTATCTAATAGTGTGTAGTGTATTAGGCATTCTTAATGAAACACTATTTTTTTCCAGAGGTTTAATAAAAAGATAAAATAAAAAGAAAAATATGCAAAATCATCTTTGACTTGCATAATGCGTGTTTATTTATAGATATGTTCAACAGCAGGTGCCTTGCCAGCATTTAATTTTACCTTTCAACATCTGTTTGACTGAAGTCATGACTTCATGCTCTTTGATTCAATGTGCTGCAGCGCACTGCCCATCTGTCCAAGGTCAGTGTTCACTGGGTCACGTTCCTCCTGAGTGAAACACAATGCCTTGGCACTCCAGCTCTGCGCCGGAGCGGTGTGGCTGTCCAGTGACCTGGAAAGGAGCAATGCCAATGGGTTCTTATCTGAAAGTGTCAGACTGTGCAAACGTGTCTGCGTGCTGCTCCTTGAGTTATTTTGACCTTCCAGATAAGGGAAAATTTTCAACTAATTTAATAAATTTTATTGATAAATTATTATTGATTGTAACATATTTATTTGTTTATGTTCTAATTAAATTACCAGTGAATGTGTGATGCATTTACATGTACTTTGTTATTGTTTTTTTTAAGTGCTTTTCAGTCAGTCTGCATGAACATTTTCGTGTGATGTATGAATAAATTATAGGACAATATCTTTGAGATCTATAGCAGATGTTGCGGCTGTCTTTTCCCAGATATGTTATGCTCACTGTGCAGAGGGTGAAGTGGACTACTTGAACTGTGTCATTGAACTTTGGTCAAGGTCTCACTGGGACATTTTAATATTGCATTGTATGCCATCTGTGATTTATCATATTTCAGTGACAATAGATGTTGGACTGGACTATAATGAAATACAGGGTTCTTCATTAATCTTCACTGAAAACAAAATAATAAAACTCTAGAGCCCACTTACTTGCGTAATCTGCGCATTACAAGTCACAGTGTGATTTATTTGCTTGGTGTTGTGTGTCGGTAATCAGCAAAGAAAATAGGGAGGCAAAGCCTTTATTTTCCACAAGAGATTGTCTCCCACTCACTGTCATCCTTATGAGGAATATACAGCAAAAGTATAGAGGGCTTTCTTCACACCAAAGCACACACATTTCCAGCACTAAAACATGTAATTGGTTGAGTGTCATTCAAATTGCAAGAGAAAGACTGAAGCGGCGATGCATTTTTTAAACACTGTAGACTAGAAGATGGGATGTTTTACAGCACACAGTGGCATTTTAAATGCATGCGGTCTGGCTTATGTTGTTAAAGTGTAAGCGGGTGTATTCTGAGAAAATGCATCAGTGTGTACAAAGAGATGTTTTTCTTTTCATATTCATGCTTGAAAGACTGCGAACTATAATCAAATATGTTTCACTGGACTTTGAACAATGGTAAAGTGATATTTTGGGACTTTGCATAATGGTTCACCAATGTGACCTTGTGTTCACCTTCAGCTCTGTTGTGTTCATTAGGCCCCACTCAATAACACACACTGTACTATTATATAGACAGGTTATAACTTTGCTATTTTACAATGAATGATTTAAAATAAATATATAACTAATATAAAATAAAAACTAAAT
>JAUCNO010000191.1:3652491-3691753 GCA_032353835.1 Enteromius viviparus
TCATCAGTAAAGCCGGTTCTTTGATTAGCGCTAAATCTCCGTCAGCTGTTTTCAAAAGGAACGCCAGCTTATACACAAAGCCATAGAGCGCTGAGAAGCTGTGCCAGTGAATCACCCGCAAAACTCAACGCGTAGCTTCTCAGTGATCTACGGCCCTGTTCATAAGGTGGCGCTTTTTCTTTTTCCGCGTCTGGTGTGAACGCAAGAATGAATGTCTGGTTACATCCACAAATGTATTAGTTTTTTTTTATATATAATCGCAACATTTCCTGTAATATAGTCGCACAGGCTGCATCGCTATTGCGATATGATTAATCGTGCAGCACTAATCTTTAAATTGTCATTTAGCATACACTTTTTTCCATAACCACTTTTTATTTTCAATGGGAAAGTATACTAAATATAAAAATATGGCCCAATGTCTGGCGTTAATATTATGCTTTTTAACAGGTGTTACCTATATTTTGAATTTTCTTAAGCTGGCTTAAGGGTCACAGCACACAAACATTCCAAACATTTTTGTCTGAAATTTTTGCACGTTGAAAAATAAATACGCCCCGCACGTTGTGTCAATCACTTTACACTCTGCAAAACTTCTGTCCATCATAAAAAAACCAACACCACATATGAGAATTTCTGACTCTTCAGAATCTTTTTCTTTTACATCATTAGAGTACCCATGATCGCTTTACTTTAGTAATAATAAATAAATGACTTACAGTACTGTCAAATTCTGTCATTTTTAAAAAATAAAATTATAAAAATACATTTATAAATTCATAATTCAGTATATTTTAATACACACACATAAATATTTATACTATAAAATAGCTAATATAATTTTTCTCTATTTTCTCTTCACTCAGGATCCAGTAGTGCTGCTGTGATTCACTGCAATGTATTGTATTATAATGTAGTTACCACTGTTGTGCCATTAAGGGTCATGGTATAGCCTACTTACTGCTATTTCAAGCGAACGCTCTGAAACATATCTGAAACACACCTTTGATGTAGTCACTATTACTCACCGCTTACATGACACTTGACTCAGTTGTTTTTGATCCTGTAATGTCCAGAGCAATCACAAAAATCACCACTCACATGCACCTTGTGGAGAGGGAAGTGGATTTTTACTGAATGATCCTGACTTTATGCCCCCAAAAATTGGCAATAATGCTTGTGGTATACTGTATCCTGCTCACAGCAAATTTAAGCATAACAAACATAAACCCAGAAAACCTGCCAGATGTCTGTTGGGAAATTCTGTCTGTTCTTTTCAATAACCTGCTGAAATATAGACCAGCATAAAACAGACATGTCTAAAATAAGCTGCGTGACACAGTTTGCCAAAAGGCCGCTATTCCCTCCCTCAATACTTCACTACATTCTGACAAAGAATGATATTCAGACTTGCACAGAGCTCTGTTGAGCAACACCACACAATCCAGAGCATTACTAAGAATTACCGAAGTTCAAATCAGACGTCAGAGAAACCAACAGGACCGCTTACAGACAAATACACACAAAAGATATGACTGCATACACAGGTCTGGAGGGAGGCTGAACAGTGTGTGCGTGTGTGTTAAAGGAATGGTTCGCACAAAAATGAAAAATAATTTGTCATTAGTTATTCACCTTCATGTTGGTACAAATACGTAAGACCTTCATTCATCTTTGAAACACAAATTTAGATATTTTAGATGAAGTCCAAGACTTTTAGAACCCAGCATGGACAGCAACACAACTGACAAGACCCTTTTGTGAAGGCTTTATGAAGCTACAAGAATATTTTGTGTGCACAAAATAAAGGAATGACTTCATTCAATGATTTCTGGCTCTCTTCTGGGTCAGCTTCCATTAGATTTCATAAAAAATATCATCATTTTTGTTATGAAGATGGAAGAAAGTGAGTAATTAACAAAATAATTATTTTTGGAATAACCGTCCCATCTCCAAGCCACAATGCATCTAAAGCAACGAATTACAATGAACACCTCACTAGTTAATTCTAATTTAATGGTGGTACTGTATCAGCAATCCTCACATTTTAATCTACAACCATACTTATTCAGAGGAAGGTCTTGAGAGTGTTTTTTTAATTAACTGTGACCCTGACTCTTCTGTTGTTCTAGTTGTTGTTGTTTTTTTTAAATGGGAGAACAGATCTTATATAAATGCACCCCTAAGAAATGTGTTGATAAAAGCATACTATCTTTAAGACCTCAAAGTGCCCCTATTATGCCATTTTAAAGGTGGCTAATATTGTTTTATGAGTCTTTTAACAGGTTTACATACATGTATGCAAGGTCAAAAAACACTAGCTTTCTCCAAAAATTGATTTAATTTGACCCCATTTCTAAATGATTTGTAAACGACTCGTGTGAAGCAGTTCAAAGAATCAGTCTGTACTAACCCCTCAGTCTTTGTTATTTGAATAGATACACATTACAAATAAACATAATATGACTAAAACAAACAGTGCAGGAAGAGTAGGTGTATTCAGCAGTATTGAATTAACACTATATACATCATTTACTCACTCTCACCTCGAGAGGACCAGCTACCACTTGGTTACTCGAAATATCTTATTTTGTGTTTAGCACGAGACAGAAATTAACACAGGTTTGGGACAACATGTAAGTAAGTAAAAAAAAATTTTGAGTGAACTATCCCTTTAATGACAAGCGGCGCATTTTTAGTTCTGTCTCTTTAAGAGCTGCACGCATCACTGGCACGTTTTTCACTTGATTGGTTACTTTCACTTTAGACACAAGCAACTGTGTTTAACGCTGTGTGTTTTTGACAGCATTACCACATGTGATTAATATCTTAGTTCAGTAAATAGGGGCTATTTGACAGGCTTAAGTGTGCGCTCTTCAGGTGTACGCGCTAGAAAAGCGCATCCGGACAGCACACATATCAAATGTTTAATCGGCAAGACTTTATAGCGAATAATGTACTTTTGTGATTGTGAATAAGTGTAGTGTCCGGTGAGTGCAATTCCAGCACCGAGTTATCATTGATAAAATATATGATGATATATATGAGATGATAAAATAGCACGATACTACAATATTCCTACAATATATTATGGCCCATTGCCATAACTAAATAACAGCCCAGTGTACAGGGTCGTCTTGGCATGATGTAATCCACGTGGAAATTGTACTGTTTGTTAGTGGCAAGCTGTTCACAACGTTGAACGTGGACGGACATTATGCAAATATGTTACTTTGTGACGTGTGGCCGTAACAGAAGAAGATTCAAATTGCTGACGACTCGTTTAGGCGAATGTGAGCCCACTCTTTTTTTCTTGATAGGCAAAAACTATTCATTTATCGTTCACTGTTAGCATCACAACTTTACAGATAGTTTATCTTCACATACAGCTACATGACACACTGCATGAAAGATCGTATTTGAAAAGGGGGGCATAATTGGGGCACTTTAATACCTTTTATACATATACTTAAAACTATACAATATTAACAGAGGGAGAAAGTCTATGCAAACTACAGAAACTGGATACAAAAAGCAAAGTCTCTTACTCTCACCAAAGATGCGTTTATTTGTATACCATAAATACTGTGAAGTACTCATTTTTTATAGCTACAGAAAACATTTGTGTTGCATATTTTTTGTGGAAACCATGACACAGTTTCTTTTGGAATGAAAGATTTTTGGAATGGATATTTGAAGTTAAATATATTATAAAAATCAAACAACGTCCTAAAAAAAGAAATACAGTGCATATTAAATATAAGCTGAACTGAACCTCCCATAAACCCAAAGCACAATGACTGTTCTTGTCTTGTTTTTCAATACACTGAGTTTTTCTTGCAGGAGACTCTGCTCCATCCCTGTCTGTTTGATCCATACCACGCTCACAAGCTCATTACACACACTCCTCCAGGAACTAGAACTCACACATCTGAAACACACCTTGATTACTCAGTCACAAGATTACACATTGATTACTTGCCACACAGATTTTTGAGCCTGTAATGTCCAGAGTGATTGCAAAAATCACCAATCATCTGCACAAACTGTGACAGAGTGGATTTCCCAACACTCAATCTGGCTTGAAATTTAGCCCGGACCATAAAAGTTTAAACACTCAACAGCCTGCTGAAATCCTGACAGCGAGTTGCTGGACGCCTCGGAGCGGCCAGGATCGTGAACAAGGGGACAGGTCATCCGTGTGGCGTAACCACAGCAACATCTGTTTGCGACGAATCAAAATATTTTCAGATTTCCACACTCCTACATTCCACACTCACCTCCAGGCCCAGAGGGGTTAGTGTCGTATTGTTAAGTGGCTGAAGGAGCTGGTGTGGCTGTGGGTGGTGCAGAGCTTCAGATCTTTTCTCCGTCATTCTACACCCAGAGACTATTAATTACCAGGACTCACCGTGCCCTTCGTATAGAACGCAAAACAGACCAGCATTCTGCATTCCATTCTGACAAACGACGTCGTAAAGATGAGGGTGTGAACGTGGACGTGTAGGTGAGGAACAAGACAACCAAAGATGTGGAACAAGTTTTTACTACATATATGCACACGCACAACTGAAAAAACTAATGATGACCAGTGCAAAATATTACCCTTTAAAAACCCATTTGGGAAAAAAAGAGCACTCATGAGTCTCTATGCACCTATAAAGTACTATTACCTTACATTTACTAACTCCGCTTCTCTGGAAGAGAGGATCAAAGTCCAAACGCCTGTCAGGCCAGGTTGAGCCAATCATAACAAACCACAGAACAAACAGACAAAAATAGACAAAATATCTTGCATACTGTAAGATAAGAGCAAATGCAACTCAATCAGACTTCCAAAATATCAGTTATGCAAGTTCTTAATGCAACTGCGGTCGTCTAGTGCAAACATTTTAGCTGCCTAATCATATTAGTTGGCCGGGACAAATTCAGAGCTTTGAGTAGGTGAATTTTCTTGTTCTATCTAATCCCGTTCACATTAGCTTGAATCTCTACTATCAAAGCAAACGTGATGTGATTAGAACAATACAAGGACAATAAAATGTATTCATCCTCAGACCATGTAAGATTTAGATGAGGTTGTTTATACATCTGAAGAAATTCAGCATTACATCACTTGCTCAGCAATGGATCCTCTGCAGTGAATGGGTGCCGTCAGAATGAGAGACCAAACAAATGATTAAAACATCACAGTAATCCACAAGACTCCATATCAATGTGAAGTAAAAATTGGTGCGTTTTCTGAAAACTATTGATTATGTCTAAAACACGAGTCCATGATCCAAAAACAACCCTTACTCCAGTGAAAACGTCAATCCCTTGTCGCCACACCTCTCTTGCATCAAAAACCCATGGACTGTTTTGGATGAAGTGTTATAATGGATAGAGGGATTGTACTTTAGCCTAAAAGCATCAGATTAAAGTTAAAAACAACTTATTGGATTTATTTATTATAAACACAGCACTTATTGATTACTTTTTTAACAGCTGTTTGTACTCTCATTCTGACGGCACCCATTCACTGCAGTGATGTAAAGCTGAATTCCTCCTACATGTGTTCAGGAGTATAAACAACCTCTGATTCTTCACTGTATTCAAGACACAGCTGTAGTCGTTGAGGAGAGAAGAAATTAAAAGCGTCACTTTTGCTTTGATAGTATAGATTCAACTTAATCTGGATGGGATTAGACAGAAACAGCTCATGTCTTGCTACATTTTTCCAAATCTGTTCAGATGAAAGGCAAAGTCATCTACATCTTGGATGGCCTGAGGGCGAGCGAAACTTCAGCAAATTTTCCCTTTTGAGTGAACCTGGAATATCCACACCTTAGGTTTACATCTAATATAAAGAAGCACAGTCCAAAAGTCAAATATGAAATTCAACTGATTTGCATAACAAATCAATCCTGAAGATATAACAGTTTCATAATTTTCCAAATCTAAACAAGCCCCTGGACCTGCTTCTTTGCCAATACTAAAACCAGATTTTTAAGGAACACTTTTTTTTTTGGTCAACAACAGATGGTGGTCCTCCAACAGATCTATAACCAGTGAAGAGGGTGTAGTTTCCAGGAAATAACTAATGGCGTCAACTCACTAGTAAACGTGACTAAGGCAGATTGTGCTTGTATCCTTGAGCACTGTCATTTTCTCTATTAGTCGACCCCTCTCACATCCTAGAGCAAACACAGCTCTTTAAACTACTTTAATAGTTTTTCTAAACCATCTACCAATTCAATAATCTTCTAAATGCATTACAGAAAAAAAATGACTAACGTTACTTGAGATCCTCCAAATTCAGACGGACCACAATAAAGTGCCATCAAAAGTATTTACTGGTGGTGTTCAACTAGTGCAAGTGTTACATAATTGACCCTGACCTGGCAGCATTAACTTACAACGTGTAGGGCTGGGCGATATATTATGCGCATCTCATCAGTAAAGCCAGTTTTTTGATTAGCGCTAAATCTCCGTCAGCTGCTTTTAAATGCAGCGCCAGTTTATGAACAGAGCCGTAGAGCACTGAGAAGCTGCGCCATTGAATCACCCGCGAAACTAACGCGTAGCTTCTCAGTGACTTACGGCTCTGTTCATAAACTGGCGCTGCATTTAAAAACAGCTGACGGAGATTTAGCGCTAATCAAAGAACCGGCTTTACTGACGAGATGCGCATAATATATCGTTCGATATATATCGCCCAGCCCTAGTTCTGCATTCAAATACACGCAATAGCTTGTCACAGACAGCATCAGCAAAAGTAGCTTAATTACCAGGAATATGTCCGAGGAAAATAGTGGGAAGATATTTAAATAATTTAGTGTTTTCAGAGTCCGTGTCACAAAGATAAATTTCCTGACTCCCCCTGATCTCCTCTGATGCACCTTAAGACATTTTTATTAAAATTATATAATGTATAATAATATAATGAAAGTTTTTGTTTTCAAATTTTTTTTTGCTTTGTTTTGTTAAGTGGTCATTTCAAGCTTTTTTTATATATATATTTATTTTTCGGTCAGTTTCGGTTAATTTTTGTGAATCGCTCCTGTTCAAGATATTGTCAGTGCACCCAAATAAATGTACTTTGCTGTTCTGTTCTGAATGATGTAATACTTTGAATAGAATAATGGCGTCTGCCATTTAGTTTCCACTGAAGGTGCTTTAACGTTTAAACATTGCTATATGCTTGAAATGTTTTTATTGCATTTTAGGCAAGTTGTGATGATTTAAAAGGTTAAATTGATCAAACATAGTTAATGATCAGCACTGGCTGCCTCTGGCCACTTTGTCGTTGTTTTTAAAAAACTAAAACTTATATTTAATGAACAAAGATACTCCAAGCATTTTTCTTAATCAACTTAATTAAAAAAAAACGTAAATTAAATATAATTATTTTGCCATTACACACAAAACTGAACTATTTTATTAGATAAAACAGTATAAGCTGTTTTGATAGAAGGAAAAACAGGATGGGCTCGGGCCACTGGCCAGTGCGAGCTGGACAGACCTGGAACACAGAGGACCAAATCATGCCACGTTTCCACTGTTGGGCCAGTAGCCTCCCACACTCCTGTAAAACCTGCCCTAAATACGCCTTCATTTGAACATGTCACACATACAAGGTTACCCCGGCGAGAGCGAGATCAATTAAATAAATCACTCTACACATACTGTATATATTAGAAGCTGTCCTTTAGTATTCATTTACAAACCTGTACACCTGGATAATAACTGAAAATTTCGGCTAAAAGTGTGTTGTAACGCAAGCATTACTGAACATGTATCCAGTGAAATATTACTGAAACCTGATTAGTAATGCCTTACACTACAGCAAAAAGTAATTTATTACTGTAATGTATTACTTTTCTAACACGTTACTCCCAACACTGCTGATTGTAAGCACTGGCATAAAATACTTTTGTTCCTTTTGATCAGCAAGCTGTGATACTGTCCATTGGACTTCCACAGCACTAAAATCCATCATAAAACCTACAAAACACATAGACAAACCAGATTTAAGGGCACTCGTCTGCGCAATAACCTGGCCAATCGTTCCTCTTTTTAACTCACCATAAAATGTTCCTTCTGTGGTCTTTCAAAGTGCTTTGGCGAGTTGCTTAGAAAGGTCACAAGACATGTATTTCGTCCCCCCTGTGGCTGAATGAAAGGGATAAATGGTCTTCAGTGGGTGTTACCCTGGCGGTTGATGTCTTCTGGAAGACAGGAGTTAGGGAGGCGGGCTGTAGAGCAGCATGTCACCTCAGTGTCAAAGATATGATTATGTTTATTAAACGCAACCATTTCAAGTAGGTGTTTGAGATTAAGAGCTCAGTTTATTTAAATGAATATTTAGGAAAATGACATGCTGGAAGAAGTTCAAGGCTGGATCTTCATCAGTGAGGCTTGGCTAAATACCGCAGGCCACTTACCAGAGACTTGAGTGTCCACAATAAGAGTTTATCATCAGAGGACATATTGAGCTCAGTCAGAAGGCTCTGATCAGTTTCTATGGTGATTTAATAAAAGCTTGCTGTGCTGTGTGCAGCTTACAGTTGCATTTATGGTTCTATTATAAATATATTTCTTTTTTATTTCATTCTACTGGATATGTTGGTATTATATCCTAAAAATTACACTAATTTCAAACCCAGTCTGTTTAAAGATTAAAGATAATAGACAAAAAAGTATGTTATTTTACAATTTAAATATAATGACTGGTTAAAAAGTAGCTTTTAAATAAAATATGCATAGTGATAAACTAATAAGACAAAGTAGGACAGGGCAGGATACATTTGGTATGAAGTAAAGTGTCAGCTTTTGAGTTTTATGTAAAGTAACTGTAAAGAATAAATCCTGTGATTTTTCGTGACGGATCGCTGTAGCTGTATAATGCAAAATTAACATGACTGAAAATCAGAAAGTATTTAGTTTCAACCAAGAAAAAACATCAATGAAACATTTCCACAAAACAAGTTTGTCAGAGATAAATGGTTATAATTGGTCAGATCACCTGTCAATCAAACTGCCTTTCACATGTAGAAGTTACGCTATATAATTACAATTTTTTTTAATAAAATTTTTTATATACTTAATATTCCATTTATCAAAATTTGGTATAATTTCTAAAATTGGTAGAAATATGTAAAATATGAGTATTTGTATATCTATGAACTAATATGCATTATGAATTGTTTTATGCATTATGTATCTGATATTTTTCCTCATTTATTTGGTTGTCATGAATAGACAGACGAATATAAGTTTCTTCAAAAGTAAAAACTTCACCTCATTAATAGTAGTTGTTTTGTTGAAGTATGCACTTTGATATGTATTTCAGTTTACAGTTTTCTATCTAGTCTTTTTCTCTCTTCGCAGACATGTAGATTTATCATTGCGTGCCGGGTGTCTCGCACCGTCAACCCACACAGAAAGCGTGGAGAAATTTATACAATAACGAAGACGTTTCTTATTTCATCTCGCGTCTTGGGAGCATAAATTGTTGTCTTCATTGTGCTCCAGTCATATCTGTGGCAAGCAGTGACCCAATTAAGCCTCTCAGAGGTGCGAAGTTGCAGCTGCGCAGATAGACTCTAACTTGAGCATTCATATCCCTTATTAGCCGGGTAGAGTTCATGTACATCACCTATGAAAGACTTACATGTACAGCACCAAAGCTAATTACAGATAGAAACAAGAATTCATGGATAATTAGAAAAAAAGCACACTTGAAAGATAAGGAAAGCGTGACCTATATAAGGTTCACTCTGTAATTTGTCATAAGAATGGCTTAGGCCTCAGCAGTATACTGTAAAAAACATATTTATTAAAGCATATGCTCATGAACAAAAAGAAAAGAAACAACTGCAGAAATGCAGAACATATCATGTGTACCATAAAATTGATAAAAACAAATCACTGTACACGCTACAGTGCTTTAAAATCACAGCTTTGCATTGCAACTTTCTTAATTTATTTCTTTATCTTATGTACATATAGTCATAAAACACTGATGTTAAAAGTTATTCTTTATATTACGAACGGACTCTAGGATAATTTATCAGCTTCATTTGTTAGAAATATTACAACAGCAAGGAACAAAAAACCATACAAAACTATTACAATCATTTTCAGTGTTTTTGTGTGAACCGATGAAACCAGTTTGAATTGCGTCCAAATAGAACTGGGTGGATATTTTGGTCTGTCAAAAAAAACAAAAACAAAAAAACAACCCAAAAAAGTAGAGCATTTCCACTTAAGGAAATGCTATTCTCTTTAAGTAAAGAAAAAGCGAGGAAAATTAAATTAGAATATAGAGTTTAAATCTGGCCTTTTATGACTCAAGGATAAAGTTTACTTTCACAGTAAAGTGAAAGCGCTTTCATGCTACAGCGTAGTCGCTTTTTAAATTGCACTTTTTAAACACAAACAATCACTGAGAAACAATGTCTTATAAATGTACATTAATTAGAGTGATTTATCAATTGTTTTTGTCAATTTTGTACTGTTTTGTCAAAATACATCTTGTCGCAACATTCAAACAAATATATCAAAGCCATAAAAATGTAGCTTATAAAGTTTTGAACATTATTGCTGATCAAAGGACATATTCTTACCGACCACCAACTGATTTGGTTTCATCTTAAGAACAGTATTTATGGTCAGATTTGTACGCTGAAGACTAGCATTAGTCGCTGATATTGTATATTCGGTTGATATATTTACATGTACACAAAGTAATCTGAGAACAAAATGATTTTCTTCTGCGACTCAGTTTGCTGACTTTCGTTTCATAGTCTTCCTGTGGGCCAGATTTCGCCTCGCTTCGACGTGACAGCTACTTTCTGTATCAGCACAAGCCTTCATGTATCCGAGACGCACTAGCTTTAAATCGATTAGACTGCACTGCACTGACTGAACCTGCTGTTTTTAAAGAGTCAGCCCTATTAAAAGTAGAGATTTCATGCTGAATTCATGCTGTTCACTTCAGCACCACCGCACACACAGTAACCTGTTGTGAAGCTGAGGAAACGAGATGGTCAGCCCTGTTCGTTTGGAACTGCAGCTCATGCATTCCTGAGGCCTGTTTGCAGCCAGAAAGCTGTTGCTCAAACAGCAAATCATGATGATTTTGTAGTGACAGATGATGTCATATTTTTCAGTGTGCAACTTTTTTTTCTTTTTTTGCACATAATTGCAGTTTATAAAGATGCAACTTTTGGAAGGCATTACTTCAAATATTTTTGCAAACAAATCTATAAACCAATGTACAGTGGCCACAAAAAGTAAAAATTGCTAAGAAATAAATTGTGTGTATATATATATATACACACACACACACACACTGTATGTGTAATATGTGTGTGTCCTATATAATTTCTTTCTTTATTTATATATATATATATATATTATAATGTTACAGTACATGTTTTCATATATATATATATATATATATATATATATATATATGAAAAATATACATACGCACAAACATATGTGTGTTCTGTGTCATAATAATCTAAAACAATATTTAAATATTTTAATATTTTTACATCACACACACACACACACACATATGTGTGTGTGTTCTGTGTCTTAAAAATGTAAAACAATATAGGTATATATATATATATATATATATATAATATATATAAAAAAAAGAAAAGTGTCAATCACATTGATATATCAACTACCTATATATATCAGGTATTTGTATCAGGTCATTGCATTAGAAAAGAAAATATCAAACAAAATTATAATTAATTGAAATTAATTTCCATTAAATGCTAAATATTTATGTATGTGTGTATATACATTAGTCAGCATTTGAAGCGGATCACATAAAGTTTATCAAAGTTATCCTAAGACAAGAACACATTTTGGTTTTAGGTTTCAGGACAACTTTGATGAAAGGTACTAAATGTTGTATATATAACAATTATATATTATATCATATATATATATACTAATGTAAAGACATTAATACATTTTAAATGTACAAATACTTTTTTAGGGCCACTGTAACTAATCTGACTTAAAAAGGAACAAGAGATAGTGTTCAGCAAATTCACTTACAGTATTGAAAGTCAATGCAAAGACAGTTCATCTTAATGACAACAGCTGAGAGTGGCCGATGTGATCTCAGGACAGAGTACTGCGCGTTTTCCCTCGAAAAGTGCTGGACTAAGGACTGGAGATCTTTGCACATGTTCCACAGGTCTGCTTTCCAACTCTCGGGATTTATGAGGGCTGAGAGCATATTCTTGTCTGCTTCTTTTCTCTCTTACTCCTTTAACGCCCCCTCTGAGGAGAGGAGGGGAGGCCCGAAAGAGTTAGGCTTGCTTTCTGGAACAGCTGGGCTGAAGCGAGGAAAAGCCTGTTGGGTTTGAGGTGAGGGGAAGGAACCGAGCTGGAGCGGGGGAAAATCAATCATGGCCTAAGGCTGGTAAAGGTGCACAATTAGCGAGATTGGATACATTTGAAATGATGGAGCTTTGGCTGCACCAGCTCACCATTCCCAGTGGAGACAGAGAGAGGGAGTGATGATTCCACTTGAAAGACCTAATTATTCATCATGACAGTTTCCATGTTTAAAAAGGAGCTCGGAGCTTTGGGCCGAGTTATAGATGCAGATATAGATATCACAGGATCGTGGCTAGATTGTGAAATCGCTGCTAATGTATGACAGAAACATTCCTACATATGATTTTGACCAGAGCGAATCAGTATCATCGTGCACCAAATTATTACTGCAAAACATCCTATTAGAGTTGAACACTGTTTAAAAGACTGTTACTAAAAACCTCAGTTTTTGTCTGAACACTGGAGATACTTCTTTAGTGTATGGTTGGTTTTAAATCATGCGGTGAATGTTAATTTCCCTGGGGTCTCCACCACAGATCAATGTGCTGGAAGCCAACATGAAGACCGGTCAACCTCTCTGACCGATGGCTATATTGGGATTTTCCAAAGTGCTTTTAGCTGGTGTTGGCTTTGGAGACATGTTGGGAAGGTGAAGGTGGTTTTTGCAGGTTGAATGAATTAGTGCACAGAAAAAGTGGGTGGATGACAATGATCAAGAGACTTTATCATGTTTTTGAACTCATCTTGAATTGACTTCATCCTGAAACCACATGCATTAAAAGCAAAAACGACCAAGCGTGTGATGGCAGATTACATTGTGTTACATCACACACGCTGCATTTGCATATCAGTCACACTGAATACACCCATACGAGTATTTTTTTTTCACTGAAGCACTGTTTCAAATGTTTCCTTACTAGCTTTATTTAAATATTTAAACTCTAACATGTTCCATGTGATGGATTTATTTCCATATATTAAATAAAGTAGGTCAAATCTGTAATTATAAAAAGAAAATTGGTACTTTTCCCCCCTCATGTAACTTACCTCGTGAGCTTTACAGTCGATGTTGTAAGTGGCCCTTGAAACTCTACCCACGTGTCCCTGATACTTCCAGTACATCCTTTATTTTCACTGTCACCATATACAAATATGAACAAATTCTACACAGTAACGCAATCACATGAATTTCTTTTCGGACCGCAGTCCGGTACCTTTCTCCAAGATATGTGAAATGAACACTGACATCAATGTAGTTTATTATTAGCAACTAAACGTAGCTCTAACTTTACACTGTACCAGCCATTCTGACATTTAAAAAAATGTAAGTCATTGCAAAAAAGACGAACATGCAATGTTTCCAAAATGCCTCAGTTAACACATAACTCCATGTCACATAGAAATTATCATTTAAAATGAAGTCACTTCGAAATGACGTAATTATTAAAGAATTGTCTTTGAACTCCTACACATTCTTTCAACAGCGTTGGTCTCGTTAAGTTGTAAACATTACAGCATTTTGCTTGCTCCTTTAATTGGGTGCATATCATTCTGTTGTTGTCTTTTTTTTTTTTCTTGAAGAAGACTTGATAAGCGATCGTACATGGTAAATTGTCTTTGGGCTCCTTAAAAAGCTTGAGGGAGAGCTGGGTTGCGGTTCTGTGAGTTCACAGAGTAAGGTAGATTACGTAAACACCCTGAGAGTCACTTGTCTGTTTTTTTTTTTCTTTTTTAACTTTTTTCGGTTTTTTTTTAAATTAGCAATTATTTAATCATTTGAGCCTGGCCCCGGCAGCCGGTATAAGGGATGGTGGCGGATCATGAGCGGAGGGCGAGTTGACTGGCAACCGCCTCCTCTGCAGGCATGAGAACAGAGTTAATGTGGGTCTGGTCGAGTAGTATGTTATCGATGGAGAACATCACATGGCGTGGGAGGTGCGTGGCGAGGGAATGGCTCGTAAGGGGGGGAGGGTAAAGGTAGTGGTGGAAAGTGGTTGGCAAACGGAGGAAAGGGGGGAGTTATGGACGATCAAAATCAACTAGGCTTACATGATGGGATTGAGCTATAACATCAGCAGGTTCCATTGGTAAATGGAAACCCAACAGATTTTAGCTTTAGGTGGACAGAAGACATAACACCCACCCGCCCAAGCCTCTCACAAGCAGTCGCATTCGCTCGTTCATTCGCTCGCATCACTCACGCAGCATGGCCCCTCCCCCAAGACCGAGCACATGGTTTCAGGCACGAACTTGCAATGTGTTATTTGATGAAACTGAGTGTAGTGGGAGGTGAAGAATAAGACAACAGAAGACAGGTGATGGTAAAATGAACATTTATAATGACTGCTGTTGCTGTCGGAAAATAATAACCCTTAAATAAAAAAGGAAAAAGAGAAAAAGAAAAGGAACGACTTAATAGATATTAGCACTAAATTGCTGACTTCACTGGTAATCCACAAGTCAAGAAACACAACTCACTATTTTTTTGTACAAACACAATGCTACAGTTACATTAAATATTTAATACTTTTTTAAGTCAGTTAATGGATGATGTTAAAAGAAACCACTAAAATACTAAAAACAAAACAGTAATTCATCTTTCCAGTCATTCCCTTTTGTCTAGTTTCTTGATGCCATTTATTAATAGTGTATAGTAGTTTGAAAATAAATAAGCTCATGAAGGGTTATCAGAAAACAAAGCTGGCAGCATAGAAACATTAGATGTGGAGCTCAAGCATGGTTGAGACGCATGAAAATGATCGTTTGGCATCACAGAGAAACAATTTCGTCTCGTGAACAGATGCTGCAATGGTCAAGACACCTAATCGACACGTATCACAATTTTTACACTCGACACGTCTGATATGTACAATGAGATTAGCAACTACCATCAGTTCAAGTATGAGACCTATACTAATCTTAGTCTACCTTGGCGGTTAGTAGTGATTATGCATTATGTGGAGGGGCCGGATCTGGATTGTGACCACCTGATGGTCTCGGTACTTCTCATGTGGCTTTTATGACCACCATATTCAATTGTTGATAGCAGTACCGAATCATTCAGTTTAGTTTAGTTCAACTTCTTATTGGCGGTTCGTAGGAGCACTCCACAAAAGCGATTTTATGCTGCCAGCCCCATTACGTTGAACACGTTTCTGGTTACAGTTCAACCAAATCTGACAGATATTTACAATGAGAGAAAATAATGAAATTGTGGAGGAAACAGTTTGGATCTTATTGATTTTTTTTTCTTTCTTTTGTGTGTCGTCTTTTATTATTATGATTTTTTTTCGTCCCCAATGATGACTTAAAAAAAAAAAAAGAGAGAAATAAATCCAATCATCTCAACTAGAATTGCACAGTCTCAAAAAGGTTTGGAGATGGAATGGAGATTTTAAGTCCAAACAGTTGATGAACATAGAAGGGGAGGAAGAAGGTCAATAAAGTTCATGAGGGGTGAGAAGTTCAAAGTTCAGAAGACAGAAGATGGCTGCACGGCTGACGTTTACACACTCCTCAGCTTTTTTTGAGCATGTTTAATGCTAAAGGAACAAAAAGAAACCTGCCATTTAATATGGATTTTTTTTGTTTTGTTTTTCTTAATGTTTTCCATCGAGAAAATCAAATGGAGAGACTCGGGGGGTGAGGAGAGTGACAGTGCCCCCCAACATTATGGCACACAATCAGTGATGTCCTGGAGGTTGAAGAGATGACAGAATTAGGAAAAGCAGTTTATGAGAGGTAGCCAGCCGTGTTTTTACCGTGTTAATCCAGGTCTTGCTTTTACTGCTCGCTTTTTGGGTAATGTTGAGGCGTCATGACTGACATCATGTTATGGAGAAACATGCTGGCTTCATGGGTGCGTCCAATGGATGTCCAACATACAAGAGAACTCAAAAAGTTTGGAATGGTACTGTTTTTGTTTGGCACTCAGGAGAAAGTCTGGGAGGGTGTGAGGGGGAGGTCGGCAGAAGAGTGGGGAGTGGTTGGAAAAAAGGGGAGCAGTGAAAGTGCAAAAGGGAGAAAAAGGGAGAGTAAACAGGATACATATGAATGACATTTTTGTTATACTTGGTCTAGGTTAGAGAGTGTCGTACAAATAAAAACAGGAAAATAAAAAAGAGAACAGAACAGTGATATGACAAATGTATTCTAACATTGCTGGTGCTTCAATGGGTACGAGCTCAAGAGTGACCCCGGGCTGTCTTCTTCTGATGGCGTGGGGGTGGGGTTTGGACTGGGGGGCATGTGGGGTTTGGGAAGAGCGACGAGCTCTAGCTGTGCGCCCACATAAAAGCAATGACCTTCTCGACATCAGCTAGACCAGGGCTGGACAACTTCGGTCCTGGAGGGCCGATGTCCTGCAGAGTTTAGCTCCAACCCTAATGAAGCACACCTGAAGAAGCTAATCAATGTCTTCAGGATCACTAGAAAGTTACAGGCAGGTGGTGTTTGATTAGGGTTGGAGTTAAACTCTGTAGGACACCGGTCCTCTAGGATCGAAGCTGCCCACCCCTGAGCTAAACCATAAGTTTGCATTCATCTCGACTGCACAAAAACACAACTACGCCGTCTCCTCCAAGCATGAAAACATAGCAACCATGACTAAGCACAGTGCAATTTTGACGTTGAAATTGAGAGAGAGAAACAATATTCATGATATCAGACATGCCCTTTTTGGCACTTTTTATCGTTAATAGTAATAATAAAAAACACTGTCAAAATAACGATTTCTGTAGAAACTATTTAGCCATTTTTGGTCAGCTTCGAACATCTGGCCAATCTTTTCTCATGCAAAAAGGTAGTGCCACATCATTGCGTTATGACGTCATTGGGAAGTCCCGCCTCTTTCCTTAAATCGTGGAGGTCTGAGGTAAAGGATTCAAGCAGTTTAGCGGAAACAGGGCTGCTCTTATCTGGGGTGGCGTGAAGCGTTAGAGAAGTTTAAAGTGCATATTCTCGCGAGAATGAGTCAAGCTTAATGTGCAGTGTGATGGCAGAACAAGCTAAAGAACAGAAGCCTAATGATGTTAGTACTGACACAGCAAACACAAGCCCTAAAATCATGATCGAAAGAGTGATATGCAAACTTATGTAGTGGTGAATACATTCACGGCCATGTTAATGTCGCTAAATTAACCCTCCGTTACCCAACTTTCCCCGTTTTTTTTTTCTTAGAAATTATCACAAAACATTGATAAGTCTGTACAAAATGAGTGCTATAGTTATGACGCTGAATATGACCATGACTATGAAGGGATTTGGTTTCTGTGGCCTAGTTTAATGGACAACAAAAACTCCAGCTTGGTCTTAGCAAAACTAAAATTAAAAAGGTAAAAATGTGAAAAAAGCTAATTTAATAGCTCGAACTGTTGTTGCCATGCAAAGATTTGTCCTCAAAATGAATGCACATTGCCTAATTGTTTTTTTTTTTTGTGTGTTTTTTTTGGTACGATTTTTTGTCTTCACTTTTTTTTTTTAAATCCACGCTTCACTTGGTATCATGCAATATCGACGTGCAAAAAAGATAACATCTATCTTCACAAAATACGTTTTCAGAACTATAAAAGGCTGACTTAAGAATGCTGATAACTTATAAAACTTTAACCATGCTAAGCTAACTCGGCAGTCTTCTAGCCCCAGGGGATGTGTGTTAATGGCCACATGGCACCCTGCTTTTGTTTGGCCTACGAGATGAATCCCACCCTTCTTTTTTATAAAGGACTAGTTAGTTTAAGGGGGCAGAAAACTCTCAACCTTATAGTGCTAATGTCTATTTTTTGCTTCTCTAGTCACTTTACCCCCGCTAGTTATATCTTAACTGTGGCTTGTTTGGCACTTTTCACATTTTTTTTTTATTTTTTTAAATTACAAAAGTATGTCTGCTCTTAAGTAATGGTGTTTAAATCACATTTAAATCTGTAAGATCTATTTTGGCACAGGTTTATTTAGTCCATTGATATAGCAATTATTTCGTTATCAATGTAGCATTTAGTTACACCTCTTACAACCACCACATCCTGCTAAATGACTGACCAGATATGTTTTTTAATCTTAAATTTTAGTACATCACTTATTCAATAGCAGCATCTTCACAACTTAAAAAATAGTATATGCAAATCTACTCAACATCTAGGTAAATCCAAAGCTCCTACACAGACAGAATAAAAGGACAAGACATGACGACATGCTACTACGTATATTGCTTTCAGTACTAATCACATTTGATCTATTTTCCCAGTTACTAACAAAAAAAACGAAACGACAAAAAAAAACTGAGACCCCCCCTCCCATATGTACTTTCAGTACTGAATACAAAAACAACAAAACACAAAGCTGCTCCTTGACACGTTGTTGGCACCTTTTTATAGTTTTCACATTGAATTGTCACAGTAATATCTTGCTTTTAATGTGTCTTAAATCAAACGGTGATATAACCGTTTTTTAGTTGCTTTTAACGAGAAAAAAATATCTGGGGGATCTACCGAGACTCGTTCAAGCTCTGAAGTGTCTGATGAAGTACTGCATCATGGGTAAAACCGAACATACAGATGCACTCTAAAATGCGGAGGCGCTCGATTGCCATCGCTTCCTCATCTTCAAATCTGAACTATTACGTCCTATTATTTGAAAATTGCATCTCAACAAAAACGTGCAACTATCTTATAGTAGAGTACCTGGAGTCATTGCTGTTTCAGACCTCCTCACCCTGGGTGTGACTGCTATACACATTCATATTTATCCAAACTTATCACGCATTTACACACACATGCACACCATACAAACACATGGATGGCTCATATTAAGTCCCTTTTTGAAGGTGTGATGTGTGCAATCGTGATCTACTGCAAGCTTCTAGTTCTACTCTGTAAGCGCATCGTCCCTTTCGCGTTGTCATTGTTTCGTGAAAGGGCAAGCAGACATGCACTGTTACACCAGACATCGCCACCCATGGAGAGATGTGAGAGAAAAGGGGGTCTCTGGGTTGATGTGTCAGAATGGGGGTGCACGAAGGTAAAAAGGGGTGTTGAGAAGAGGTGAGGGGAGGTGATGGTTTTTAGATGAGAATAAAGAAGCCTCCTTACCAATCGGTTCAGATTTACTCTCCCTGGTGCTCCAATAGCAAAGGAGAGGAAAGAATCATAACTTTAGTCATTAGGAGAGAGAGAGCACAAACTCTGTTTTTTTCTGTTGGTCTAATTCTTCTTTGGGAAATGCTCTCTGGGCTTGATAATAAGGAGCAGTTTGGTATTTTTAAGCTCATTCCAGCCGGTAAAGAATCAATATGGCATCGTTTAGACACAGAATCATTTCGGAGGACACCTCGAGTTTAAACGTACAGAATATACCATCCTCTGCCCCTTCACGATGAATATACACGGTCAGCTGGCGGGTAGTTAGTGCACATTTGGAAAGTTAAGGTTGGATACTGCAACATGATGCCAAAAAACTGGTCTGAAGTGTCTGACCTCAACCTAACCAACCATCCAGGCTTCCTTTCCGCCCTACGGTAAGCGATACCTTGACTCCATGTAGGTTTTTATTAATATGAGACATTCCACATGAGTACATTCCATCATGGTGATGCATCAATGCGATAACGATATAGAAACCCTGACTTTTTTTTGGCCTTCCATCACGGCCTCCACACTTCACAGTGCATTAAGACGAAATTCAGTGTACTCAGATTCAAAAAACAAAAAGGAAATAGGACCTTATTAGCAGCACGTACGTCGCACATGGGTTTTTCAGATCTGCACAGGACGATCTTCACACGGGCGGTCCGTTCTAGAATTTGATTCGATGGGGACTCGTAAATTAAACAAACTGTGGTAGAACAGACAACCTGGGGCTGCCGTGTTACCGAGCAGCCTGTGCAGATCAGAATTTGTTCGTAGTCGTTCAGTAGTATGTTGTTCATGAAACGCCTCAGAGCTCTGAGGGCCAATTTCTGATTTGATATGGAATATCTACGCAAATTTTCCAGCAGATTTGCGCAGATATTCAACTGCAGCGGCTCAAAGTGCACAATCTCTTGCGCTGCAGAGGGGCAGCATAGAGTAAAGATGGGGATATGTTTTGGGACGTTACAGAAAAAGATTGGCTTTCATATAAAGTCATATTCTGACACTCCCTTGGACTTGTGCAAAGACCTACATTCTCATTCAGTAGATATGTAAATAAATTGTCTAGTCCCGCTGTGATTTCAAGTCTGCGTATGTTTAGTTGCATTTTCAGCATTTAAATCTGGTAATAGTTTGCTGAGTGTGTGTATGTGTGTTTGTATTAATATCACTGTACAGTACATCTGCCCCTATTCTCTCTGTTGGTGCCGACGGTGCAGTTATCACTGGACGTTAAATAAGACATATATTACATGGACACACGATTCAATCTATTTAAATAAAAAACTAAATCCAAAATATTGTCTTTACATTCATGTCAACCTGAATTCACAGATTAAGAAAAACAAAAGGAAATACCTCAGTCCTTATGGGTGAAATCATATTAATAAATAACGTTGATGGTGATGATAATTTGTAATAATAATAATAGTAGTAGTAATAATAATAATGATAATAGTATTTGTATAAACACCAGACCTCAAATCCCATAGACGAATGCCACAATTTTCTAGGAGCTCTGGTACGAAAGATTCAGGTGCGTTTTGCGTCCTGGCCTATGTCTGCAACATGATCTACAAGCTTCCCTTATGCTTACAACATCTGTAGTGGCATGCACCTGGAACCCCAGGTCAATGTCTACTGGCGCTGAGAGACCCTGCAGCAGCCTCGCATCCCCTGCCCTATCCCGCCCGGCGCGGGGCAGGGTCGGGCCAGGCTGGGATCAGGAGGGCTGGGGCGAGGGGGGCTGGGGTGGGGTATGGGGTGTCACAGACTGGGGGGGGGTATATAATCAGTCTCAGGCCCTCTTAAAGAGAAGGCATGGGCGAAAGGGTGAGAGTTAAACTAAGGACTAAAAAAAATAAAGAACAAAAATCTGTCAGCTAGGAGGGGATGGGGGTGGGGAAGGGCCGATTCCTGGGATTGCTCCACCCCATTGTCCCCCATCCGACCACCTTGCCCACCTGCTGGGAACTGCAGCGCGGCAGCATGCCAGGTTGAAATGCCATTCACTGCTATCCAGGAAATGCACAAAAAAAACAAAACAAAAGAAAAACAAAACAAAATCAACCAATAAAAATCCCGAACTTAAGCATTAAACCCATATTTACATTTTACACATTTTAAAATTTTCCACTTCGAGAGGAATTCTTTCCATCTTTTTTTTTCTTTTTAATACTGAGATTTTTCCCACAAAGAACGTGGCCGATTTTCGTTGATATTCGCCGCCCTCCATCTTTCTCTGTATCTTCCCCATCCCCCACTCTTTTTCTCTCCTTTTTTCATACTCCCTGTTTTTAGCCCACCTTCTGCGGATTGGTGGCCCTCACACCCTGCTCGTATGTGATTCGCTGGCTGATAAGATATTGGGCTGCCTGTGTGGCGGCTGGCGATCCGGTAATGGTAACTTTACGGTTTCTGGTGCCAGGAACAAACTCTCCCTTTTTGGAGATCTGAATGCGGGCTCCCGTCAGTTCTTGGTACTCCACAAGCGTTTTGCCTCCCTTCCCCAAAATGGCTCCCACCAAGTTCTCCGGCACAGCAATCTCTACCACATCTTTGGCCCCCTCTGTCAGCTTCTCAGTGGCTAGCAGGGAGCTCGCCACCAGCGGGGACGCGGCGCTCAGGTAGCCATTGGTGGCTCCGGTGGCAGCGGCAAGAGAGCCTAGCGTGAAGCCTCCCAGGCTGGCCGCTGGGTGGCCGGAGCTGGTGGATGCGTCGTTGGCGTAGGAGGCTAGCAGGTTAGCGGCCGCAGCTGCGGCGGGGTTGGCGCTTGCGGCTACAGCGGCGAGGACCCCTGAGGCAGCCGCAGGGTTGAGCCCTAGGCCCAGGGAGTTGGTATTGTATCCGTAGCTGGCTAACGTGTTAAGCGCGGATGTGATAGCCAGCAGGTCGTTCCCTGAGAAGCTGGACATGGTGGTGGGGAAAGCGCCCACTCCCGCCAGACTGGCCTGCCCCAGGAGACTGGATGCTGTGGCCGCTGCAGCCGCCGCAGCAGCCGGCATCACCTCTGCCGAGTTGGCGTACGGGGAACCAGTGGGGTTGGAGTTGGCCACGGGGCCAGAGATGTTGGAGTAGCTGATGTTCAGACAGCTGCTGCTCTGTGGGTCCTCCTGGATCTTCTGCACAATGATCTCCACGGCCTTGCGGTTCTGCTCAGGCTCACCGCTGATGGTGACGACGCGTTCCTGCAGGTTGATGCCTTCGGGTTTCTGTGAGAGCTGGACCCAGGCGCCGGACTGCTCCATGACGGCCTTCACTGTGGCTCCGCCCTTGCCGATGATCAGCCCTGCCGTGCTGTTGGGCACTATGAGCTTGGCCTAAAGAGAACATAAGCAGAGAGTTAAACCGTTAATGAGTCACTCTCCAGCACTCTTGTGCTAGTTAAGCATGCACCGTTTTTGTAGTTTTGGGATTTACAAGTAGGAAGAATATATATTTTTTTATCCACTGGGAGCCCATTAGTGACAGCACAACCAATGTCTTTGAACACAAACAACTATTTGTGCACCCATATGTATTAAAATTCAAAGCCTGGACTTTTTACAGCAATTACTTTGCCTTTAAGTTGCCTTTTTATCAATTAAACCGCAAATCAAGTTACATTCAACAAATGAGATTAATCTAGTAATTTAGCAGCACAGCAGCTTAGTGTTCTCACACAGTAAGTTTTAGACAATGTCTGCGAAAAACAATTTCCTCATTGATGGAGGGAAGAAAAGTGTAAACAGTGGTTACCATGGTTTCTTCCCTAACTTAGAAAGGCTTGCTTCTCTGATCAAGCAGTGACTCATGCTGGTACTTTTTACCAGAACTTCACACTGAACATACTGATCTTGTTAAAATGTTGCTAAAAGCACTATTACTAGATGTGTTTATTAATATTTCTTACCTAAAAGTATTTTATTTCCATGTAAGCAGCATAAATATCTTAAGTTAAACGTTATGTGACTGTATTAAAGAACATATATTTAGCACTGTAACTGATCACCATTTTGAATTCATAATTCTTAATTTTCTCACATTTATTGTAAAATATCCCATTAAAATAAAAAAAATAAAAAATTTAATTGTTAATCTCAGTGTTTAAATTGTTAATAAAACAATTCCTAAGATTTTTACATTTAAAACTAATTTAATTACTGCTTAGATTAAATACAAATATTGGACACACTTAAAATTAAAAAATATTGCCATGGCAATCAATTAAACGTTTAAGTTGAAGGGCTATAATTATTGAAAACAAAAAGCAAAATGACAATAAAGCTAAAGTTAAAATGACTGAAACATTAAAATAAAAACTAATTCAAAATAAATACTATAATAAATAGTGTACAAATAAATGTTACTAAAATGACACTGGTTACAAAACAAACATGTATACACAAAACAAATATGACACAGGAAGCAGAAAATATATTAAAACAAACAAAAAAATATGATATTTTTATAAAAAATTACAAGAGAGGAAAACTGCAGAGCCCAGAAAATGATGTATTAGAAGGTTAATATAAAATGCTTGTGTGTTTTGTTCTTGTACTTCCTGAGCTGTGAATCACTAGGTAAAAAGAGGCTCCTCCTGAAAAGCATCGACTCCCAGGGGTCAGTGTTGCCATGGAAACTCAACTCCAGCATTCAAGGGGGACTGAAAGGGAGTCGGAATGATGCATAGCAACCAACCAGCCAACCACCCTCCCACCCCCCACCTTATATGCTCGCAACCATTCACTTAAAACCACCTTGTGCCATAATACAGCATGTGCGCACATGTATAAGAAAACATCACACACTTTTTGAATTCGCTTATTAATTGTATCGAAAAATTTGCGCTTGATCTGTTTGATCAATGCCGGATACATCTACGTGCCGTAGCATTGTGAGAAAACAAAATATGCGGTGTGGTGTTCGCTTTGACAGTTAATTACTCTGTATAATGAAACGCTCCAGCCCTCCGAGAGCGCTTTGACAATGCTGGATTCAGAATATTTGCACTGTCAAAATGACAGATAGAGAGATGAAAATGGTAAAAAGGGGAGACGAGAGGAGCAAGGATGGGTGTCTGTGGGGGCGTGTGTTTGTATGTGTGTGTGTGTGTGTGTGTGTGTATGAACAAAGCAAAGGAGAGACTAGAGGAAAGCAGAGAGAGTGAGAGAGGTTGGGGAGGGGGTGGTGATCGGCTCAGCCTTTACGTTTGTTTCTTTTGTGAGCTCTTTCGTTCTTTTCACTCTTTGCCTCAAGGTCTGCTGAAGCTCGCTGCCCACAAACATGTCTTTACAGAAGCTGTTTAGCCTTGCCACTGCAGCTCGAACTCTCATTCAGCTCTGCCGAATTAGCATAGAATTGAAAAACTGCAGATCGGAAATTTTATGGACTCCTACATTCACCTTTTATCTTGCTAGAATAAACAGATCCTTATATAAGAATATATAAGAAATTTTTTGAGCAAAATAATTGTATTTGAGATTAGCGTTTAATGCAATGGAAAGCAGATTGGTTTTGGCACCGGAGACATCCTGTGATTGATCTGTACATATCCAGTGCAGTCCAAAGGTCTGAGACCTGCAGTTAAAATGCATCTATTTTGCTAAATTATCTATTTGCTGATTAGACTTTTTGTTCAAAGAGGTTCAAAAATTGATTAGTGACCTCAAAATCTAAATATAATGACTGAATGATTTTTATTATTATTATTGTATTTTATTCCTTTTTTCAGACATTTTGCAAATCCTAAACCTTTTTTCAGGCTTCAATTTTATCCAATTTTAATGTGCTCTCCAACCTTTGGATTCCCTTGTATGGAAAACGTAAATTCATAGCTCATAAAAGTATTACAATTTAATTATAAATTGTAGGGATACATTAATAATAATTTTTTTTATATTTAATATTTTAATTAAAAAATATTTTACATTTATTTTTATTATTCCAAATCTTCCAAATCCATATCTTTATATGTAAATGCAGCGCATAAAGGTCTACATAAAGATTTCTACATAAAGGTCTACATAAAGATTTGGATTTAGAAGATTTGGAATAATAAAAATGATTAAAATATATATTAATCATTTTTATTATTAATCGTTACCTTTAATAAAAAACATCGTCATCTGGCTGATATAATGCCAATATTCATTTGCTTTATTCAACAGTTGCGGATGGCAATATTTTTATTTTTTATTTTTTTGGAAAATATTTACTTATACTCACCAAGGCTGCATTTATTTGATCAAAAATACAGTCATATTATGAAATATTATTACAGTTTAAAATAAATGTTTTTCATTTGAGCTGAATTGTTATGAAATTTAATTAATTCCCATGATAGTAAATGTTACTTTTTTCTGATCATTTACTTGTGTATGGTAGTGTATAAATCGGTAATTGATATATACACAGCAGTTTATTAGTCAGTATTTGAATGTAGTCAATACATCTGTCTATTTGTCACGATCACCAGCTGGAGTGCCCATGAGCTCCTTTAGAGGGCGCTCCACCCTGGAGTGTTATGGCATGTACTACCCTTGTCTGTGTGTGTGACCATATATATATATATATATGTATATGTATTATGCATTAATTTGGATGCAATTAATTGCAATTAATCAATTCACAACTGTCTGTCCAAAAATATTATCCACAAAATGAAGATTTTTTTTAATTATAACTATTAGCTACTTATAGCAGATCAAGCTCTTCCACTTTTTTCTTTATGATGGCATCATTTTTGATGATAGCATCTGGCAGGAGAAGCGCTAATTGAAATGAGGCAGTTGGGTAAGAATCGAGCAGCGTCGACACATATGCAGGTTAATTTCACTGAATGCATCCAAGTGCTGAGCTAGAGGAGGTGGATGCCTGCTATCTATAAAAAAGTGAACGGAAGAGGGAGGCTGAGACAGAGAAATAAAGAGTGCAAGACGGAGAGAGAGAGAGAGAGAGAGAGTGAAGAAGAGAGAGACGCCTGCCGCTTCGCCACCAGTCATCTGGGACTAGAAGCCTTTGATGAATTGTCGGGAGGATGCTGCAGGGGGTTGTGGGTAATGGGCAATGAAAGATTGGTCAGCCATGAAGGACATGTATGTACTCCTTATGTAGACTGTGTTACTTTGTTCTATTACTGCAACAAAAAAAAAGAAAATAATGAGAGCAGCATCTGAGACTTGCAAGAAATTAATCAAAGGATACGGTCTCGTTCTGTGTGGGTTTTTGCTGAACGGGCAGATGAGGCCCCAGGAGTCTTTATATCCGGCTGCGTGTTATAAAACCATTCCACCCCTGAAAAAAGCAATACAAACTTCCTCCAAACTCTTTCTACTGATGTGCCAGCAAAACGCATACGGTCCTGAAGGTGGCAGGGGTCTCAAACGACGTGACCCCTGGCGCATCCCACCCGAGCAACTGTTCCCCCCCTCCCAAACTCTGTCCCCGGAACAGTGCCTGACTCTAGAGCCGTAGCTGTTTGCACTTTGAAGTCTTAAGCGCTTGCCTTTGGGTTAATCGCCTGTCTCCTGATCCTGGGCTTAGCCGCCCATCTCTGTACAGCATCTGCCTGTGTGCTCTGGCTGGTGGCATTGACAAAGAAAAAAAAAGACTCCACATGAGTTAAAAATAACACCCTGTCCTCCTCCTCCTCCTCCTCACCTTGGTCTTATGACTGTCGTGAAAGGTTGTTGTTTGCTAGCGAGGGTCCTGTACGAGTGGTCGACTCTCAATTTTCACTCCCTATAATTCTTTCTGTCAGGCTCACATGCAGCAAGCAAGCTTGCGATATGGATGATTATCTTTGCCATTTTATATTTTGACCACAAGAGCAAAGCAACAAGCTACTTATTTTCACACTGTTAGAGTATGTTTTAGAAGAAATGACTAGTTCACATTTACAAAATTAGTTTTTAGACATGATGGTGGTAAAAGATATATTTGGAAACATATAAAAGCAATTAACATGCATTCATGAGTGCAAAAGACAACAGTTTCCTCCATAAATAAGCAAACCCTTTAGCCCTCCTCTTTCTAGACTGCATTAAATAACTCTAAGTGAAATCACAAGGGGTGATGCACCCAAAAATAGTCTGCCCTGTAATCGCCAAGCTCATAGTAAACTAAAATAGGGTCCTCGATCTCCCCAAAATCCAGTGTCTGACCTCTCCAATAGAATACGTTCATATTTAAATCTCATATTGACATTCATTTGAATAAACATCTAGAATGTGACAAACATTCTGAGATCTTAAATGGATAGTTTGCAAAAAATATAGCCTTTACAAGCATTTACTCCAAACCTGTATGATGCAAAAGAATTGTTTTTTGTTTGGGACCTCACTGGCTTTCATTGTATAGATAAAACCACTTTCTTCATAAACATTCTGTACAAAATGTTTGAAAAGCCATCCCTATAAGCTCATATACTAATAAACCTTTAAATGTGCATATCAACATCTCAACATTATCATCTACTCTTGAACCGCTAGCCTTGACATCACAAATCTCTTCAGAACCCAAACGCAGAGCAACACCAAACGAAGTATGCGCCTTCCAGATGAATATTTAATAAAGATCTAATTTATTATTGATTTTTCTGCCTTTTCAGACAGCTCAAGTCCTGCATCCATCAAAGAATGTTACAACTCGTATCTCCAGGGGTCCGGCTCAGGATTAGAGATGCGCGAGCTTCAGATAGAGTACATCCTCTCACACATAGACAATATGAGATCACCACAGTCCAATATCAGTGGGACACCCTGCTTTTGAGGTAGGTGTGACACTCGCTGTGAGACTTGATATAGACATGTCAATTCTTCTGAAATAGCCAATATAATCCCTGATAATAATGCTCATCGTTCTGATTTATTAATATCCTCTTGTATCATCCATCGGACATTCTATTTAAGGGCTTTATGTTCTAAATAGAGTGAAAATATGTGTAAGTGTAACAAATTAGACTTACAAAAAATCAATTTCTAGCTAAAATATTCTAAATATTTTTTTATAATTATATATTGACTGAAATTACTCATTCTATACATTATTTTCCATGACTTCTCAGGGCCTGGAAACCACAATATTCCCTGATATTTCCATATTTTCCGAGATCTACACACGCTTTCCACAAATACGCTGTGACTGTAAAAACAAACAACCAACAGAGTCTGCAAATACTAAAGACACACAACACAGACGGCATCTGTCCTTTCTTTCACCCAAAAGAGATTTGATGCCCCGCATTAGAGGATGTACTTCCTTGTCCGACATCCAATGTTGTGTAAGTCTCTCCCTCTCCATTGGCTCTTCTGGAAATGAGATCGATACTCCGTGGAGAGACAGTGACCTTTTTCCTGGCCGGCTGATGGATTTGAAGGTTAAAAAAGGCATGAAATATTTTAGCCAGTCACCATCCCTCCAGAGAGCGAAGCAGGGAGGGGAGAGAAGGGAAGGGAAGGCTGGGCTATTGGGTGAGAAGGTTTTTTTCAATTTTAGACATTATAGCAATTTTCCTGATGTCGCTTTTAATTTAGGAGACGAGCAGAGAACACAGCAGTGTTTCGCTTGGCTGTCTATGTGTGTGTGCGGGCGTAGTGCTCCAATGAGAACTTTTTATTAGATTCACGATGCAGGATAATTAAATAGGCTGGCTTTGGCGGTGTCGTGAAGGGAAAGGATGGTTTGAAACAGCACAGCCACTTAAGGCAATCCCACTGATCAATATAATAGAAGCAAAGCTGTGGGTTATTACGGAAAAGCCAGTGATGCATGGAGAAATTCATTCTTTACTCTGCGATGTTGAAAAATAGAGATTATAGAGAAATTGTTCCACTTTCTAAAGTCATAAGCGAAGCAGGAGAAACCGTTAATGGTGTTCCAGTGCCAGTGTTCCTAAATATTATATGAATATGCTTCAGAAGTCAGCTGATCCTTAATAAAAGCAGAGCACTCTTGTATGATTATTGTAATTGCCATATGCAGAATAAGTTAGATTAGGATTGATTTGTTTTAGGATGGAACATTCGCTTGTATATAGTCACGAAAATGCAAATGCCCAACTGCAGTGATTTATATGTGTCTACCTATAGACAGCATCAGGGACTCTTGCCTTCCTGTGCATTAATGGTCTATTTCCTGAACAAACAGGATGTGGGAAACAGGCGGAGGAACAGATCAGAGGAAACCTGCACAGACCAGAGGAAGCCACTGCAGGCTGGCACTTTACCATCAGAGTTTAGTTAAACACTGTCTGAAACAATGAGGCATCTATAACAACGAGGCATCTAGATGATCAGATTGATTTCCTGTGCTGCTGGGTTGGTGTGGATTAAGTTAGGTGTCAGCCGTGCTCTTGCCCTGACCATTTGGTTGCAGGCTCAGCGGTTGACGTTCCTGACCTGAAATCAGCAGCTGTTGCTTAATATGACTTCAATTCTAGCCCTCAATCTCTCAATCAGTGTGTACTGCAATGAGATACATACCACGACAGCCGCACGTGTGGTGACAATTGGAAAAGAACGCAATGCAAGAGCAAGATCATATGACCTCAATCACATAACACTGTGGATGTGAATTCTGAGTAGTGACTAGTTTTAAATACAAAACTGAATAAAATATTAACAAAAATATACAATATTTTGTGAATAATGAATATATACAAAATATACTTAATTTATTACGAAACATTTCATTATAATATTTAAAAAATTAAAAACATACATTTAGGGAGATAAAAACTATACTGTATTTAGTGAATTTTATATATTGGGGCATTTATATGGATAGTGCTTAATAAAATGGGAATGGTTGGTGAAATTATCTTGAAAAATGTCCCCCTCACATATACTAATGTGTCACAAACAGGAAGTTAATATCATCAATCATTCCCATTTTATTAAGGTGTATCCATATAAATGGCCCACCCTGTATATAATTAAATCACAATAATATATATATATTTTTTAATAATTATATATATATATTTATATATATAGGTAATAATTGTATAAAAAAATAAACAACTATTCATATATATAAAAGGTTATTTTATAATATGCAACTGTAATATAGTATACAGTTGTAATATCCTTGTAATATCTATAATTAACTGGAAAAAAAAAAAAATATATATATATATATATACAATTATAAAATTAAATATTACATATTGCAAATTTATAGTAATTGATAGAAAAAAAGTTAGTTATATATTATATAAGTTATATATTATATGTGTGTGTGTGTGTGTGTGTGTGTGTGTGTGTGTGTGTGTGTGTGTGTGTAAATGTATATTAGGGAAAGTTATTGATAACATTTTATTAATATGCATCATTTTCAAAGAAGTTTGCATCAGTTGCCATTTGTTTCATGATGCATCATTTCTTACATATTTGTATTGGTAAAAATTTTATTTCTCCTTTATTTCTCAATTGCATTTAAACTTTTAAACAAACAGTACATTTGTGCAAAGTATCTCTCAGTCAATGTTGATCAAAGGATTGATTTATAAATTAATCCTAAGTATATTTCCTAAGTATATGACTCAGCTGTACATGCTCAGCGTATCTCACTATTCTAACCTCTCTGCATTTCTGTATAAAATATAGCTTGTCATATTGCACAATGCAGCAGAATGCAGCGATGCTCTCCCAGCAGAGACAATAATGCACTAAAGTGAGATGTGTTGCTCCGCTGATAAGCCCTATAATTACATGCATAAATAATTAGCCCGGCAACTCTGCAGGGGTAAGCGTCTTGGACTTATGTTCTAGGAATCCAGGTTATGGCCCTGTCTTCACAGAAACTGCTCAATAAGCACAAAGAGGACACTTCCTTAATGGACAGGCTTAACTAAAAATTAAGAACAGAAAACGGCAGCATGCTGTAAATTATTCATTGATACAGCCAAGTCTCTCTCTTTGTCCTAAGAGTGATTTAATTAAGCAAATGATAAATAAAGGAGAAGAATCATTGATGTGGATGACAACAATGCAAAAGCCCAACAGATCAATAAACCATAATAATGGAGTGACCGGTGGCGATAATCAACCTAAACAGAGAACCAGTGCACAATCAATGACTTGTCTAATTGAAACACACTCAGAATCTTCAGATAGAGTTTGTTTGACTGAGTTAACACTATTCATTAAAAACAATTATATGATCAAAATGTCCCTCTTCGTTTCATTCTGTGACTCTATTCATGGGTCCATGGGATTATGCTTTTTATTATAAAATCTTAATATAATTGTAGAAGGAAGGAAGTGAGGCCTCACCTGTTTGACACGGTCAGGGTTGACGGTGGTCTGTGGCTGAAGTATGCTAACCGGCTCTGTTTTTTGAGCGCTCTGAGGCATCTCCCGCACCTTCTCTGCGATGAAATCATGGACGCTGTTCAGCGCCTCTACAGTGCCCTGGATCAAACAGACACGCTCTGTTGTTCCTAAAGGAGACAAACAACGAGAATTATAGTTTAGGCTCTGTGTGATTTACAGATGTTGTCTAAGGTGTGCTGCAGAGTGATTAATAAAATGGCATTTTTCTCAGTGCAGTGATGAGGTGAGGGCCAACGGAGCATGTTTTGAGTGTAATAAAGTTTCCAAAAGCCACTGCATTGTTCCAACATGCATCAGTATTTTCCATGTCACTTTTCGCAAATGCTTTCTCTTATAGGTTAAAATTTAGTGCTGTGAAATCAATTCATCTTGATTAAATGCATCCAAAATAAAAGTCTGTACTTGCATAACATATCAAAAGTTTTGTTTACTTAAATTTATAATAAATATATAACATATTTTAAAAAATATGCATGTATATGTGTATATATATATATATATATATATAATAAATATTTTAAATAATTATTGTCAAATTACCAATAAATTATATACTATTGTTCAAAATGTTTTGACAAATTGTGTGCTTGTGTGTGTGTGTAATGTATAAATATATATTTGACATATTTTATATATTTATAAATAAATGTTACAGTTCTATAGTCTATATGTCACCTTATACAAGCTCCCTATAGTTCTCTATCAATGCATATACAACATTTCTGCAGTAACCCAAAGTTGTTTTACTACTGCTGGTGTAAGACTGAGGTCGTACAGCATGTTCTCGCGATTGATGGTGTTTGGAACTAAAACGTTGATGGAATGCTTTTTTCCTTACATAGAAGCAGCATAAAATATCATCAGCTGACAACACGAGGAATCACTGATAACAGAAGGCTTACTTTCTGTTTTTACTCCGCTAAATCTTATAATATCATGGCGCATTGTTTGCATGACAGCTACATACAGCGATAAGTATCATACGTGTTATCAGAGAGCGAATCCGTCAGTGGCTGGGCCATCAATCATATTACACTAGAGACTACAGACATTGTGTTAGGAGACAAACAACCAGCATTAGAGCATCTGCCCATGTAAATACCATGGATCTATGTACATGCAGACTGAAGTTATGGGAGCAGCTGCAATAACAGTCGCCTGGCAATGCTACTATTTTTGGCAGCCTATTCACAGAAAGCCTTCCATTAGACGCCCCAAAGTCTCCACTTTCAATTAATTCTGATACAATATCAGCATTTTGACTCCAATTCCACAGAACATCAGGTTAAATGCATGCACACACACGTACATTCATCATTGTTTTAACGGTGCAGACTCTAAAGGAATTAACCGGCTGCGGTTCTCTGATTGGTTACTAATCCTTCTACACTATAACATTTTGCCCGAAAGCGTGCTTCTGAGACATTTATCCTTCAAAACCCACCCGAATTCACACTGCGCCATAACAGAGGCAGTCAAACATGGCCATTCAGATTTAGAAATAAAAGCAAAATCCACAAACGCTTTAAGTAGAAGGGAAGAGAGGAGAAAAAAACTCATCCAGACTGATCCGAAGCCAGGATCTCTTGGCTCCCGAGAGGCTGGGAAGCGAATCGGCCCTTATCGGCATGGCGCAGTAGGGTTTTCCGGTTTCCTTTTAACCTTCTATTGTTTACTAGCATGAAAATAATTGGGTTCGGTCCCAGACAAGCTATATGAAGCCGTGTTAATACGCTCAAATTAAGGAATCTCAGGATCATGGATGGGATCTTACAAAAGAGAAAAGGGAAAAAAAGCTTTGCTGAGCTCCTGACAGCTGGCGGCCCGAGAGTAATCTGTGGCAGACCAATCGGGGTGGTAGATTATTAGAGCAGAGATCACCATTGTTTTGGCAGGGAGATGAGGGGGGTAGGGTGTGGACAACACCGGTCAAACAACTGTCAGAGAACGAGGGCTATAGTGTTGAATCATTACATAGTTTTCTGCTATAAACATACACGCAATGAACTGCGTATAGGCAGAGTTATGTTGGCAAACAAGCAGAAAGCTTATGTGCTGACTGTCTTAATGAAGTGGTGCTGGAGAGGTTGTGATATGTCTGTTGTGAGATACTCAGCGGGATATGGGAAGAGGTGGGGGGAGTTTAGAAAGAGGTCACTGAGGATCTTCTTCCCTCCTGCAAACAGAAGGGTCACTTTCTGACACACGTTTAGGTTTCTACCCATGGAGCACATTGAAAGTGATGGGCAGTTTGCTTTACCACCCATCTAAGCACATAAACACCCCTACACACACACACACCCCAATGGCTCATTGCCTTGTCAGTGTCCACAACAAGAAATAGTACACATAATAGGGCTCTGCATATGCACACAATATTTTCTAAATTATTTGGCTGACGATATAAAATTAGCCAACCTTAATATTAAATTAGACATGATAAATAAACTATTATATATATATATATATATATATATATATAAAATATTTTTGCAATACAATTACAAAAATATTTTCATTCAAGAATCTTAATAAAACATTAATAATAATTTTTTTTTTTAATTTTACCAAATCAGCATACTAGACTCATGTGACACCAAAGACTTTACTAGAATAAATGACATTGTAAATATATTACAATAGACCCAAAAAAAAAAAAAAAAAAAAAATATATATATATATATATATATATATATATATGTATATGATTATTTTACAGTATTACCATAATGCATTGCTGCACCTTTATAAAATATTTCAATATATCAATATATATATATCAAACAGTAATATGATATAATGATTTGATATATATAATGGAATGATCCGGAATGTTGCATGTTCTGGCATCTTTGATACATTTTATTAAGAAAAATTTAAAAAATTTTATAATAAAAAAAAAGAAAATTAATCAAATTTTTATTACATTATATACATTTCTTAATTTTGGTAATTTAGTAAAAAATAAAAACATGTTTTAATCAGATTTGTTTTTATTAAATTACTACAGTCTTCTGCTATGAAATCATTTTTCTCTAATTTAGGAAAAAATAAATAAATAAAATAAGTAGTGAGATACATATATAATAAATATCATGAAAAGGATTAAAAAACATTAAGAAATATAATTTTTAGTACACGGTGAATGAATGCCAGCTGTGCAGGCGGCAGTTAAAAATTTAGATTCTGATACAGGCCCTGTGAGTCACTGTACTGCTGCTAAAATTAAGGATTTGGTCTCCATCCATATAGACACGGAGGCTAGAGACTAATAGACATATTAATCACTGATTTCAGAATAAGTGCAAACTCTATGGTAGTAGCATTTAAAGAAACATGTAAGGATTACAGTACAGACCAAGAGTTAAAACTAAGAAAAGGTATTGGGCAGTGCGGAGGTGTTTTATATAGTTGCCTTGGGAATGCCTACTTGGCTCTGTTCACTCTTGTGCTAAATTGTTTTTATACAGTTGTTAAGTAGATGAGTCATTCGTTCCTTGTTCTTGTTTCTAGATGGAGCACCTCTTTGGTTATTTAGCTACTGAAAACATTGACAAACATCATTATTATTATTATTACTGCACGGGCTATCCTATTTTTCTTTACAGCAATGCCTATTTCCCCCCAAAAGCATATAAAAAAGAGAAGGGCCTGTTTTGTGTAGTTGTGTGAGTGATGAAGTGTCTGGAAGGCTGTTCTAAAGAATAACTCCATCATGACTTCAAAACTTGCAGCAAAAGACAATGTAAGTCCATAAGGGCCCCTAAACGAAACCACATGAGCGTGAACAAAACATTAACATGTACTGTATGGAATGTAATGTTAGGTCATTAAAAAAAAACAGTCAGTTAAAGCAGGTTTAGTGCAGCAGTGTGAGGTAATGCCTAGAGAGGACAGAAACATGGTGGCTCATAGCATGGATGGATATTTTGGTCATTTTGTTTACTAGTTGAATCATTTCAAAGAAAGTGGGATGGTTTAAGAGTAGTATGGATCTGCATTGTTTTGTTGGTCATTGTACAGACGTCAGACTGACGTACATGGCCGGACGCAGTTTTTTTAAGGTGTGTCAGGTTAAAAATAGCCCAGAAACATGTCTCAAGACAACAGCTCTGTCTAGCTGTTTGAAAAGGAGAGTACGTCTTGTGTGAACGCCCTCTAATCTCTCCTCGGAGTGCTGCTGCTGCTGCCACAGACTCAGAGTCAGTGTTGGCGCAAATTGCTGTCAAGTGTGGTAGGCACTGTTGAAAATGACCATAACCAAACTCGAAATGAAGAAAAAATAGCATTTTTTTTTTTTTTACATTTGTGTGTTTCATCATTACTGAGGACTCTTCTACTTGTTACAAAAAAAGAGTGTATGGAGAAACTGACTTTTAATTTAAAGGGATAATTCACCCCAAAATAAACGTTTTGCCATCATTTACTCACTCTCACGATGTTCCAAATCTTTCTTATGTTGAACATAAAAATATATTTTTTTTTTAAGAATGCTATTAATCAAAAAGTTTATGGTCACTATTGACTTCCATAGTATTTCTTTAAAAAATCTTACGTTGTGTTCAATATAAGAGAGAAACTCATAGCAGTTTAGAATGCCATCAGGGTGAGTAAATTATGACCAAATTTTTGTATGAACTATTCCTCTAATTTAGGCGTGGTTGGATAGGATAGGATAAGATAAGGGAAAAAAGAATTTAATGTATACTCAACCATACTCTTACCCTTTTAGTAATGTTTATTATTTTGAAAAATAATAATTCTTTAACCGCTTTGCCCTAAACTATATAAAAGCAAAAATCAGGTTATATGTTACATGTTGTTTCCTAAATTAGTTTTATATTTAAAAAAAAAAAAAACACCATCAGGCTTAATGTGGCACATTTTGTTTTCTAAACTATTAGGTAAAAATAAGATTAAAGCAAGTAGATATTTCTCATAATTAAAAAATAAATACACAAATAACAATTAGGTTTAAAGAGGTGGATGTTGTTAACATAACTATTGTTTTTACCTTATCTGTTGTTACCTTAGTTTACCTTAAAACCAATAAATAAATGAAGGCAGTAGATGATTCCTCAACCAGATGCCCAGAGCTTGTCCATAGCTAGAGTAGTGCACTGTCATGTAGATAACAAATGCTGATCACAAGCTCTCACAACATCAAAGCTGCAAGATGGCTTGACTCATTGATTGACAGGACTCTGAATCCATAGAAATGACCGCAGCGAGCTCAATAACCAATTAAACTGTTGCGTACCACATGACCAATGACACCAGCTGCTAGGACACATGGACAGTCTTTCAGAAGACACACCATGTGGGACGGTCCAAGAAGCGTACACTGTATCACAGTATGAGAAAATTTTGACAAGCTTCCTGATTGCCTTCCTTCCAAATAGTCCAACCGTGGCCCTAGAGATTTCGTGAACATACAACCCTGTCCGTGGATGAGGTTACAGATGTTTCCTGGATTTGGTGTTAGGAGAAAGAAACCAGGGAGGGGGGACGAGAGAGAGAGAGAGGAAGAATGAGTTGGGAAGGTGGGGGGATTAAAAAAGCCATCTCCCTTCCTCAGTGACTCGTATTTTCCTGTCTGCTCATCTAAAGGCTTCTGATTGCAGCCTCCACATACACGAGTCCCACAGGAGCACATGGGTCATTGTTTCAACATGGAGCACCCACTACCAGATGAAGTGTTGACTGCGGGGACGGGCAAATTAAAACAGGGGACACCTGGGTCCTGTTGGTGTCAGCGTGCACCGTATTGTTAATAACTACTTGAATGTTTGGGAGGGGGCCAGTCCAGGCATATGATATAAGACACATCACCACAGCAACTGGCAGACCCTGAAAATATTGTGGGGCAGCTGCTGATGACGTATGTGTTTTTATTTTAAAACAGAAAGGACGGGGTGTTGCATGTGCTTATGTAATCACCAACAGTAAAGAGAAAGAAGAAAGATGGGGATTGGAAATTCAGAGAGTTTCCATTCAAATCTCTTTATGCTCTCTGAAACTCTATTTTATAGTCTGTCAAGCTGGATGGATGCTCCAAAACCAGATATTTCTTTATGGGCCTACACTACCCCATGTAAGCAGTCACTAGGGCAGATGGGAACCTTTCTTTCCAAGTCTTCTTAAAGAGATAGCTCACCCAAAAATTAAGATAAAAGTCTCATCTTAGAAATCGATGTCGAGAAACTGTAACATTTTCACTGCTACACTAAAGTTTTTTTAATAGTAAAAATATATATTTTTATATATTCTTCCCAGTAAGGAAAAATAATAGCAAGGTTCAATGGAGAACCCATTGAAAGTTAATGGGGTCCAAAACAACAATGGACCATGCTCACTGTATGAACAATAAAAAACACTCTTTTTGTGACATAATAAAAGCAAGTAATATAGGTTTGAAACCAAGTAAATGTGACAGAATTTTCACTTTTGGATGAACGATCCCTTTAGTCAATTCAACTCTGCTTTTCCAATGGAACAAGCCTCTTTAAACAGCAGAGGAAGGATAGAAGGGTCTCCAAAGAATAACAAAGGATCTGGAAGAAAGAGTGAATTCCTCTTCAGTGATGTCACTCTTATTGAGAAGTGCTGGGTTTGTCCACCCCTTTTCCTCAGTTTGACCTAAGCCGTCCCCAGCCCCCAACATCTATAGTGACGTCGCCATGGTTACGGGGCCCATGGCGTGCAAACAGCTGAAGAGATGCCTGGGCTGGGATCCTGTCCTCATCTCATTCTCTAATGTTCTCTCTCACCATCTCAAGACCTTCCTGCACACCCCTTTAAGACCTCACAGAGGGACAAAGACAGAGCAAGAGACAAAACAACAGGCAGCTAGTGAGAGAGAAAGACACAGCGAGGAAGGGAATGCGATAAAAGGAAAAGCGAACGAGATTCTTTATTCAGTATGTCCAACTCACCAATAAAGAAAGGAAAGAGAGGGTAACATTACTCAGAGAGAAACTAAACTCTACGAAAAGAAAGATGAAGAATGAAAAAAGAGGTGGGAGATGGGAAGGGGGGGTCTAAACTTTTCTGCCAGGTGCCTAACACTATTTCAAAGACCCTTGGGAGCTTTTCCACTTTAGCTTAAGAGCGGATATTTGCCTCATATTGTGTAATCTGTGCATTTTACATGTGATGTGATTAATTTAGGGCTCTCAATATAAAAAAAAAAAGAAAGAAAGTTAATCATGCTCCCAGGCCTGTGCGAACAAATCATTATTGGAGCAAATTATAACTGAACTACCATCGTAATGTGATGATGAGTCATACAGGATGCTTCTTTTCATTTAAAAGTAGCTTTTTTTTCAAAAAGATAAAGTGGTAAATACAATACAATTGGCACTATAGTGTAAATAATTAAAAATAACAACATTTTTTTTTTCATGTTTTCATGAATATGCAGCCCAAAAAAATTTGCATTTTGGTATACATTTTTTTATATAT
>JAUCNO010000191.1:3691853-3710208 GCA_032353835.1 Enteromius viviparus
ATATATGATTTTTGGTAAAGAAAATTCTATTTTTAATTGTATGTTTTAAAAAATAGAACAGTAGTATTGTGAAATATTATTACAGTTCGAAATATTGTAACTACTGTAAATATTCCATTTATTCCTGATGCAAAACCAAATTTTCAGCATCATTACTCGAGTCTTCATTGTCATCCTTTTTAAATTTTTAATATTTCTAATTATTATCAATGTTGAAAACAGTTATGCTGCTTAATATTCTTGTGGAAACTATGATACATTTTCAGTATTCTTTGACGAATAGAAAACATTTATTTGAAACGTCTTTTCTCTTCAGATTTGGGGTAATTTTGTCCAATTTACTGCCATTTCAAGTAATACTTCACGTTATTAAGAAAAGCAAATGAATCACAGCCTAGTAGGGATGCAACGAATTTACATTTTGTTTGTACGATTATAGTCTGAAGAATAATTGCTGTTTTATGATTACGGCGATTATTATGCATTTATTCATTTCATAACATTACTAATATTAACTTTATTTAACCCACAGGGGAAACTATTACTAATGATGGAAATGAACTAAAATATTATTACAATCAACTGCATCCATAGATAGGATAGAATAATTCAGACACACAACTTTCACCTCTTTCTCGATCGATCGACCAAATACTTAATTCAACTGATTTAAGTAAATGTGATCTAACCGTACTTTCATTTCTTTCTTATTTGAAGCGGTCACAACGCTGAGCTAACGAGCTCATAGCTACGCGTCAGGTGGTGCACGTCGTGCATTAAAATCGTTCAATGTACACCTAGCTGTTATTCATTATACATTCATTCTTTAGCAGCATTTTTTTAACGGTAATATTTAAATGACACCTTCTTGGTGTACATAAAATTGTCTCACACTATCAACAGGAAATAAAGGATCTGTTTAGTGCTCGCCACAGTTAATACTGCGTGTAGTAGCCTTGGCGCATCATTTAAGCCGGTGCAACGCTAGTGTACATTTGTTTTAGTTTTGCAAAAGTCCTGTGTAACAGAAAAAATCGGTTTAGCGAAACCTTGACTGTTAATTAACCGTGACGATTTTAATCGTGGTTAATAGCGAAAGCATCCCTACAGCCTAGATATATATTTAACATTCCACATATGAAATGAATAAAAAGCAGGGTCCATGAGCTTAGACACTGACTCACTGTTGATGAGGAAATGACTCAAGAGGCAACTAAGGCCAACTCCACGGGTGTGTTATGCAGATTTCTGAAGAGGGAACTGCATTTGGAGATGGTTAATCTCAAGGGACAGAAAAAAAAGAAAAAGCCACAATTGCCAAAATGGGATGTTTCAAAAGACACATCTGAGTCTGTAATCCTATGCAACTCACATTTCACAAACCTAAACCCTGACGATCACAAGCAGCTATTTACTGTCATAAATCTGCTACATACAAACCTATAAGCCAAATAAGAATGTGGTGTTATTTCTGGACGAACACCTCACGTTCTGACAGAGGGCTCTCTCAACTTGAACTGCTGAAGGTATAACAAACTAGTCTAAGTGGCATTTCACTAAACACTCACGACTTTGCCGTTTGCATCACTGATAGCTGCATGAGTTATGTCTTCTAATAAAAATATCAAAAGGTATTTTCAGCAGATCTTTTTTTCTAAAAGAGTTACAGTCCCCTGATTTACGACTGCTGACGTTTAAACGGAGCAGTTGCCTTCGCCTTGCAGGGGAACGGAGAGAAGGTGTAAAATCCATAGATGCTTTAGTGTTTGCTCCTTGTTAGAGGAGACTCCGCTTTACAGCCAATGAATGCACTGCTGAAATGATTTCAAGTGTTACACAGACTACGGTTTCACTCAGACCTTCCGCACACTTGTGAAGGATTATGGATATTTTTAATTGTTTCTAGACGTGTGCAATTAACACTGGGACTGAGACTCCATTGCATATGCATTGCATCTGTGTTTGTGAAGATCTATCCTCGAGAGGTTCCTGTGGATGTTTAGTTAGCACATTGGTCCAGCTTACTTAATGCAACCAAACATCTGCTCAGCCAAATACAAGGAGATCCAACGCATGTATAACAGCTTGTTATACTGAACCAAGTACAATGCCTGACCCACGCGTCAACATGCACATGCAGTAATATGCTCAAGTTCCGAAATGTTTGCTTGTGCACACCTACACAAAAGCCACCTTCATGTATCAGTTCACTTCTAAACATACTTGATTTAAACTACAAGTGCAGGAATTCTATCACACACACACTTAATCTACACCACTGTATCCCTGCGTGCATCTGCAATCTCCAAAAAGGCCGGTGTTGTAATCCGAGCTGGTGTGAATTCCAGGCCTGCACAAATGATTCAAACAGTGACTGATGGTCATCTACATTAGGCTATAGAGGAGAGAGTAACCCACTGGCCCCATAATTCAGTACACTGTGAACGGACAACCCATTTAAGATCTCTCCTCTTCCTCCTTTTGTCCTTCCTACCTTTAGTTTGAATAATGAAGCTGTAGAAAGGAGAAAAGTGAGCAAGATGATGGAGAGGTTGTGTCACGATCCCTCTGTCATCACATTCCCAGTTTGCTCATAACAAAAGCGAAACTCTTAAGCCGTTTGTTAAGTATCTGTCAGCATCTCTATTTTGTCTACTTAGCCTAAGGATTTTTGTGCTATTAAAATATTTATAATTTAGTATTTACATAATCATGTAAGTGGAAAACCTGTTATGCAAAAATATATGATATTTTACTTATGTTTATTTATTTATATACTTCTAATACGATGATTATTATTAGTTACATTCTAAAAATTACACAAATCAATACACAAGTGTATTATTATTGCAATAGTACTATTGTAAAATTCAACTGAATAATTATAATAGTATATTATTGTTTTTAAAACACTTTAAAATGACATTAATGTTTTAAGATTTTATCTTTTTTTAAATACAAGGGGGGGAAAAATCACATATCTACATAATATAGTTTTATTTATGCTACAGTTTGAATGGATTCATTGGATAAGCTAGCTAGCCTTTAACTGTCCTGTAACGTGGAAAAATAAACACTGTGTATTAAACACAGACAGCTACATTTGCAAAATAAATTCTTTAAATCTTAGTAACACTAGCAAAATTCTTCTAAGCCTAAACTGCAAGCTAATGAGGGTGGAGGATTGCATTTGCCTGATCAAAACATAGTATGATTATGAAGATGCTGAGCAACTGGAAAATGTGCAGTTTTCGCTACAATATCAGAATGCTAACGCAGCCTAGCCTGTTTGCAAACCTCCAAATGTTTCCTTCCTAAATCTACATCTAAGTGCTTTTCCCGTCCACATACTCGGTGTCCTCAACTCCTTGAGCGCATCTCCCTGCGGAGGGATTGGGTTCCACACAAGTGCTCTGAGCCCAACACACACCTGTCCCTGCTTGCCTTCTGTCCATCAAAGATGTCTAAACACTGCCCGCCTGAACGATAGGCAGACTTAGTCAACTGGCATGGCTGCTCCAAACAACCTACAACAAGAACATCCAAAACTGCTGCTGCTTTCCCCCAAAGCTGTCATGTCCCAGCACCGCTAATTGCTAAGAGTCGTCTATGGTCTGGGCCTCCTCCGCTGTCCTGTGAGTCATCTCCTCCGAGCCCATCGAGGCACCCAGGCCTGAAGATCCAGGGCCAGCTTTCTGCTCTTTATCAGTGTTTTCAGTGTCTCCGAACCCCCGAGCCAAGTTTTTCCAGCCTACTCCTTATCACAGCCCTTTAGCACTAACTTTTTGTTTTTCATCTGTTACAAGAGACCACCAGAAGAGCTTTTTTCCATTGGTTTTTTTCTGTCCCATGTTTTCAGTTTTTTACTTTTCATAATGTGTATTAATCTGCTCAGAGTTTACTCAACAGATGACCTTATCCATAGCAACGCGAGAATGCCTGCCGTTTTACATCATGCACACAATCTGTTCCCCATTTCGTACAGCTGGAATTCGAGTGAGGCAATGGGGTTGAGGAGCCAAGCAAGGCCGGAGAAGTCAACCTGAAAATGAGACGCCCCCACCGCCTTCTAAGGCTCCCAGCACCATGAGAATACACTGACAGGCATACAGAAATAAAGAGAGTTTGCAATGAACATACACAGCGTGCAGTTGCCAACATATGAATGAATCTCGCATGTGCATGCAGATGTGCAGACAGAAGGCGTTTGTTGTAACTCAGAGCTGGCGGTCCAAAAACGACTCTCTGGTAGCAGCCACGTCACTTCTCAGAAGTCAGTTGGGTTTAATTGAAAAATTGGCTTCTTTTCAATTTGTGAGTGTGGATGTGAATTGAACTGGTCACACCCCACAGGAAGTCGAACTCAAATGGCAGGAAGAGGAAATTTATTGAATAGTGTGCAACATCGCCCACCCACTTTTTCAACAGCCTGGGTTGTGGAAGTCATTTTTACATACATTTTTCCCATAGGGATTCATAAGGATTCCAAGTCTTCATTACAGAATTATAAAACATGAAAAACACCAACCAGCTACGAGCTGAATGAATCACAAGATTTGTAATGCAGAAAAAAGACCAGACACTTCTGTCAGTGAGGGAAAGAACTACAATCCTAAACTTTTATACTTAAAGTCTTAAACCTAATTTTGTACTTAATGCGGTTTAATTGTGTGGAAATGGTGCTGAAGTTTAATTAAAGATATACTGAAGTATTTTTGATTGTGCTAAAGTGGAATTATTGCAAGTACGCTTTAGGTACATTTTAAATATCTTTCATTTAAAGACTGATATTAACGAACACAATCCACATAAACAGTGACATTAAAATAGGCTTAATAATAAGAAGAAATGTGCACTGCAGTAGTACTCCCAATAAAGTTAAGTTATGATTTTTATATCCGTCTCAATCGATATATATAGTAAATATATAGTAAATATGTTAACAGATTTTAATTGTACTTAGTATGGCATATTTATGATATTCATTAAAACATGAAAACATTTTTAAAACAGAAAGTGCTCTGTGTAAGTTATTGTATCTCAAAAGAAAGAGTTGACTCTGGATTATTAAAACAAGTAATTTTTCAAACGAATCCCAAGCTGTTTCACGTTTTTGACACCAAAATGAAAATATGATATTGCCTGCACACACAGACCTGGTAAAACTTGACTTGATCAGTCGGTTTTCCCATTGGTCTGAATGGAAATGCAAATTTATTCTTTGCCACTAGGTGCGGCTTATTGACCATAAAAAAGCAGCACTGTGCTCACAAACACTGCTTTAAATTAAATTGACCAATCACTGTAGATTAGCATTATGCAAAAGAAGGGTTTGGAAAAATAAATCGTTGAGTAAATCGTTTGGGCATCGTTGAGCAAAATAAATAAATGCATATTATAAGACAATAAGTGTTTTTTGACCTTGCATGCATGTCAACCTGTTGTTGTGGACTCCCAAAACCAAAATGTAAACCTTTCATAACCCATAATAGGGGCACATTATACTTATACACATTATACACATATACTACTCTTTGTAATAGGGCTGCAATTGTCTTATTTTGCTTTCCCACTAATTATATTCCAATTCCAATATTGCAATTCAGTTCATTTCGAAACTACTCTCAAATTTGCCATCCTGATTGCTATCGCAATTTAAACTCAACCTCAAATTTAGGAAGTATTTAAGAACTGAGAAAGCATTTTTAATTTATATCTGAACAATGCACATCCCTGCTGCTCAGGGACAATCATGGCACTGCCTCAGGTCAGCTTGTGCAGCACTATGGAGTCGCTTGACTTGCCGTACAATTAGGATTCAGCTCCAAAACCCCTTTAGCCCGCCTTGGGTTAACGTACAGCTCATGTCTAAAAGGACACGATCAGCACTGCCTGTCAGGAGAAGTTTCATTTTGCTGCAGCTGCCAAAATGCACACGTAACCAGAGCTATTATCCAGCTCTGCTGAGGGAGTTTCAGGAGTTAGCAAACGCCACTCCGAATGAAGAAGCTCCCCGTTAGGAACAGAGAAGCATTACACTCGTTTCTACGGTTAAAGGGTGTGGGTGTCTCACAATCCACTTGGCTTTCATCCTCCTTCCTGAAATTTGGCATGGAGCTCACGGCGCTGGCCAGCCAACCCCTGTGCAGTAAAGTGCTAACATTTCATGACAAAGGAGGCTCTGAAATGCTGCCCCTCTGCCTGCACCTGCCCTGCGTGGGCAAGAGAGGTGAAACAGTGGGTATGAAGGTTGAAAGCACTGATTGTGAAGTCTTCAACGCACGTGTGGGTCTTCCACCTTTTTCGCTTCAGGTTTTAGCATTAAAACTTGAGAGGCTAGTAATCTAAGACAAACAGAAATCAGTCTTTTAAAGGTGCTTTATTCTCACTTATTTGCTTGATCTCATTTGGGAAAGCCCAAGTGGTGCATCAACTAAACGTTTTGAGGAACATTTGGCTTTGGCGATAGCTGAGAAGCAAATAGCAATTAGCAATCAGCAAAATAGCAATTAGCAATCTTCTTTGTGTCTGCGGTCGAAGGTTTCATGTGACTGAAAAGGCAACATCATACAGCCTGGCTACAACAAGAATAGCAAACTATAATCTGCGTCTTTGTTTCACTTGACTCCAGGCCAGAAATTACAAAGTCACAGGGATGACAAGATATTAGCTTTAGAACTCAAAAAAACAGGTTCCAAATAAAGACATTCTAAACGTTCTTTTATAAGAGTGGCTTAACTGAATTATATGTCATCACTCATACATTTGCTTTTTGCCATTCATAAAATTATATATATATATATATACACACAGACACACACAGACACACACACAAATAAAATAAAAACCATTAACTGAATATAAACATTAACTTAACTTAAGTAAAATATAACAGTTTAATGTACAAAATATTTTTTTAATTCTTTTTATAATACATATATATATATGTGTGTGTGTGTGTGTGTATATATATATATATGAAAAAAACTACTTTGACAAAAATATTTTATAAGTAAATTTAACCTAAAATTAAACCGAAAGCAGAGAATATACAAATAAAATCTATTTTAAAATATTAAACTACAATATTATCTTAAAACTATAATATATATATTTATTGTATATTGTGTTACATTACTAACATATATATATATGTGTGTGTGTGTGTGTGTGTGTGTTATACTATAAAACAATATACAATAAATATTGCATTTCGTTTCAAAACTGTATATTATTTTATTGGTTTTGTATGTTTTCTTTGTTGATGGCAAAAATTAAAGCTGCAACAACAAAAGATGCCAAGTCAAAGTGACCGATACAATTGGTTAAGGTCAGCGGACCGCACCCGTCCCCGTCCTCATGCTACATAATTCTTCAAGGCCATGGTTACATTTCCATCTCAGGAGGTCCCCTTAAGGAACAACTGTTCTCTCCAACTCCAAAGCTGAGCCACAAACTCACCAGCTCAACCAACCTTTGCTCCAGTGCCAAAGGTGATCAAACAGATTCAATCTCATAAGTATATATCAAATAGTGTCTTACATATCAGTGATATCTGTGCACGCAAATTCCCAAATGCATGCTTTCCAACCCATAGTCGATGCACAGACACACGCTACTCCTACGAGGCTAAAGGGGTCAAAGATAATTAGCCGTGGCCGATCTGTTGCAATTAATATGAGCATACAGGCGCTGTGTTGAAGGGAGCGTTTGGACAGCTGACGGGGGACGCAGGAGACATGAATCACTGGTCTGGTGGGCTCAAGGTGGTAGTGAGTGTATGAGAGAGGGAAAGGGAGTTCGGGGGGTCATTCAGTGGGGATTAGAGATTTTGGGAGGCAAATGGGCGGAGCGGGAGGCAGCTGCGGAACTCGGTGCCTTTAGAGGCTCTGTTAAGGCACAGAGGGGGAGCTTTGTCCCCTCTGCGAGGAGGCTGGATCTGCTCCAAAAAGAAACCCACCGCCAACACTCAATACTCTTCTTTGTCATCCCTCACCACCTTCCGTTTTAGAGGAAAGGTGCCCCCCTACTCTGCACAATGCAGCTTTCCATTGTCCTAATCTTATGTAAGGGGCTTTTCTTATTTAAGCCCCAAATGTCTCAGTGCAAATGCTAAATTGCCCCAGCGCAGGACACAGGCATTAAATGATTTTGCACTTATAACCTCATTATGCAACGGGAGGGAATGCCACAGCAACCGGCAGGGCAGGTGTCATTATGGATGGATCTGCGATTACAGAAATGCGCTGGAGGCCTTTGTGTCTTTTGATTGCGATTCAGTGCAAAAATTATTATTAATCAAAAGGCTTGATTAACATGGCGATGTTTGATTAAAGATTTCTTCCAAATAATTATTCTGTGGAATAAGGATCGGAATAAAACATGTATTATTTATTAATGCTAATGTGTTGCTCAAAATGATAAATATATTTTTAAATGACACCAGTTATAATTACTGTTAATTTAAGCAATATAATAATATTTCATATAACATTTATTAAAATTGTACGCTTAATTTTATTTAAACAAATATATCAATGCTACAGCGTATTAATTATTTTATAGTTTTACAAAAAAAAAATATTTTAATATGTATGTTTAACTTAGTGATTTTTTTTAATTAATTGGCAATTTTCAAATTGTGTGTATTTTAGTTCAGAAATCGAATAAAAACCTGTTAAATCTAGTCATTTTTATTTGTTAATTTTTTTTATTTCATAAAAATTTTACATGCAAATTTGAACGCTACTACATGAATAATTACAAAATATATTAAATTATTTTAAAGGTGCATTAACATGGTGATTGATTTTGCTTCTGAAATATTATTCAGAGTAACTAGTATCAGATTAAAAAATATTAATTACATATAAATCTTTGAGAGTGTCTCTGAAAATTATATATTTTAATTATATCAATTCTAAATATTTTACTGGACATTTTAAGATTATTTTTTATTTTAGTTAATCTAATAAGAACCTTAATTCATGTAAATAAATAAAAAAAGTAATTGTAATTATATTGTAGTTATTTTGGTAAATCTCATTTCTACAACAGATAAATAATGTAAAAAAGTATATTGCAATTATATATATATATATATATATATATATATATATATATATATAATGTAAAATATAAAATATATAAACATAATTTACTCGGTTGTTGTTTACATTACATTTTAAACGGCCAGTGAGAGCAGCAGGACATCTGCCACTGCTTTTTTTTCCCTCCGCGGGAACTTCAAAATGGAGGCCCTGCCACTATGCGATTGGCTGTGGGAGTCTGTGGCCTCTCTACGTGACCGGACTGCGAGAGTAGAGTACCCATCCTTACTGCGGCTAACTCTCTCTTTCTATTTCTCAGACAACGCATCTGTCTCGTCCCAAGCCCAGAGGCAGACATCGGCACAGAAGCGAGAGACATCTTTGTCGCCTGTCTACCTGCCTGGTGTAGCTGGGGAAACAGAGAAAGACAGCTATAATGATGATGGTAGAGGGGAACCTCTTGCCTCTGGAGCCGTCACTTTAATTCCCATCTCTGAGGCAACCGAGTGTGGAGACTAACAAAGCATGCTTTGTCTCAAAGGGGGGGAGTGAGAAACCATAGGGAGGAGGGTGTGTCTGTGACAAAGGGGGATGGGAGGGAGTGTCGCCCCTGTCAGCTCTGCACCAAACCCCAGGAGAGGTCCCACCTTTGTGGGACAGATCCTGTGCACCTTGCATGCTGCTATAGGACATGAGTCGCACTGGAAAATCTAATGCTGGATTTTAAATCAATTATGACTTATTAACCATGTGTAACAATAAAGTACAAAAAAACTGTAAAAATAAAACCTATGCAATACAGTATTTAAGATAAATTCAAAATGTAAGAGAAAATCTATTATTTAATTAATATAAAAATTTAAAAAACACTGTTTATTCTTAAAAAAATGTGGATTGAAATCCATTTAGGATTGTATCCACTTACTGAAATCAATATAATTTTACGTTACATTTATTCATTTAGCAAGTGTGACGAGTGACTCATTTTGACAAAAGTTGTATGTAAGCTTCTCCCGCCAAAAGCACGTAAATATCCTTGAATATAAATAAAGTCTGTCAAGGACCTGAATTGCTGAGTTTAGAGTGTGGGGGGTGGGTTTTACTGATGAGCTCATCATAAAATGTGCAGCAGATGACAGAGTGAACGCAGCGAGAGATGAGGATGGCTGTCTCCCACTGACACATTCATCATCTCTACTCCACTGACAGCCTCAGACAAAAGCACAGAGACAGGCCCACTTATGTAACACGTCAGGACTCCCACTGACATCCAGGATGCATTTTTATCAAAAAACAGGACTAGTTCGATACAACTACTATCACTATGAGTTACAGACATTTGCTGTTCACTATGACTGAGAACCATTCATTTAGCAGCATTATTACTAGTAGTTAACTGATATGTGTTTGTCAGGGATTGATATCAGAACTGGCTGGTCACTTGTATTTGAGATTTGTATGTTGAAATTAATTAAATATTATATTATAATGACCTACTAAACAAACACAAATATTGATCAACTATGTGCATAATATCAATAGTATATATCATTGTTATATAGATTTGTAGGTTGAAATTAATTATATACTATAATGACCTAATAAATAAATAAACAAACATAAACTATACTTGTGTGTGTTTGTGTGTATAAATATATAAATAGAATATATTATTATTTATATATTGTGTGTGTGTGTGTGTGTGTATAAATAGAATATATTATTATTTATATATTGTGTGTGTGTGTGTGTGTGTATACATATATACATATTAGATCATTATAATTATAACATATCTGAACTATGAAAAATATTTAAAACATAAATATATGAAATGAAATAAAAAAAATAAAAACTAATAATAAATCTAATAAATAAATAAGTAAATGTATAGACTATTTATCTATCTATCTATCTTTACATATACACATTGTGTATACATTATTACATCAATATACAATATACATCAAAGTGTGTGTGTGTGTGTGTGTGTGTGTGTGTGTGTGTGTGTGTGTGTATATATATATACACATAATAAATCTATATAGAAACATTGGAATATAAAATATATTCAGTTACATTACATATGTACATTTGCATTTTACAACATAAATATTGTCATTTAGTAAACTATAAAAAGAAACATTCCTCCATTCTAAATTTTGGTGTATTTAGTGTTAAACAAACAGTTTTATGCGGTGCACGGCACTCTCACTTTTGCCATTTTCCTGTTTCTTTCACTCTTGTTTTTGTCTCTCCATCACCCCGCACACACACACCAACACCTCCTCAGGCAGATGGGAGACCAGCCTGTGCGCTTGCACCTCCCCCAGCACTTGAGGAGCTGTGTCGTCAACAATGTCAAAAGCTTCTATTGTCATTAAGAGTGGTCCACCACTCCTCTTTGTCCTACACAGTTTAGACACATCATTGAGCATTCAAACAACTGGACATTCAATCACTTCTCCCCCTTCTCTGTGTCATTGCCCTCTCAACTTCTTTCCATCTCTGCATCTTTTTGTCCCTGTGTTTTCGAGGCATCAGACATAACTGCACCATCACAAATATCTCAAATTATCACAAATATCTCCCCTGATATACTCAGTCAAATGCTCAAGCATACAGAGTCTAATATGGGCGATGACAAGAGTGTCAGGCGGTAAGCTCAGTGTCATAGAGGTTAATTATACAGACCACAGGAAAAACTTACAGACGGAGGGATATTTTTAGCTCTCAAATCCAAGATCCTTCTTGTCCGAATCCACTATTCCCCACATTGCCCCAAGCATGGGACAGTTATTGAGATCCTAAGCTCTGTGCCCATAAGCTCTCGCCCACTCGGTGCCTGGTCTAATGATGCAGAGTCTGAGGGATGACAGACAGGGAACGCCGCTCAGACCTAAAGGAATGCTGGATTAAAAGCTCTCAGATCTACAAAATGGTTTACCGTTATCTCATAACTGGCTTCAGTTTTCATGGCTGACATCAGCTTACTTGTTTTTCACCGTTTCCATGTGAAACTATTGAAAGCAATCATAACGTATTATGTGATGAGAACCATCTATTACAACAAGCACTATTGTGTGTGAAACACTAGCCTCGTACTGCATCGATGCCTGCAGATTTGAAAGGAACTGAATCAGTCGATATTCACAAAGTTTCACACAGCTGCTACTTGAGTGTGTGTGTGCATTTACGATGATTTGGTGATTCTAACACACTTTAAACAGTTAAAAAGTCAATTAGACAGATTTTAATGGAATTCCGAAAAAAAAAATTTGTTTAGTCAAAAATGAAACATTGTTTACGTGTTGTTTTGAAAATGTATGACCATATCAGTGTTTGACCAATATGAATTTTATTATTGGCAAATGCTAATAAAGAGAGCAAAAGTGGCCAGTGGCCAATATATATCACACTATTTAATTTGAAGATAGTAAATGACATTGATATTTACTTTTATACAATATATCATATATATGTTACTATAACATTTAGAAATAACTTGATAACACTTCTACATGAACACCAAATATTGGGCAACAAATTCTTTCAAGAAAAAAAATATGTTTTTAATATTCAGTGTTTTTTGTTAATACTTTGAAAGTCAATGGGGTCCAATGTTTTTATACCTTAATGTTCTTTAATATGTCCTATTTTGTGTTCCTTAGAATAGATAAGATATTCATATAGGTTTGGAATGAGGATGATTAAATAACTCTATTTACTTGAGATACGCCTGTTTCTGAGCTGGTTAAGAGAAAGACTGGATTTTAACATTATGTTACCCACATCCCCTGCTACTTCGGGGTGTAAATTATCAAAATGATTTAGTCAGTCGACTTCCTGGGTGGAAAGAGATTGGCTTTTCAAATTCGAAGGGAATGCACCTGCTATTCTCATCAGTTCGCATGGTGAATTCTATCCTTTATCCTGTCTCTTTGCAGGGGCATGACTGATCAATAGTATTTGTGCTGAGGCCTCATAGAGATGCACTGGAGATAGTGGTTGGACAAGGGGGAGGGCTGGAGTAAAGGACAAGGCACCACTCCCATGATGCAAAAATTGATCCCTGGAATAAATTTGCAGTATTCTATTAATGGCAGGTCCCTCTGAGGCTTTCTATTACATCTGACGGAAAGCCACACATTACAGAAGCAGAAGTACAACACCCGAGAGGAAAGAGGAGAGAAGTGGGTAAAGAAGGAAGATACATTAGCAGAAATAATTTACTTTAAAGGAATATAAGTGCAAACTGAATATAAACCTAATTTAGTGTTATTTACATTTATTTTAAAATATATATTTAAATGTATATTAAATAAACTTAAGCGCTTCTTTTAAATACTTAAGTAGGACTTAGTATGCAAATTCATATGTACTTACTGTATATTGTCTTTAAAATATAGTTTTGAAATGTACTGACAAGCATTTAAGGTAAACTCAAATATACTCTTTAAGTCATGTATTTAGAAATATAGCTAACAAAACATTTGTTATGTTAGAGTCGCACTTTAGCACATTTAAAATATATTTACTTTAAATGTAATATTAAATAACACACTTCACATAGCAATTTATAACAGTTAAGAACACTTCTTTTAAACAGTGAAAGAAAGATGTCACATTCTGGAGATCTTTCTGATGATCATACCTAATTGAAAACGCCAGCTCGCTAAGTGGGCAACATGCTAATTATATCACAAATGTACTCTGATGTACTAGCATCTTCATCATTTTCAAGATCACTGTCTGCGCCATCACTCCCATCATCCCCCTCGCTAAGTGTTTCTCTCTATATCGCTCTGTCTATGATGAGACTCGGGTCAAACTCGCTCTGGAAAGCAAGGCTCTTTTGTACAAGATGGTTTGACTGTGTGAGTCTCAGGCACTGGCTGGCACTGAGGGCTAGCGGCCACAGAAAATGACGTCACGTGCCTGAGAAAGAAAACAAAGCCGCGGGGATTAAGGGTACCTCGTCTCTCCTCCACAGCCCAGATGACGACTATCCCGCCATCTCTGACAATAGCGTGTTTACATGCTAGCATTTAGGCTAGCACTTACACTTCAATTAATGAAGTTCACAGATAGACTGATTAACAAGCACTAAAATGTGTTGAATCATTAATTAGAACGCACAAGCTTTAAGACATATTGACATTTTAGCAGTAAACAATTTCAGTTGGTGTTGCCGCTAGAATGCTACAAAACAACTTCACCTTCTGAACATAGCACTCCTCGAGTGTGAGTTTTTTCAAGTTTTTGACACACTTTTCCACAGGCCAATTCCAAAATACATATAATACATATACATACATATAGTCATATAATTACTTGCTAACCCTTGCTAGCATTTGCTTATTCAGAAGGAATACTCTATCATAAACCTCCGATGTGTCAGCACTCCTTACAAAAAAGTACTATGGTGGTACTGTAGTGCAATGATTTGTAGGTACTTTGTTAAATATCATGGTAATTTAAGCATAAGGTAACTGAAAGTCCAAAAACATGGCAAATTGTTGTTAGCGCTGTGCAAATGTGTTAACTCAAGTAGAACTACTAGTAAATTGTAAAACAACAGTAAAACTGTAGTAACCATTTTTTGGGGGATATTGAATACCATGTGTGTAACCACAGTTTTACTTCAAATACCATGGTTAAACTATAGTTAATGTAGCAAAACCATGCTTAAATTGTGGTTACCATAGTTTAACTATATTAGTAACCATGGTAACCATGGCAGTAAAACAATGGTTAATATCTTATGAAAAATGTAAAATCTTAAAAGTATGTTTTTTTTAAACTGTACTTGCAGATAAAATATTAACTAAAGAAATATAAAAAAATTTAATAACGTAAAATGTAAGAAAATGACTTTAAAGTACATTTTTATAGATGTTTTAACTATCTTTAATTATGCTATAAAGAAGTACACTTATGATATACACAAGTCCAAATTTAGTATGTCAAAAAATGTATACCTAGTTGCTTTTAATATAAATATAGATTAATTTCAATACAAAATAAATTCAATTTAAATAACATGCAATTAAGAACTGTTTTTAAAAGAGTTAAAATGCTTGAATTAAACTAAACAACACTAAGGTCATTGCAAATAAAAAAGGAATTATTTAAGTGAGTAAAGTTGAAGAAAGGGAGCAAGAGAGAAAAAAACCCCAAATGAAATATACATGCAGAAAACTAATTTCTACCCCTAGATATGTAATATTGCGGCTTTTCATCTTTTGGCCACAAAGCTTAGGTCTTAAGCAGATTACACAGCGGAGAAATCAGTAATGTTGATAATGTGTGGGGGGAGGGTTGCATGGCTCTCTGGGTATTAAACACTGAAAAACTGCAATCATGGTGCTGGATTAAGAGTGAGCTTTAATATTGTGCTACATTCTGCTGAAAGGGACAGAGAGGCTGGATGAGGATCAGTGACTTGGACAGGGAAAAGTCAGAATGTACACACACTTAGGAAACCTGAGAGGAAGAGCGCTGGCCAATTATAAAGAAAAAAGGATGATGCAACTCTCTGGACTCGTATCTGAAAATGCTGTGAGAAATATCCAACGAGCACTGTGCGTTAAAATCTGACTTTTGGGTTGTTTTTTTTGAAAACGACTGTGAAACATAAGTCTTTTTGAATTGAATTGGGTTTTTTTGGTAAATAAAGAGATAGTTCACATACACACACACAAACAATCTACTGTATCTTCATTTGTTTACCTTCATGTTATTGTTTATTTAATTTTTTTTACCTGTATGATATTCTTCTGTGGAACACAAAAAAATATATTTTAAGGACAGTAAGTATATTTATATATATATATAAGTATATTTTCAGTCAGTAGTCCTAAAAAAGTGTTGAAACCTATTTACATTGTTTGTATGTATTTCCTTTTGTGTCACAGAAAATATAAAGTCATACATGTTCCTTTTTTGGTAAACTGTCCCTTTAAGTACCTGAGACTTTGCTTGCTAGTTAATAAAAACACACATAAACTACATTTAACTTTACATCATTTAAAGTTCTAAAATTCTAAAATGTCAGTTTCAAACCTAAAAGATTCTTCTGTGGAGCACAAAAACATATTGAAAAATCTCTAGGGTTCGAAACAACATTAGACTATATTCAACTTCATTCAGGTTCAGCGTGACATAACAGTGAGTAAAGGATGACAAAAAGTAGTGGCCACTTAACTGTAACATCCAGTTTATATTCTGAAACTGCATAAATTTGCATTCTAGTTAATAAAAATGACAAGATATAAAACTATATTTACCTGAATGGTCTCTTATTGTGTCTTTAAGATGGAGCAGTGTACTTCACAGATGCAAGGTCATTGTGAAATATGGCTGTTTCTCAATAAATGCTGCAGGAGCTATATTTAGAGCGAAGACAACCAATAAATCCTATCAGAAGATATAATGGATATCTCTGGCCAGCGCTGCTTTGTCCAAAATTAAATGCCAGCTCAGCTTTTATCACAAATGGTATCTTCAGAGACATGATGTACTTCTTTAAATGGTTTAGCAATTTAAATGTACCAGACACTTCTCCCCTACCCGGCTAAAAATTTCCCTCCTTCCCCACCGTGAGAGCAGCACAGCAGGTGGATCTTTTGACTCGCACCCAAGGAAAAGCTCAAACTAATTTCCATACAGATGCCCCCTTCACTGGAGAGGAAGAACCCCCTATTAAGCACTCAAACAACCTAGCGCAGCACCGGCGATCCTCTCCCTTAATTCAGTAGCCATCGCAACCCCCCCTGCCCTACACATTGGAGCACACAAGGTTGCCAAAACCAAAGAAAAGGGGGGTGGGTAGGAGGTGTCCTGCATTTGGCATCTGCCATGGCTGGCCATCGCTCAGTGCTCCACATCCCAAGAGGAATGGGACAGAGGTGCCCTGTTGGACGTGCCAACGATGGGAGGATGAGCAAATCGTACAAAGCCCTTTTAAGTAAGAGCCCAGAAGCCCCCCGCCACTTCTCGTTTCCTCTGTGTCACTCCATCCCTAAAAACATCTGAAAGAATTCCAACACACACAGACACACAACATGCCTCATTTTCCTCTCTAAATATAAACATTACTAGAAAGGAACCATTCAAACATTGCATCGGCATTTATTTAAGCTCTGAACTCGTACTTGCTCGTTTGTGAGTCTCTCGGCTCTTTGTCCCCACTTGATCTGGCACTCTTTTGCAACCTGAGCTCTGATAAAGGCCATATGGTGTGGCTGCAAGCCCAAAGGTGACAGCGTCCCATATGATTCTCATTAAGAACGAGTGGCGGTGACTTTGGGAACGAGGTACCTTTGGTAATGTATTAGCATAGACTAATAACATGGGTTAATTAAGCTATAATATAATCCAGGTGCTTTGAAATGTGTGCTGTTTAATGACTGGATGGTGCAGTAAACAGAAGGAAGGTTGACGAGGGTTCCCTTCAAAGCTTTCTGGAATTAGAAGACTTACCCGGGTAGAAGTCTTTGGATTTGGACAGTTTGATGGTGGCCCCTGTCTCTTTCTGTAGTTGGACAATAGTCTGACCACCCTTGCCAATAATGGAGCCTGCAGCGTAGCTTGGAATCAGCACCTTCAAGAAATATTCGCCTTCCTCTGGAAACAGAAAAAGAGAGAAATTAACTCTGCAACGTTTTTTTTTGACTCATGCAATAAGTAATAAATATATATAAAACATAAAATAAATAAATATATACATAACAGATTTAAATAAACTTCTGTAATATAAAATACTAATAATAATTATACATATCTGTATAACAATAATTAACCATATACAGTAGATTTATAAATAATTTAATTTAAATAAACATCAGCTATAATTATTAATTTGACTTTTTACATTTTGTATCTGACATTTTCATTTATTTTATGCATTTACGCTTACGCTACTTTTGTAGACCTAAATTAATGGCTAAAATAACTAACATTTTTTAAATTAAAATTTTTAGTACTTTTTTAATTGGATGAATTTAAGCAGTAAGAGTAAAGAAAGAACAGCCAACAAGTGTTCAGGATACATAGGAACTTCTTTAATAATATATATACGGTTTAAAAAGCATCATGAAGCTGGTTGAATGCCCAGAATGTAATCTAAAAAAGGGTGGCTAATTTAAGCGAGCCAAAAGTATAAGATAACTTAACGTTTTGGTTATTAAATAAGTCACACCCTTCAATTTGTGCTACATCATCTTATTACTGCTCCGGGTGTGTGTTCACGGTGTGTGTGTGCGTGGTTGATCACTTCTCACTGCTGTGTGTGTGCACTTGGA
>JAUCNO010000191.1:3710308-3720783 GCA_032353835.1 Enteromius viviparus
TTAAATGCAGAGCACAAATTCCTAGTATGGGAAACCATACCTGGCCACTAGTCACGTCCTTTCCTTCCTTTCCTTATAATTGTGAAATGTATAATAAAGTGAACAAATTGAGGAGGCATGTTCTATTTTTTAAATGGTAGCAGATATAAAATATGGCTGTACAATCCTGCTAAACGCCTTAAATGCCTGACTTATTAGAAAACACACATATTATCTAAGAGGCGATCAGAGAAGGCTGCTATAAATGAAAGTCAAGCTGAAATACTATACCAGCTAAGAACTACAAGACCACTATAATAAGATCAGTGGACTTAACGAGTAGTAATTAATGCTGAACCAAAAGTATTAACGCTTAAGTTAAGCAGGGCCAATAACAGTCAAGAGCAGAACAAAAACTCGGTTAGCGGAAGAAGAAAATTGCAAGTTATGTAGGAAAGATCCGGGATGAGGGTACATTTTGTTAAACATGTCAATCAAAGTAAGTGCATGAGAAGGTGGTGAATTTGAAAAGACGTATTAAGAGACTCCTGTTTGGCAAGCTAGACATTGTAAAGTAGCCATTTATAGCAAGTGAATAGTAAGGTGCATATAAAATAGCGCAAGACATCCTGATTTCACTTCCCTCTTGAGAAAGGTCAGCAAAGGTTTTCCTGAAAGTGGAGCAACAGTGGGGCAGGAAAGTGCCTCATCTATTGTTGGGCTCTACCTGGATGCTGCATATCCAGGTCAGCAGAAGCACAGTACATGGTCCCTTCACCGTGACTTTAACATGACATTGTATCCTTCTGCCTGGGCCGCTTGGGTACGCGCTTAATATTCCACCACAATTAATCTGTGTCGGCTCCCAGAAGACGGCCGCTTTAGATTAGATTGTTATTCTGGAGAAGCAGTTTATCTTGTCAAGCTAGGCTGATGGCTAGGCTACATGCACTTAGCCTAGCGCTGATGATTGGGTAAAAATGAAAGAGACTACGAGACTGAGAGTATTAATGTCAGAGTGCAGCTGGAAAAACAAACAAGCTAACAATGGCAACGACGACAATGTTTTGAACGAAGGCCTGACTTAACTGGATCAGTGGCAAAGTAATGGCACATGTCTGTAGTTATGCGAGAACCAAATTAAGAGAAGTGTTAGCTTTCTGTTAACAAGATGTACGTGACAGATCAGATAGAGTAGGGGGAATAGTGATGTAGTAGATTGGTTTTAAGGTTCAAATGTATTATTCGCTCACTTTATAGCATTTAAAAACTGGCTTTTTTCCTTTTGTGGAGCATAAAAGGAGTACATTTTAATACTGAACCACTCTTACTTTTTCAGGTATTCACAATGAAAGGGAACTGGAGCTTTCTGAAAACCGTAAAAGTAGTCCATTATGACTTGTGTGGCGAACTAAGTGAAATTTAACTCGCAATTGAGCAAGTAAGCATAAAGAGTCCAACTTTAGAACTCAATTCAGGTCTGATTCACGAATGAATCATTCACACTGGTTTTGTGTTGTGGATTAGCTCAACAGATGATTCAGACCTGCAAATGTCAAGCATATGTCCATATATGACTTCATTTATATCTGTTTCTCATACAAAATTACAGTAATTGTATTGTACTGTCGTATTGACCCCTTTTATGGTGCTTTTAGTCATTTTAGGGATTCTGAGTCCCATTTACATTTATTGTATTAAATAAAGTGGTCTGAATATTCTTAAAAACTATTTGTATTTTACTGAATTAAGTCATACAGGTTTGGATTAGAATGACATGACAAAAGTTTGACTTACAGGAGAATTACCTCAGGAAAAAAAAATCAAATTCTGTAATCATTTACTCATCCTCAATCAAATAACTTTCTTCTGTTTAACATAAAAGAAGATCGTTTGAAGAATATGAGTAACTAAGTTCATTAGACTTCCATAGAATTCAGTGCGGACCAACAATATTTTGTACATTCTAAAATGTGGCCACAAAACCAACCTAAAGTAGCACAGTTATATTTGTAGCAATAGCCAAAAATATGTTGTATGTATCAAAATGATTTTTCTTTTATGCCTAAAAATCAATATTAAGTAAATATCATGTTTCATGAAGATATTTTGTAAATTTCCAACCATAAATATATCAAAACCTAATTTTTGATTAGTAAAATGCATTGCTATGGATTTAATTTAGACAGCTTTTTACCCTCAGATTCCATATTTTCAAATCTCTGCCAAATATCGTACTAACTACACATCAACGGGAAGCTGATTTATTATTATCAGCTTTCATGTGATTGAAAAATTACCCTTACAGCTTGTTTTGTCTTCCAGGGTCACAAATACCTTCAAAATATATTAATTTAAATATATTATTTTATGTTTAAAATCATACAGCTTTGGAAGCACTTGAGAGTGAGTAAACGATGACAGTATTTTAGTTTTTTTTTGAGTGAGCTATCTCTTTAACAGTAAGGAGTGGGATAATTTTAAGTCTTCTTGAAGAAATCTCATTAAAATCACACTCCAGTTGATCTGGATGTGTAATGAAGTGAATCCCTATCTAAACAAGTATATTCTCATATTTACTGGATGCCACCAGACTATGAATGCATTAACAACAATGGAATAATAGAGGTTACTGTGACACAAATAAATGTACTCAGAACTGGGTTCGCAGACACCTCTAAATGACAAATACTGTTTTTTTTACTCACATACTAAAAATTGCCGTTGTTTTCGCACTTCATAAACAGGCGGTTCAAACTGTGTCTACAGAACACTACAGATACATGCTTTTCTGCAATGACCCAGATTTCTCACTGAGCTAAGACTGTCCTCCTTTTGATTTGGATGAGTCTAAATTTAACCTTGATTAATATGGCGCAGGGTTCATAAATAATGTGTATCATGCATACATAAGTATTCTCTCTTCAAAAGCATCTAACAAAAAGTCTGTCGTGTATTGGCTCAAGAGGCTTCGTCCAGTCGGACATTATCTACTCTAATTAATGTAGCACATGATATTATGTTAATCATCATATTTTTATAACAATATTAGGCTGGTTTGAAGGTTACACATTATACTTTGTTAATTATGAGCACCAAAATATAATAAAGCATTATGGAGGTTATGCAGTGAAAAAGGAAGACAGAAACAGCACAGAGTTAAAGGTAGACTCTGGTTTGCAGGCAACAAAATCTGTATGCAATTTATGCAGAAAATTAAACAAATTACCGTGAAATCCGACAAAATCTGATGAAAATGGTGGATCATGGATGGCCGCTTGGTTGCATCTCTCTAAAAGAATGTGAATGAGAAAATTAATCTTTGTGGAAATGTCAGATAGAAAAACAAAACAAGGTGAAGTACAGAACAATGAGTCTACCTTTAAACCAAGAATCCGCAACATACCTGTGAATGTTGACGTCATGGATAAAGAAAGAGGATGAAGCAATAATGAACTTACTTTATAGCAATGGCTTCTTGGTTTCCAATCATTTTCTCGATTATTTTTAAATCAAACATGGCCTGATGACATTGTTCAGTGAATAATACAAGTTAAACTCAATGGACAGTACTTGTGGCATAATGTTGATTACAGCAAATATTTATCAATTTGTGTGCTTCATTGTCTTTAAACACGTGTTCACACGGGGCGTCAATGCTTCATGGACGCCATGGTCATAGCAGCGTCAGCCAATGAAATTAGACAGGAACTCAACAACAAAAACTCGAATCCTCAGTTTGCTGCTCTTGAACAGGATGAATGTGATTGGCTGCCGCCTGGATACTGTATTTGCACAGAGCGATTCTGATTGGCTGACGCTTCCGTCGGCGGTGCTTCACTGCCGCGAACAATGCCAGTGAAGCACCGAAGTCGGGTCCTCAATTCTTTTCGGCAATGCTTGACATCACCCATTCAAAGTCAATGGAAAGCGTTGATGCTGACGCTCCGTGTGAACACACCGTTAGGCACTTAAACTTTGGAAATAAATGGGGGCCAAACATTAAAATACTGAGTCAATAGTTTTAGTCGCAAGATGAATACTAACATTAGTAACCTAACCTAAAATTATATCCAGGTTTATAACATGACAATGTAACAGCTAAAGACTTAAAATGACCAAACATGACAAGAACAGCTCAGATAATCCACAAGAGTTAACAGAAAAATGAAAGAGCTATGTAAAACTTAAAGCCACATATTTCTGCTTATGAATATTATTCTGAATATTAACCTCATTTACTTCCATTTAAAATTTTTCACCATAACATTTTTTAAAAACTGAAGCATTTTGTTAATTAATTTTAATCTACATTATGCCACAAATGCTGTAGGCTGAGCTTAACTTATATTGGACTACTGACCCCCGAATATTCCTAATATTTCTACAAAATAAACCAACATCAGTTTGACATTCTCAGTTTCTTCTCTTCTGAAACATGAAACATCTACAGCTCAAGTTTGAGTTGGATCAAACTTCTTTCCTGTCAGTGGATCACACTATACACGCACATCCGTGCCTTTAAGGGAAACGAGCCCCTCCCATTGTGCTACACTGGGAACAAAACAAGAACAAGTTGGTACACTGTTTTTTTTTCACTACAGCCTACTTAATATCTTAATTAGCCCTGTCTTGTGCTATATGATTACATGCATTGCACTCACTGAGAAGTCAGAATAATTAATAAAAAAAGCCCAAATGGGCATTACTCATAATAAACCATTGGGTGTAAACACAAATCATTGGTTGCTAGAGGCTCCCAAGAGAGCCGTGCCTTTAGAATAAGCAACATCAGCTTGAGGATTGAAGGTTCCTGTGGGCTTATGGGGGCCTTAAAAACAGGCACAAATCTATAAAGCTGCAAACACTTTGTTTCTTCTTTCTTGTACGCATAGAGTAGATTTATACACATTAGATTTCATTTTCATAATTGGGCTGCATAGCATTTGTGCTTAATGGCAAAAAAAAAGAACACACATCTAATTTTAGTGGAGTGCTGAAAGGACCACATTCCCTGTGCGGCTGTCCAAGCAACTGCCTGACCAAAATGGCTTCTGATATAAACATTGCACTCGGAATAAGACGTACTACTGGCTTTCTGCCGCACGTGAGAGAAAGCAGCATGCTTTGTTCCAAAAAGCACGAAGGCTCTAGGAGAAGCTTTCGCATTGCTTCTTTCATTCATCTCATCCATATTCATCTCAGGTCCCGTCCTCCATTCCACGGCAGACGAGCTGAGAGAGGCGAACAAATCAACCAATGTGGGGCTGCCTTTTACAACGCCCTCCCAAATCCTCACCATCCTGCATGAGATTTTTTTTTTCTTTGACGCAGTGCATTAAAGAAAAAAACGAAAGCAGCGCCCCCTTCGTGATTGTACGGTAATCAATAGACAGAGCGTTGCTTGGATAATCAATGACTTGCTCCTATTGATGGGAAACGAGAGACATGGGCTCGGGAAGGAAGAAGTAACGATCGCCCCGACCCAAAAGCGTGATTAAAGGCGAAACAAACAAACGATGGGGGAGAAGAACGCAGCGCACCCTAAATGTAGTTCTGCTGAGCCTATCAAAAACAGCCATAGCAAAAACCTGTGCGCTTAATTTGAAAACCAGTGGGAGCATTGCATTGTAGGATGTGAGTGAACGAGGTGGGCGACAGCGACGAATCACTTATTGGTCCCCCTTATAAATGTCTGAGGGGGTGGAGGTGAATCTTCAAACACAGCTGGCAAATCATGTTTATGTAACAACCCCTTCTAAGACAGATCCCGCATCTATTTTCTCATCCTGCAGGCAGAAATGCACAAGCAAGAGAATCTAAAAAAAAGACAAGTCACAAATTCAGTGCCGAGCAGCAACCGAAAATGTCTTTACATAGTAAAAACTACACACACGCTTCTATGCTTTCTTCCAGCCTTTGAGGGTCACAGTCCCCTCACGCCGTCCAGATAGGACATCTGTATCCCCTAAAACAACCTTTTGTAAATGGAAGCACTGTACTGTGCCAGTCCATCCATTTACGAAATTAAAACATTACATCTTATGGGACAGCTCGGGAACGTGGAGAGAAGCTCTTTGGTGAACTTGAAGTCGAAGACTTAACGATCAATTGGCAGGAAAATGATTCTTGGTTTTAAGCCAATTGACTTTCGTCTTAATGCCTATGACTTTGTTTTCAGGCAGCCTTTAAAATGCAATCGTTTGTCATCCGCATCATGATTTACCTCACAACACATGATACTAATCCTATAATTATGCAAACACCAAATCAAAGACAGTAAATGTTATAAGAAAACAAATTAGACGTAATATTGTCGTAGGACTGGATCCTTACTTTCACCTCAAAAGCGGTTTAAAACACTTCATAAATGGTTCGGATTCGCACCAGCTTGGCCGATGATCTGCTTGTGCCTGTGTCTTGTGTTTAACTAAAAACCACAAAGTGGAAACTACGGGTACATGTTGACCCTAAACAGATTCAACCATGTTAATGCATGCCATATTTTTTACATAAATAGGAAAAACTAGAACATTCCCTTCCACATGTTTATCCATGTCTTATCAACTATACAAAACAATAATTTAATATAATATCAAAAATATTAATAAAAATCAGCATTTCTATTTTCGAATTTTGCAGAGAGCCATTTAAGTTAATAAATATGGATGAATTTATATAAATATTAATGCTTAAATAGAGCAATAGTGTCATATTACAATACTACAATGACTCTGTTGTAATATTAATACATCCTTCTGTACTACTGTAACTATATGCAATTAAAAAAACTGGAATCAATTCATTGAATATTTAAAATTCAAGGCTCATACAGCTTTTTGACAATACTTAACTGGCTAAGGATATCAATAATTTCATGGAGATTGCATGCACAAAGAGCAGTTCTATAATTTAACAGCTAAGCAGAAAAACTGAAAATGGTGTATTACCAATATAAAATGACATTTCAGGATTTTACGAATTTCTTTGACATTTTCAGGTCTGGAAATTACTATGTTAAGATTTCCAGATTCCCTTCCATAACTCCGTAGAATAATTCCTCTTGCCAAATAAATTCCGGCGAAAACCAGATCTCTTAAGCATCAAAGTCTTTTCATTTGAGCAAATGGATCTGCAGGTTATGTCTCCCACGAGTCCAGCATGCTTCTTCTAACTGACTATTCATAACGCTTACTGCATTGATTCTTTCACATGTAAACATCCGCCAATCATTTAATTTAACCCCTTTAACTCTATCTACAAACACTTATTTTACCAAACAACAAAAAAAAACAATAAGCAGGTGAAATCAATTGTTCTTTCACTTCTATTCTAATCCTGACCTTTATTAAACATAAATATTGGCCGCGTAGGCTGATATTTCTAATATAAAGAAGTTTCTTCTTCTCTACCTTTAATGTGATGAAATCCAAAAAGACCAAAATAAGATGGTTTCCTGCATAATGACATTAAAAGTTAGGATTTAACCATCACAGATTAGAAAAACAATGGTTCACATGGTCAACTTCCAACCAAACTCATATCTATCAATCGTAAAAACACTTAAAGGTAAAGAAACATGTATAGTTTGTTTAAAACTGATAAATTACATGACTCGCCTAACAGTTTAGCAGACAAGTGTAGTGCACACGAGGCTTCCTATGGCATCTGCCGGAATGCATAATAAACAAGCAAGCATGGGTCCAGTATAAACAATAGACTACAGTAAAAAATTGAATGTATAATGCATTCCACAACACTAAAATGTCGAATAACAGTGATGCATTTGAAGCACGCATACAAAACATTTCAGGCTTTTACTTAATTTTTAAATATAACATTATAGTAAATCTTAAAGTGCAAGTAGTGTATTAATTCTAAACACTATCATACATCTCATTAAAAATATATTCTAATCGTTTATCATTCATAACTTTATTTTCAGGGCCAAATTTCAAAGTAAAAGATTATAGATTCAAAGCACAAGATCATAACGCAAGGTCATTTGCGGTGATAGCAAGGATGCGTAAACGCAACGAGCCATGTTTTCTAATGTTTTGGTACGTGCTCATCATGATATTAGGCTATTTTTAGGAATACACAACCGATTTATTTCACGCATAAGCCGTTAATTTAGGAATACCGAGGATGTGTTTGGTAAACGACTATCGTAAGTTATGTGTGTAATACGCAACCACCAATTCTGGGCCACTTAAAATGGACGCGAACTGTAAATATGAATATAATCCCAGATGCACATGTCTGGTGAAGCATGACCGCGTTAGATGGCGAGATGCTCGGCGGAAAGCGAAAATGAACCTGCCAAAAACGATTACACTTTTCTTTGGTAGAGTCGCTAATTCATTGGCAAGTGAGTCGCCTATCTAGATATCGTTTGGGTCTTACCTCCTGTGTTTGTGCGTTTGGTGCTGCTGGCCTCCGTCGGGGTCTCCAGGGGTCTTTTGCGGGAATCGGGGGGATCAGACTCCATGTGCGGCTGTTGATTGTGATGATGCGGATTGGAGAAAATCCCGTTTTGCTGCACTGCCCCACCGGCCATCATTTTTTATAAAGAAGCTTTAGGCTCGCGCTCGTTTTCCCTAGACGCGATATGCAGATATGGTCGTTTCTAAATGTGAAACCACGATGATATGAATGTTTGGGGTGCGTCGATCCTCCGTAGCAGCCTAGATACAGAACGAAAGACGCATCGATATCCAGTGGCTCGATTATGCTCAGGCTGCACTGATATTAATAACAAGTGATGTGGGGAAACGTCCTCGCTCGTGGCTCTGCGATGGCGCTCTCCTGCTGGAAACAATATATGACCTCAGTGGTCAGCAGAAGTCAAAAGATTCACTGCTAAAAAAACTGGGAAGATGCGCGCGGATAATAAATAGCAACAGGAAATGTACAAGAGGCGAGAGAGAAGAAACAGCGGATCCCGCGTGCAGGTGGGCAGACCCTGCAGATAGAGCTGGACGGCGTTGAAGCGCTGAACGAGCGCTTGGAGGAGATGCGATGTTTTGTAGGCTCTGACTCGGAGATGCTGCAGTCTTGCTTTCAGAGCATCTTTGCGCGTTTCTGCTGGAGCGCAGGGCAGCGGGTGACGTCATGTGGAGCCGAGACCGCGGCTGTCAAATGTGGGGAAACAGACACGCCCACCTCGAGCTGTGATTGGTCGAGGTTTGATTTTCTCCGGCAAAGCGATGTATAAATCCTGCTTGTCACATGACAGGAGGAGGTGGCGGTGATGAAAATGCGAGAGCATCATTGTGAAATAGGCGCAGGGATGTAAAAAATAAAAGTCGTAGTTCTAAATGCGCAACTCGCCTCTATCTAATCCACAAGAATTATTATCCAATAATAATTATAATATAATTATAATGATTGTCCTTATTGTTATGTGATTTGTATTTTTATTTATTATTTTTGTATTGTTATTTTTTGTAATTTTATTTATTTATAGAGTTAGTAGTCCATTTATGTATTCATTTATTTTATTTTTATACTATTTTATTATTACTTAATAATATAAATATAGTTACAAATACATACAAAATTAAATAATAATACTATTTAATTTGTATAATTTTATTAGTAGTAGTAATAGTTAATTTTTTATTTTATTATTATTAGTAGTAGTATTATTAATGCAATCATATAAAATGGCAAATTAAACAATAACTTTTCTGTAACTTTATTATTATTATTATTATAAAATTTTTATTTTATTTATTTAGGAGTAGTAGTAGAAATAGTTCTTTATTTATTTATTTACTTGTATTATAATTTATTTATTATTGAATTAAATATTTTAATTTATATTCCATTTTACATAATAATAATAATACATTTACATAAAAATTAAACAACATTTTTGTATAATTACTTTTTTACTATTATTATTAAAAGTAGTACATTTAACTATTTAATTTATAATTATTATTAATGCAATGATAAATGACAATTTAAACAATAATAACATTCATGTATTATTATTATTATGTATTTTGTCATTGTAATAATACAACAATTATAAGTAAATCAATCACACAAAAAGACATTGTGTTTACATAGGCCTAATATGTGTGTGTACTGTATATATTTATTATGTATATATAAATACACACACATATGCATATATTTGTAGAAAAACTATAAACTGTGTATAAAATATTGATATATAATATAAAATATAATATAAATTTTATATAAATATAAATATATATATATGTGTGTGTGTGTGTGTTATTTTCATACAAAGGTGGCTGTGAAAATAAATCTGCATTATTTATCCTTTTGATCTTTCATTCAAACAATTCACAAAATTCTAACCTATTATTGAATTAATGAACTGAAATGGGGAGAAAAAATTAATAATACTTGTTGGCCACAATTATTGGCACCCCTAAAATATTTTATGAGTAAAATATCTCTGAAGTATATTCCCATTCATATTCACAATTTTGAGCACTCCAGGGTGATTATGAACA
>JAUCNO010000191.1:3737807-3763816 GCA_032353835.1 Enteromius viviparus
TGAGTGATTGCTGTTATCTCGAGATCAGACAAGTTATGCTCGTCTCCTGTCCTTGAAAATATAATTGGCTGAATCGTCTAAATACTGGATTAAGATCGTGTGAGGGGTCGAATCGAGATCGCGATCTTTTAACGATTAATTGTGCAGCTCTAGTCTGACCCTTTGGAATAAACTAAAACGTTCTCCTGTAACATGTCACAAATCCTTTGACAAAAAACTTAAAACACATGAGTGTTTCCTGCACATTTCACATCAAATGCCTGTTGTTATTACATACATACAAGTTTGATTTTAGTGTAATTAAAACATTGCATCCATACACCTTGCTCTCATTAAGTTGCTCCGAATCAACGCTCCTGCATTATCCAAAGTCAAGGCATAACGGAACATCCCGAGGAGATGAGATTTAGTGCTTTTGGATGAGATATTGTGTTTTTTTTAAGCAAAAGATTTACTTTGTGCTGTGGCATGCTCATCTTCCTGGCCTGTGAGCCTGCCGCTCATCCCTAGAGGTGCCTCTTCCTCGGCTCTTCCTGCTGCCCTGTGGCCACCCAGCCTCAGACAGGTGTTTCAATATTGACTCGCTGACTCCATACTGACGTCAGTGAGCCTCGGCCATTGTTTTGTGCGAGCGGTACTTTTCAACAGGCTGAAAAAAGGAAAAAACGGGCGCCCATGTTGTTTGGACTGTCTTGTGAGTTTATCTAACCTGCCAAGGAGGAGAGAGGATGTGAGAGCGTGCGACGCAGAGGCTGTTTGTGCGGTTGAAGCATCTGGGTCCAACGCCGGGTCAACAGGGAGGAAAGAGGGCCGGGCGCCGCCGGTATTTACTCTCCCTCTGGGAAGACTGGATAGAGAAAACAAACTTTAGTGCTAAACGGTTTTCTTTCTGGGATAGGGTGATGGAGAAGGTTGGTTAGGAAACCTAGCTCTCTTCTGAAACCTCATCTAAAGAGTACAATAAATTGACAAATATTGACTTATGTCAATATTATGACAAAGCCTTCTGTGGAACACAAATTATATTTAGAAAATAAAACTGCATGAAAAGCACCATTTAAAGTAGTCGTTATGAGTCTTCCAAAGATATACGAGTATGCTTTGCGTTACAAAAATGTAATTTATTTATTTTTTTTAGTTATGTGAGGAAAATGTAAATTTTTATGTCCATTTTTTGTGATGATAATATAATTTATGTGTATATATGTATGCATATGTATGTATGTATGTATATATATTTTATGGTTTGGTTTTCATTTGGTATGTAGAGGTTTTTGTACTTTGACTTTGCTTCTGTTTAGAGAGAAATGTCAAAATTATATTTTGTAATAAATGAAAATGTTTTCAATACTATTTAAAAAAATTAAGTTATTAGACTCCCAATTTTTCCTATATAAATATCCTACAATCTTGCATGGCATTGGTTTTTTCACATCTTATTCGCAGATGTCTTGCCTTTCTGGAGCTTGACGTTATAAAGCACTGTTCTCTTCTGTTGAAATAAAGCAGATTTGATATTGTTGACTGATATTCTGCAAAATCATCTTCTTTTTTTTGACTGATTAAGTTTTCAACTATACCTTAAAGAAAAAGCCTTGATTAATTTGTTTGTTTTTTTTCTATTGACTTTTCTGTGAAGTCCAGACAAATGAAATCTTATTTAGTGTGAGTAAACTCGACCAGAATTCTCTGTAAAATTCAGTTTGTGCGGCGCCTGTCTTTGTTGATTCGTCTACTTGGATATGCCAAAAGAAAAAAGACAGGCGCATCTTATCTGTCCAGTTGCCTTCCTGCGTTTGCGATTGACCAAGAAGTGCATATTATCAAGGTCAAGTTAATCTTGGCTACGAGAAATCCGCGTTCCAATATGTAAAGCTCAGGCTGTGGTCAGGAGAGGGCAGGAAATGCCTGGGATTGGAGTAACAAAGGCTAAGTTCTGAGAACTAAAAACAGTTTGAGTACAGAATAAAGAGTACCAGAGTCAAAGATGGGGCGCCTCACACACAGTGTTTGTGTTCTTAATGCTCATCTCGGCTACATCCCATCAAAGCCAGAGCTTTCTCTAATGCGGTTTGTTTTCTTTTCCCAGGTCTTATTTAAAATATCACATCCATATGTCATCCATCTTAAGAGTTCAAACCCACTTTTGAATTTTTAAATGCTTATTAGGAGCCTTAAAACTATACTGCTTTGGGGGCAATATGATTTTATGTGTCTTTTTCTCTTTTATATGTTGTACTCAGGTGTTTCGAGTGGCCAGTGTTTGTCTGGGCAGTCCTCCAGACACCATCTGTTGGGAATACCGGGACAAGGACAAGACCTTTCACCGTATGGGTCCTTTAACGCCTCTGGAGTTTTACACAAAGCACGTCAAGCCCCTATATAATCTTCAAGACAAGGTAAGAGCAACACAGGCCACGTCATTTTCAGATTGTCGTAGTCCTCACTCACAGGTTGTGTAATTTCTATGCAGATCTGCCTCGTTAACGACCCTCGGCCTCAAAACCCCTATGGGAAGCTGTACAGTGTGGAGTTTCTGGGAAACATGGTGGGCGGCCGCAGAACACTTTACAACAACCAGTCCATCGAGCTGCTCAAGAAAGCTGCTGCAGATTCTATCAAGGGTGGAGAGGTAAAATCAGCTGGGTTCCAAAGGGTTGCCATTATAATTAGACTTGTTTAGGGTCATGTGTTGTTTTTTTTTTTAAACTGATCAAAAGTGAAAGTAAATGCATTTATTATATGTGAACCTGGACCACAAAACCAGTCATAAGTTGCTGGGGTATATTTGTAGCAATAGCCAAAAATACATTGTTTGGGTCAAAATTGTTGATTTTTTTTTTTTTGTTGCCCAAAATCCTTAGGATAGTAAGTAAAGATCTTGTTTCATGAAGGTATTTAGTAAATTTCTTACCTAAAATATATTAAAACTTCATTTTTGATTGGTAATATACATCGATAAGATCTTAATTTGGGCAACTTTAAAGGTGATTTTCTCAGCATTTACATTTTTCTGTACCCTCAGATTCCAGATGTTCATGTAGCTGTATCTCGGTCAAATATTGCCCTATCCATCCAAATCATACATCAATGGGAAGCTCATTTATTCAGCTTTCAGATCATTTTTATTTCTAATTAACACTTTTTTAACAAAAATTAACACTTACGACTGGTTTTGTTGTCCAGGGTCATATATTACAAGATATTTTTGTTTTAAATACATGCTGCTGATCAAAGAATTATGAACCTTTCTAAATGACCATGTGACACTGAAGACTGTTCAGTGAAAATAGTTATATTTTACAATATTATTTTATTGAATCACATTACAGTTTAATTACAAGAAACATCTTTCAAAAACGTAAACAAATTCATCTCCAAACTCTTGAACAGTAGTGTATGTGATTCACAGCCCAGATTAAATTAAAGGGGGTCAATATGTTACAAACTGTGTAACACTTTGGCGGCTGTAGTGGAAATGAATGGATAGAAGCAATTTTTCCTCATAATTTGCATCTCAAAATTCATCTGCAAAGCACTACCACTGAAATATCTTAGAGCAAAAAAAGGGGAAAAAAAATCGATACACTTGATTTATATAAATAGCCTGCTTGATCGTTTTGTCTCTGATCCCTGTTCCCAGAAACACATTTTATCAGGATGAAACTTTATGACCCTGTTTACACCAAGTTTTCACCACTAAATGATACAATTATAGACTATTGACATATTTGTGTCGCTCTCTGAGGGTTACATGCCTGTGTTGCTGTGATCTTTACTTTGCTTTTTGCAAGTTCAGTGTGTTGCATTCAGTCTGGAATTTTAAAGTCTTGTACATGTTGTGTCCTGACAGTTTAACCAGCACCAAAAGAGAGAAAAATAATGTATAATCTGTATTAATGTATGTCTGTATTAATTGTTGTCTTTCTGACATCAGGCAGTGTGGTTCGGCTGTGACGTAGGCAAACATTTCCACAGCAAACTGGGCATCAACGACATGAATGTGTAAGTATCGCCTCTTCTGCCAGTTAAAGGGTAAGGCTTTTCTATGTGTTTTTGACAGTAAGAATTATCTGTATTTCTGTAGGTTTAACCATGACTTGGTGTTCGGCATCTCTGTGAAAAACTTGTCTAAGGCAGAAAGGCTGATGTTTGGCGATTCTATGATGACCCATGCCATGATCCTGACTGCCGTTACTGACAAGGTATCAGCACGCTCAAAAACATTGTCGAACGTGTTTGGACTGGATAGTTGAGCTAGTTATTAAAGACCACTATATCACACAGGTCATGACCCTGAATGCTCATGAACAGCACTTACATACATTGTGACCTCGAGATTCGTCTTCCCTCTGCAGACATCCGGCCGGTTTAATTACAAGCAGTTTTTGACTGTTTTGCCTACCATATGCATGACCAGAGTTCATTATTTTCTTCTCTGGCACCCGGTGGGCAGCACCAGTGTACATGTGCTGTACAGCAAAGGGCTTCTTTGTCGTGTTGTTTTTAATAAGTAAAATATTTGGTTAGATTTAAAGAGCAGCTAGACATTAAACTTAATTTAATGAAGCCACGAGAATTTTTTTCTCTTCCGTGTCAGTTTCAGCTTTCACAAGTACATCCATGCTGTCAGTTAATAAATCTAATGTTGCTTTACTTGGTGTCTGTTCGTATTTAGAGTTATGATTCCACATCTCTATCCACTACACTATGAGTGTCACGTGTATGGGATGGACTTGAACTCTGTTTCATCACTTCTGTCTCTCATCCACAGAATGGAAAAGAGGGATGCTACGAGAAGTGGCGCGTGGAGAACTCGTGGGGAGACGACCGTGGGAATAAAGGTGAGGGGGTTGCCATCTGTATGCTGCTTATATAGGCATTTTAATTTACAGATATTTAGCTTTTGACATTGAATAATTCAGTTTGCAGAAGGATTACCTCTTGGGGCTCTTTAGTCCGCTCTTCAATGACTTAATTTAACTCTTGTCTGAGAACACCAGGAGTCGGATATTTGATTTAGCACGGGGTCTTTGCTGGGCCCCTCTGGATAGAGAGGTTTAGTGCATGCTGTGTTTGTTATTCGGGTCGGGCACATCTGTAGACCGGCTCACAGCTGGACCTCATGTCCATACACACTGTATTATTTAAAACAGACGCTGCATCGAGGGGCTGTTTAATTAGCATTGGCTGCCTGGAGAAAGAAAGAGTGTGTGTGTGTACAAGCACACATTGCCGTTTTCTTTCCGCTTCCCTAGACCTGAATTCCTCAGAAGATTATAAAGGTATTTTGGCCTGCTCGTTTCCCGTTGAAAATGATTCCTTGCAGATTGCTTCATCTGCGCATTTAAAAAGTTCAAAGTTTGCCTTAAAGGTGAAGCGTGTAATTTTTTCCGTGTTTTTGTAGGTTTAATGAGATACAAAGGCATCCATTGGCCGACTTCCTCAAAGTGTGTAAATGCTGTGGTTCTGTGGTGTTTCTAAAGCAAGCATTGCTATTTCTGTTGCACGTATACTAAGGTTTAAAAGGTTTGGTGTTGGTATATTTTGCATATCTAAATAACAGCCCGTCTCAAAACAAAAATGTTAAAAGTTATTCATTTTTTTTGTTTTATTTAAAGTGTTGCGTGTTAATATTCAGCACGGTAAGCAACTCCAACATCACACCAGTAGAGCAGGAGTTTGAAGCTTCACCTTTAACACACTCATTTTATTAGTAACATCTGCCGATGTTGTAAAATGTCACAATATCAGCCTTGCAGCACACAGCGTGTTAATAAATGACGAAACGCAACTAATAGTAACTGTTATGAATTCAGAATATCACAGCTGTACATCAATCAGAACTTTTTGTGGCTTTCCAGCAACAGTGTTTGACAGCTAGACGAGGAGGGGAATGAGAAAAATGTGTTTTTGAGGTCAAAGGGGTTAAGGGCTCTCAAATTGGTCATAACAGTTGTTTCCCTTGAGGATTAGACAGTAATGTGATACATTCAGGGGGGCCGCATAAATGTTCTGAAGCAATACAGGTTTCAGGCTTGTAAGATTGATGGTCTATTAGTGCACATTGTAGCACGAACAAGAGGTTAAAGAGGGGTAATTGTGGAACTGATTTTGACAGAATATTTATAATGCGGTCAATGGGACCCTTGAAGCTGGTAGGTTTTATGGCTGTAGAAGTAGAGTGATGAAAACAGAGTTAAATATGCTCTATGCTCTCCCAGGAATACACAGGAAAGACAATCAAAGACTGCTAGCTACTCAAATAAACAGGACGTTTTGTAGCAAAAATCATATTTTTCAAAATTCAAATTCGTCTCCGAGGCTTCTCTCAGCCTCATTAAAAGTCTGTTCTCATCCAAAAAGAACGAGGCCCCATTTGCACACTCTCAGACTGTTTCGTAAAATCACACTCTGATAACCAAAGCATCGAACTGAGGCAGCGCTACATCGAAGTCCAAGCTTCATTTGTGCACTGTATGTTCTGCTCTGTTTCATTAAGCATTCATTGACCCGGTTACATTCGTCTTATTCAACCAGTCACGACCCAGGAGTGAGCATAAAGCTTATCATCATCTACTTCCTGCTTTTAACAGGGCAAAACATTCCTGATGTCAAGTTTTTGAGGTTTCTTGAAGCCATTAAGAAAGGAACTGGCTCACGGTTGGATCCTGACACATCCTGAATGAAAAAAGTAGCGTTCAAATGTGTGTTTGCTTGTTTTAAAATCGAAACGTTTTGGTTTTGAGAGGTGAGACGGGCAATCTTGACGAGGTGTGGCTGGTTCCCTCCATGTGAACAATAGAGAATGTGTGGAGCTAATGGGATCAGGATTTCATTCGACATCAGATTTGGCAGCGTTAAACACTGTTTGCTGTTAAAGTTTTACTCGCAAGCCTAATCGGATTTCAGAGTGTGATGAAAATCCTGTCTCGCGAGGCGGGCACTAGACTTTATATAGCGCCATATATTGCTTAATTACACTTGTAATTAGCAGACTGAGCTCAGTTCAAATCTAGTGAGCTAAACTGAAGTTTCTCATAAGAGCTGCTGCAGCAAATTAAATGCTGTTCCACTCCTCCGTCCCGCTATCTTTCTTTTGCTCATCTCTCATTTCAGCCGTTTATCTCTGTCTGTTGTCCGTGCCTCTTCCTGCAGGATATCTGATCATGACAGACGAGTGGTTCTCTGAGTATGTGTACGAGGTGGTGGTGGATAAGACTTTCCTCTCTCCTGAAGTGCTGGACGTCATGCAGCAGGACCCCGTCGTGCTCCCGGCCTGGGACCCCATGGGAGCCCTGGCATAACCATGGGAGCCTCAGGCGCTGATCTCAGCCTGGTTTTCTTAACTCCGCCACCAACTGGTTTTTACCCTCTTACCATGTCTCACAAAAAGCCTACTCTAGAGATAAAAAATAAAGTTTTTTTTGCCTCTTTTTTATTATTACCGGAGTCTGAGTGTGGAATCATTTCATTGCATCATTTGATTAGTTTCATTCCTGCGTTATGTGATTTGAATTTTGAGTCTTTGAGAGATATACACTTTTTTTTTTTTAAAGAAATCAGAATATTGATTTAGCAAGGATGCGTTAAATTAAACAAAAAAAAAACAGTTAAATTGTAAATAAATAGAATTCTTTTGGATTTTCTACTCGTCAAAGAATTCTGGAAATGTATCATGGTTTCTACAAAAATAATAATTGTTTTTAATATTGATAACAAGAAATCAATCTTGTGGATCTTGTGACACTTAAGATTGGTATAATGATATAAAAAAATAAGAATAAATTTGTTTTAATATTTTAAAATAGGAAAAAAGGGGATTTTACATAGGGATTCTAATGTTTTATAATATTAATGTTTTATTTACTGTAATTTTTTTCAAATAATTGCAGCCTTGGTGAGAATTGTGTGTTATCTAATACTTAACCCAGCAAAACTTCCAGGTGCAACGGTCATCACCAGCAGACAGGATTATTTCAGATCCCGTTGGGTGACTCAACGCAGCATATGTTAAATCATGGCTTGAGATCTATGACGTTATCTGTTTGGAGTTGACCTCAGAACGTGCCTTCAGTAAATGCTACACATGCACTCCTGAATATTTTGTTTTACGGCCATCTCATCTCTGCTGATCTTTATTCAAGTCTGAGTGCTTGACAGCCAGTTTTAAGGGGCATAAAAGATCGATTTGTAATTAAACATGAACAAATTGAATTGAGTCAGCTTGATCTGTGTTAAATCTAATTAAGAGGAGTAATTCTCCTTAATTACACACATAGGAGTGTGTATAAAGGAAAAGAGATATAAGCTTCCTATTTGGTAATCATGCACCTATACCCTATGTAAACTAATGGTTAAATTAAGCTAAGGAGCACATAATGCATTTAGAATTTAGTTTTTGTTTGTATTTTAAGTTTTTATAATATCCTTGGTTTTCTTTATTATACGTAGTTTATTAGCTTTGATCATACGCTCTTAGTCTAGTTTTTTTTCTAGTTTTGTTTTGATCCATTTAAAAAGATACAAAAGACAAATTACATAAGCAAAATATTTATAGTTTTTAACATCACTGTCTAGCATCTTGATGTTTGATATAGCTGAGGTTTAAAATTCTGTAAAAAAAACATGATCAAAAAATTATATTAATTTATAATTCATAATTAGTTTTGTTTTGAAGTCATAAAAAATGTTAACAATAGTTTTCCAAGGTATTTTCAATCAGTGTTTTAGTTTCTCTTTAGACAGAACAAGAAATACCCATGATGTGTTCACAATATTATCTTAGAAGCCCCTTAATATAGACATAAATGTTTTTCTAAAAGTCTATTGAGGAAAGTAAAGGTATGCAAAGTGTTGGCTCCTTACCAGATTTGGCTCTTCACACAGCAGATGACTCACTAAACTGGAAATCTGATTTAATAAAATCTCAACCAATTTACTTCTCAAATGTGTTATTTTTGTTCCACTGAATCAGTTCCATCCTCCTTGTGACCAATATTTTTTATCGGTAAATGCTTCCATATGGCAAACTGTCCCTTTAAGACATAAACCGAGCACTTTCCAACAACATAAAATGATAATATCAGACTATTTTTCATGGATTCAACACAATCTTTCCACTACCATGCAGAGATGGTATCTTTTTAAACTTTGCAAAGACTGGGATCGTAGGAAATACCAAGGCCCCACAATAGATTAAAACGGGTGTAAGGGCTTTTGAAGACCTCAGAGGAACGCTACCATTTTGTTGGCCGCTCCATCAAACAATTATGCCTTAAAGTCCTCATCCCAACAGAGGGCGATTCCAAGAACTCTCTACATGAGTGCTGAAATGGGACTCTTGACTGAATGTTTGTGCTCTTAATTCTTTCCCGTCCCGATCTGCCACTGGTTAGCAAGAAAGTTAAAGGGGAGTGCATTAGTCACAGACACAATCTAAGCTTCTTATTTCCCTCCTTTAAAATCTGTTTCGCCTAGTTGAGATACCTTCACCCAATCCCTCTGTTTTCTTCCTGCCTTTCAGTTCATTGGACATTGCGGATTAACCTACTACTGTAGCTCAGACAGATTGGAAAGACTTGCTGTTCTCCAAACTGTAAGTGTAACTGTATGTCTTTCAGAGGCACTGAGTGAATGTTTGCTGGATCTGTTGGTCTTTGGGGATTTAAAACGTGGTTGTGGCATACATAGCTGTAAAAATATATCAGTCTCTCCTTGACGTTTGAGACAATATTTGGAACCTTCAGACAAACTGGATGTAATGGATCCTCAATGTTCTTGATGTAGTATGCTTAACAGTGTGTGCGTGTATAAAGTGGGAAAATCTATTTGTATTGTCACCTGAGGAATGCTGCAAAAATCACAAATTACCAAGAACTGCAAAACTCAACTTGACATCTGTAAGGTAGGTAACACTTGCTCCATCTTTCTCCTTAGGCACACTATAAATGGCTATAGAAAACTGTGTTTGTTTTAATATTTTTAAGTTTATTGACTAACTGAGGCGTAAAGATACTACTGGTCAAATATTACTCAATTACAAGTGAAAGTTGTAAACACAAATTTTTACTTAAGTGAAAGTATAGAAGTACTTGCTTTTAAAAGTAGGCTACTTAAGTATTATGAGTACATTTCCGGTCAATGCATAGGTTTATAACTGTTACATTGTTGTATGTTATACTTGCAGTACCTCTGAAGCAACCTGACTAGTTTGTAATATCTGTGTAATAAAGAGCTTTTAACAATGTAAAAAATTAAACACCTAAACATCTTTTGGAAAAAATTACTTTGGGACAGTCATAATAATTTCCCACCATCATTATAAAAAAAAACAGCATGGTAGTGTTCTTACACAGCTGTAGCAGTGTATACTCACATTAAAGCGTATTCGTTTATCCACATTTGAATCAAGTGAAATTTCTTTAATTAGAAGAAAAATATTTAATAAAAACAAATAATCCAACCTGCTTTCTCAACTACACAACCATAGCTAGGCCTATATAACTGCCCAACAAAAGCACTGCTTTAAGTGTAAGCAAAAGATTTTTTTTTACAATGCTACTGTGTCTTATCACTGATAGAGAATCACATTTAGAGAAGAAAAAATACCCACTGTCTTTAAAGTTGTGACATAAAAACGATTTTCTACTTTAAGGACTTTGGTGGAAACGTATAGTGAAAAGTATATTTGTGTTTCAAATGCAGTGAAGTCATAAGTAACCAGAAAAAATCAAACTTAAGTACAGATACTCAAAAAGTGCACTTAAAAGCAATACTCAAGTAAATGTACTTCACTACACGTTAAATGTCTGCCTTTCATAGGTAGTACTTGTACCTGTAAAAACGGCTTGGATAGTGTGTTTGCAGTTCCTCGCTGCTCTATAGAGGGCGCTGTTTCTCCCTAAAACATGTCCACAGAATATCTTGTCAATGAAAAGAACTTGGCGATAGAAATAGAAAAGAAACACAGATTTCACAGCGAATTAATAATGTTGGGTGGAATAAATTAGAGAAAAAAATAGAGGTAAAAAAAAAAAGAAAATAAAAGGAAAAATCTTTGATGTTATTCTTCTGAGGCGGTTCTTCGTGTCCTAACTCTTGTTAGGGACATTAAATCCATTAAACGTCCCGTCTCCTTCATCATATTGCCAGCTCCCCTTCTGTTCCTGCTTCTCTGTCCCGTGTTCTAACTCCCTAATTGTCTAAACGGAGACTGGAACACTCACAGCAATATGTCAGAGATTAGCAAAGCTGCCAACCGTCTTGTTTTCTGCCCATTTTAGGACACTGAAGTATTTAGATATGCGCGTGATAGCAACATCCGAGAGGCTACTCACTTCATTTCGACTAAAACAGTGAAAAAAACAACATTGCATTTAAAGATTTTTAATTAATAAAACCATCTCTTTAATAAAAATATGCTATGTCTCTAGCCATGGCAGTAAAATTTACCAAAAGTAGCATACTTGTGCCATTTTTATAGTTCTTAATATAATAAAGAAAACACTTTTTAATGTTTTAATGATAACTTAATAAATCACCAAACCACATAACACTTTATTATAGATTTTTATGTTAAAAAATAATATTTTTGGTAATAACTCCTACAATTTGCATTGGACAAGGCACGAAAATCACATTTAGTTTAATCTATTGGTTTATTGGCAAATGGATACGATTCCTTTAATAATAATTATTATTATTATTAACAAAAAAGTTGACCTCAAGAATGTAGGTTGCAAAATGTAGCCTATGGCAATATAGTAGTACTTTGTGACCTACTTTCTCTGTGTTTCAAAATGCAAATCTTTCTTTATTATCTTACATTATGTGTATTGTGTGTGTGGTTTGTTTGTATGTTTGCCCTGAGGTGATGGCTTTTATTTAACCAAATGCATTTTAGCCATCTCTTATGCTATGTTAGAAAATTTACAGTATTTGAATCGCTCAAAGACGATAACTGTCAGTTGTGTTTCGGTGTATGGTGTTTCATTTCCAAAAGGTATTAGGTTTTGTGTCCATCTTAATCTTAGCTGTGTTATTTCTGGATCGCAGATCATTCAGAAGAACAGAAGGGGTAATGTATTTATCTTTTCCTGTTGATTTAACCCCTATTGTTAACGTTGTTACATTATGTACATCTTAAAAGTCCATGTGGAAACCACGTTGCGTGTTCATATTTATCTTTAAAATCTTGTTTACAATTAGAGACTTAACTGTGTGCGTAATTCACTTATTCGCCATGGCACTTAGAAGATGAATTGACAAACATGGCCTGTATTTTAACTGTTTTTAGTCTACTTTTATAGTGGCCTCCCAAACAACATCATTGTGTGTGCTTAATTCAAAATATACGTTATCAGTCAAAATTGTGGATACACTTTACTGAATTTATATGATTTCTTAAGATCTTAATAACTGAAGTCATGCTTATATGGTCGAACACATATTTATACATTTAAAAATGCTTATATATGCATATAAGCTTCTATGATTTCTTGTCATTTACATATATATACAGTATATGTGTGTGTGTGTGTGTGTGTGTGTGAGAGAGAGAGATAGAGAGAGAGAATTGACTTGTAGGCAACAAGTGTTTAAAGAGTTCAACATTAATCGCATAAAAATGATTGATATTAAAGAGTCATACGTGTGTCTATAAATATATCAGTAATTCTAATAGGGAGTTTTTTTTTTAAACCTGATGTCAATTTCATACAGTAGATCCATATGGATAAGTTGAAAATTGGATTGAGGTTTTGCGAATGTAGGTCAGGCCTCCTTTGACACAACTAAATAGTACATGGATGCTCTTTAAAAGAGGGCTTGCACTCTCCATTCATGCCTTTTGTGTTTTCCATGAACAGATGTTTGGTAGCAGGGGTCATAATTGTATCATTGAGCTTAATTCTATGTGACTACATGTGAAGCGCCTTAGGGTGACTACCACAAAGCAAGTTAAAGTTGGTAAAAGAAAAAGTAGAGGAAGAGGAAGTGAGAGAGAGAAAAAGAGAGCGAGCAGGGGTGAAGGGGTGTGTCTTGAGCGCCAGGCTCCCAGGGACGGTGTTGGTCACCACCCTAACACAGACCCCCACAGAACTGCTCAACCGCAGCACGGTAGGGTTGCACTGTGCATGGTGTTTGTGGCTCCGTGTGTGATGATATAGCGAGTTTGGGTTGCAAGTCTTTGCTTGTGTGTGTCTGTACGAGCCTGCATGTGTAACAGATGGCATTTTGATGTGTGTATGCATGCCATTCAGTCTTTGTCAAAGGTTTTTTGTTGTAAAAGTTGTACTTCGACAGATATTTTCATATCATTATATTGTGGAAGTCTAGCTCTGCTGTAGTGAAGGTTTTGAGAAGCCTGAAAAACTCTGGCAGTGCATTTTAATGGGTCTAATGATGCTATAACGGGACTGGAAGTGGTTTATCTCAATATCTAGCAGTTATAAAACTTTATTTCATTTGGCATTTATGTGTATATTGGATAACTGTAACAATTAAGTTAGTGGAGTAGATAAACACCTCTGGCATGAGATCCTGTTAAACTGAACAAACTCTTTACATGCCGCAGCTGCACTGATCTTGATCTCGCTATTATCTGTGATTTTGGAGTAAAATTTAACACAGGTGTCCGAGATGCTCGGTATTAGGAGAGTTGATTTAGTGTGTGTGAAAGGGAGCAGATTTGTGGGTTGATTTAATGTGTGCAAAGAAAAGCGGACAGACAGTAGAAAGAGATAGGGCTGTAAATAATAAAAAAAATCAGGCAGTTTGCCAGTCAGATAATCTTTGTCCAAAAAAACATCTTAGATAAAGCTTGCAATTCAGTGTGTTTTATCTTGTCTTCTTGTGACGCTTGGATGAGAAGGATATGTGGTGGCAGCTGTAAAACATTCAAATGTTTTGTTTTAATATAATTTCGATAATTACTTAATAATAATTTATGCTTGTCCTTATTAACTTTTTCAACCATCCCACATAAAATGCACCTGAATCATGTTTGACGAATCAACTTTTACATACAATTTAATTGTACTGATAAGTTGCCATGCTGGGATATGTGCAGACATTTGAACATTTCGCTTTTTGTCTGATTTTAATAGTGCGGAACGCTTTCCACCTTCTCCACAGCCATCATAAAATCATTAATAGTTTTTTTACTTTTTATAAATGTGCATTAAAAGAACAAATGATTCACTTTGAATAAATAATAAACATTTTTGGCGGTTAAAAAAATCCCCTGATGGAAACGATTGAAATGTGTTAGCTGTTATAGTATGAGGAAAAGGCAAGCAGGGAAAAAATTAGTATTCCCCTCTCAATTATTCCTGACATTATTATAATCATTAAGTTGTGATGAATAGTAGCTGCTTAATATCTTCTCACCCACCTGCATCACTGCCCATCAATTTCAACCAGTAATTACAAACAGCTTTCACAGAATACTAGGCGGAAAGTAAGGCTGTAACTGGAAGCGATTACCCTCCAGCAAATTTTGGATGCTGAAGCACATTTCAAATCATGGTATTATTAATTAGGGTAATGTTTTAACAGTGTATTGATCAATCAACAAGTGTTAAACCTGTTTGATCCTTCTTTTTTTGTCCTGAAATGAAACTAAAATAGTTACACAAAGTCTTTCATGCCTTGCATGTGTTTGTTTAACATGTGGTACTATTTGGAATTACTTCCCTCTCACTGTTAAATGTAAGTGTTCCGTAAGATCTGTTTAAATGATGGAAAAGGCTTTGCTAAGTGTATGCTTTGTAATCTAATGCATTTGTGTGTAACAGTGGGTATAGTCTCTTATTGAAAGTTAAGTAACAACAGTGTCAAGAAAAATGAGAATAAATAACTGTCTTGGCAGCTCGCGAAGGCTTAATGTTGCTGTGGCATGTACAGAGTTCACTTAGTGTTTTACAGCTTTAACCCCATGTTGTAACAGTATATTTAATCAAAATCTCCAGATATCTTTTAAAACATGGTTTTTCTGAGAAAGATGATGTATCATTTTTTAAGAACATTTTGTATGAGAATGACAGGGGTAGATCCAGCACCATCTAAAAATCCCCCTCTCTTTGTTCTGCAGCTGGGCCTGAGTGGTGTTTCCCTGTTTTCCCACCTGAACTTGTAAAAACACACCGGTTAGGGCCCGGTCACACTCTCCTTGCTCTCTCCATCCCAGCCCGTTCCGTTCCAACCCCCCCCCCAGCCCTTCTTCTCCAGGCTCTCAATCCCCTCATGGGCGCGATATCAGCCAGTGCTAGAGGACCACCGTCTCAAACCTAACGGCAGTCCTCACCATGGAAATGAAACAACCAGTGATGATGAATCAAGAGGATGGGGGAGAGCATGAGAAGGAACAGGAATCACAAGAAAACGGAAGGCTGGTTGCGGACAGTGTTGCAGAGAAGGGTCAGAAATCCTGCTCCGGGCCTGGGCAGGTCTCCAACGGTTATCCCAGCACATCCCCGCAAAGCCCCAGGGATGGTGCAGGTGCTGGGACGGACAGGGGCAGCACCCCTGGGGCATACAGGACTCTGGTGGTCCAGCAGACCAGCTTGGATCCACCTAGAGAGACCTGGAGCAAAAAGATGGACTTCTTGCTGTCAGTGATCGGGTATGCGGTCGACCTGGGCAATGTGTGGCGCTTTCCCTACATCTGCTACCAAAACGGAGGGGGTAAGGTCAAACGTGTGGATGTCAGAACATGCTAGGCAATAGTGATACTAAAGCTGCAGGCAACTCTGAGACAGATTAGTGTGATGCCCTTGAACAAATATTGTGTAACATCCCATTAAAAGAAAGATTTCCGTCTTTGAGACAAGATCAACTAGGTGATGTTTGCTTAAAAAGAATTAACAGACAATGGGACATTCTGCTGTTGTCTCCTCTCTTTGTGCGATCCAGCTCGCCTCGTCGTTACAAACAGTCTCCTTTCATTGAATTTCAAGTAATAAAATCTTTGTAATTTCCTGTTTCACATGCAAAGGGAGTGCATGAGAGATAGAGCTGGCAGGGAGACACTCGCCGCAACCAGCACCATTAATTGTGGGTCTCATGAGTGGGGCTTGCTCATATTGTTTAATAATCTGGCTCGCTGCTGCTCAATCAACAGCTATCTAGCATTCACGTCAAAAGCTCACGTATAAAGCTTTAATCAAGAACCAGAGGGCTTGTCTGAACAGGAACTTTTTGTGTATGTTAGTGCCTTTTCTGTAAGTACAATAGTGCTTTCAGGATGTGTTAGGACCACTGCAATGGAACCATGAAGTTCAATTGCTCTTCCTGACTGAATCCCTGTGTTTAGGTGCCTTTCTTCTGCCGTACCTGCTGATGGCTGTGTTTGGTGGCGTGCCGCTGTTCTACATGGAACTGGCTTTGGGCCAGTTTCACCGCAGCGGGTGTATCTCCATCTGGAAACACATCTGCCCCATCTTCAAGGGTAAGAATTGTCTGCTTCACAAGGCTCAGACTTCTGAGACCAAGAACCCGGGTTAAGGGTCAGACAGATAACGGCAGACTGACATGTGCTGTGCTGATAGTACACTCTCCCTTAACCTTCCTCTAAACTTCTTACCGATTCCGCTCCCTCTTTGTTGATAACCAGGACTCTGTTATGGAAATTGTCACATTTACCTGGTAAAATGCCAGTTGCTTAAGAAACTTGATTTTATGTAAATGCAACTTTGTTCTAAATGTCAGCCACTGCCCCAAAGTGGAAGGTGCTGGAAACATTTGCATGATCATGTTCTTTTGCAGGTATAGGCTTTGCCATCTGCATCATTGCACTCTACATTGCCTTCTACTACAATACCATAATGGCCTGGGCTCTCTACTACCTCCTGTCCTCCTTCCGTGCCACGCTGCCCTGGACCACCTGCACCAACCAGTGGAACACCCCCAACTGCACCCACTACCTGTCCACAGACTTGAATGTCTCCTGGACCGACAACTCCATCTCTCCGGCTGAAGAGTTCTATATGTAAGTGCGTGTAAGTGCAAGTCCAGGTTGAAAGGGATAGAGCTAAATACTTTGGCACTAGGCTTCTTGAGTTATTGAGATTTCGAGAGAATGAGTTACTTTCTCTTGAAAGATGGTTTGTGTATCCGCTGCTTCAGGAGAGATTTAGAGGCTTCATTTAGTTGATTGCTCCCACCTTTTATTTTTGCTGCCGGGGTTTCCTGTTTCCCACATAAATGTTGCTCCTTGTTCATATCTAACTGTCCTGCACTCATCAGTGCTTTTTTACTCCCTAAGATTTTTGGTCAAACTTTATTAAAACTCCAATTCTCACTTTTAACAACAATGACTTTTGTTTCAATAGCCTCCTAATTTGCTGCTTAGTAATAGTAAAGTAGTTGTTAAATTTAGGCATTTGGTAGGATTAGGGATGTAGGATATGGTCATGCAGAATGCTTTATAAGTATTAGTAAAAACAACCAATATGTGATCCATAAGTGTCAATTTTTCAAAATTGAGATGTAAACATTATTTGAACAAATAAGCTTTCCATTGATGTATAGTGTCACATATGTTAATAACGGGCATGGTAATAAGCAACTACTTAATAGTGATAATTGGCCTTTATGCTGAAGCATTTTTGTCTTTGTTAACTGTCAACCAACTTGTCTTGTGCCCATAGACGGCAGGTCCTGCAGGTTCATCTGTCCCCTGGTCTTCATCAGTTGGGCTGGGTGAGCTGGCAACTTGCCCTCTGTTTGTTGTTTATCTTCACTATTGTGTACTTCAGCATCTGGAAAGGGGTCAAGACCTCCGGCAAGGTAAGATATACAGGAAACCTCAAAGAAAAAGAACTGCTAACTTTGAGTCAGAACTATTTATCAGCAGCTTCTTCTTGACTCTCTCTGGCAGGTAGTGTGGGTGACGGCTACCTTTCCGTACCTGGTACTGCTGATCCTGTTGATAAGAGGGGCCACCCTCCCGGGAGCATGGAGAGGAGTGGTCTTCTACCTAAAACCTGATTGGAGCAAGCTTTTAACCACTACAGTAAGTTGCAACTAAATCAACCATTCTGAAAACTAAGATATTGCACAATCCATGTTGGCTGCTTTGTCCCTCTTTCCCCTTTAACACATATTTCCTGACATCTGTCAGGTATGATATGGATGAATGAAAATCTTTACAGACAAATCACTCCATCTGTGCTTTCTTTTTTTTCTCCAGGTTTGGCTCGATGCAGCTGCACAGATCTTCTTCTCTCTGGGTCCAGGCTTTGGTGTTCTCCTGGCCTTTGCCAGCTACAATCCCTTTCATAACAACTGCTACAAGTACACCTGGTTCACATTTATACTGCTGTCATTTTCTATTATCTGCACTAAGGTTCTGTTATCACAAACTTGAGCTTAAAATGTGAACTTTATTCACTGCATTTTTTTGCATGCATTTCCATGCAGGGTTGACTAAGTATTACACTTTGGTGCATAACCCTTCCAGCATTGTTCAGGCATAACCCAAACGATAGCATGAATTATTAATAGGGTGCTATTACCTCTCTAAGCAACCTTAAAATGAAAATACCTGACTTATCTGAGAGACTTAGAGGTGGACTTTTTGGGCTTTTATCAATTTTCTCTGTCGCTTTCTATTTTAGCTATTTTTCTTTTTGTTCAGATCTTTTTATCTCTCTTTATATCTGAATTGCAGAGATGCATTGATCACAAGCTCAGTGAACTGTTTAACCAGTTTCCTGTCAGGCTTTGTGATCTTCACCGTGCTGGGCTACATGGCAGAGATGCGCAAACAACACGTGGAGACTGTAGCTAAAGATGCTGGTAAGCACTGCATTTAATTTCTACCGAATTTCTTTATTCTTGCTTTTTTGCGCCATTTTCATTCAATTAAGTACCAATTATAGAATTTTGAATCATTATTTAAACACTGAAATCAATTGCAAATCATTGCGTTGAAAACAACAATGTGCTATCAATGTTCACACTGTCCTGATTGGATGCCTGTGTTGTAAGGCCCCAGTCTGCTCTTCATCATCTATGCTGAGGCTATTGCCAATATGCCAGCTGCTACGTTCTTCGCCATCATATTCTTCCTCATGATAATTATGCTGGGGCTGGATAGCACGGTCAGTCTTTCAGCTTTCTTGAAAAACTAGTCAATGAATTCTCTCTTAATGAATTAGATTTTTCCCTCTGTTTACTCAGCTTATTGTTTCTGAATTTAGTCAAATGTATTGTAAACAGCGTTTCATTAGATTAGGTCTTCAGTGTGCATAGTTAACCCATTCCTGTCCCTGTGCTGACCACATACAAAAATTCAAAAATGCATAAGTGTATCTTTAATTGAACTTAAACAGCACTACCTTCACACAATTAAAGTGCATTAAGTAAAAAGTATACCAAGTATACCAGTTTAGTATACCAAAATTACAATTAGAGGGTATTTTTAGGCACATAATATGTAAATGTATTAGTAGTATGCGTAGCATGAAATAATAAATGTATTTCAAATACATTAGTATATATATATATTGTTTTTATGGAAGTCATATCAGGAATGGCTTAATACAGTCCTCTAATGATATAACTCTATATGTAGTCTATTCCTGTATTTGTAGTGCTGTATTTACATTAAGTGGCATTATTTGAATTAATGCCTGTGTTCATGTTCAATGGGTCCTCGACCTACTTTTCTCTTATCCCAAGCCTCTCTTGTGTGTGTTTGTGCACTACAGTTTGCAGGTCTGGAAGGGGTAATTACAGCAATGTTGGACGAGTTCCCCCACCTGTTGGCCAGGAGGAGAGAATGGTTTGTGCTCGGCCTAGTGTGCGTCTGTTATTTGGGCGCCCTCTCTACTTTAACCTACGTGAGTCTAACAGCACAGCTAATTTTGCTTTGGGGGATTTTCCTTTAGTACTAATAGGCTTTATATGCTGTCCAGAGACCAAATTTGGATTTTTACCAAAATCACATGCCATTTTCCAAAGTGTGCACATTAATCTTTCCTTTTAATACTGAGGCAATGTGTTTGTAGGGAGGTGCGTTTGTTGTTAAACTATTTGAGGAGTATGCCACGGGCCCTGCTGTTATCACCGTGGTCTTCCTTGAGGTCATTGCTGTTTCCTGGTTCTATGGTATGTATTGAATTGCAACCTAATTATTCAAAATGTAACATTAATTAGTTTTGACTCTGCTGCTGGTCTGATGGTCCATGGTGATGAAGCAAACAAACTCCTACGTGGTTTCTTAATGAGTTGTCTAGACAAGACGGTCCCTTCAAGGCTTTTGGATTAGAGACGGAAAATATATATGTTCCTCAACTCTCAAAACTTCCTAGCATGTATTCATTTAGCCTGATTCCTGAGAGTCTATGAAAATGTGATTTTTAGTCACCACTTCTGGGAGAGATGCTATAATGTCAAGCTGTAAAACTGTTTAGCTACTTCTGTCACTTTATACTCTGCTGTTGTCCATCTGTTCTTTCTTATTCAGCTACCGTCTATAATTCCCAAGATTTTATCATGCACCTCAATAGTTTCGTAATCCGATATGCTGCTTCAGGCGATGTGCACTAAGTCTGTTTGTAAAATCCATGCAGGGACGACACGTTTCTGCAACGACGTGCAGCTGATGCTTGGCTTTGCTCCTGGTGTGTTTTGGAGGGTCTGCTGGGTAGCCATCTGTCCCTGCTTCCTATTGGTCAGTCCATTACACTACATTTATGCATTTGGTGGCTTACCAAAACAACTTACATTCCATTCAAGGGATATGTTTTATCAGTTCATACGTTCCCTTCACACCCATGATTAAATATACTACGCTGAGTTACAGAAACCCAGTCCAGAAAGTGCATTTACATGCAAATACACTGAAAGGCACATCTAGCCCAAAAATGAAAATTTTCTCATGTATGACTTTCTTTTGAGGAACACAGTTGGAACAATATGAGGTTGAGTAAATGATGACCGAGTTTTAAATTTTGGGCTGAACTATCCCTTCAAACTTTCATTTATGACGTTTGTCATCTGTTGCCAGATCCCAGCATGTTAGAAATGCAAATACACTTTTGTTATTTTTTTCCTTCTAGTTCATTATTGTGAGTTTCCTGGCGTTCCCTCCTGAGGTAAAGCTGTTTGACTACCTGTACCCTTTCTGGACCACAGTTCTCGGCTATTGCATTGGAGTCTCCTCCTTCATCTGTGTGCCTTCTTACATGGTCTACCATCTACTCACCACCAAAGGGACCTTCAAACAGGTGAGCCCAGACAGACAAAAACATCAAAACAAATGCATTACTGTGTCTTGTCAGGTCTAATAAGTGAGCCAGATATAATACCGACACCTAAACACATTACAGCAGCACAAACGCAATTATGCTGCAACGCATCGGCTTGATAACATGGTACATTTTCTCTGTTTGAGACGTGAAGATAGACATCAAAAGGAGTGAAGGCACATGGCTGTCACTTACTCTATACATACATACAGAGAACCCCGTGCATGCTTTAGTCACAGGATGTTTGACAGATGATGAAAAATGACACAAGGTTAACCTTTGTTGATTCTGTGATGTAACAACCAGTGCCTTTAGCATGCCAGGTTTGGGATGAGTAATTATGTGACTCATAGAGGAGAGCTGTTCAGTATTTAACTGAAGAGTTGCAACATATCGCTGTTGTTTAATTCGTTCTTTGTAGTTGAGCTGCAACACCCCTCATTTAGCTGTAATGTTTTCCCTGTCACTGCTTACCCCTGTAGCGACTGCTAAAGAGTATTACCCCAGAGGCTCCGGGGACCAGCGGCCCCCAGAGAGACACAATTGTCATCACCAACGCCGTGTGACACATTTCCTCTCCTGCTGGACATGTAGCACAAACGCAGGGGACCCGTGTCTCCTGTAAGGGCCTCGGGTGACCTCCCTTCACACCTCACCCCAGAGGAGTCTGCTACCTGTATTGTGTGATGGTGAGGCCAGGCCTCCGAATACAGCCATTGTTTTATTCTTATTCCAGCCATTCATGTGTGACCAATGTCTCCTCTCATATGAGTCACTGACTACCGAGTTTTTGTTTTGTTCTTCTATTGTTCATTTTAGATCTCCATAAACATTTTATATATATATGGCTCGTGTACACTAATGTTGAAAAGTTTGGGGTCAGTATGATTTGATTTGTTTTTGAAAGAAATTACTACTTTTAGTCATTGAGGATATGTTAACTAATCAAAGGTGACGTAAAGAACTTTACACTGTTACAAAAGATTATTTCAAATAAATGCTGTTCTCTCGAACCTTCTATTCATCAGAAACAAAAACGGTTTTCAACCATTGATAATAAGACGTTTTTCAGTAACACTTTATTGTAAGTTGCCCTTGTTACGCGTCACCTGTGCATATGATTATAATAACAATCAATTATGCATAATTCCATGCAAGTAACCCTAACCCTAGTAAGTACATGTAGTTATTTAATATTACTAAGCACTCAGTAAAGTATATTTACACTATAGCAAAGACATTGATTAAAATAATATTTAACCAATATTTCTCAAACAGCAAATCGGCATATCAGATTGATATCTGAAGGATCATGTAACATAAAATCTCATCAACCCCAAACTTTTAAATATCTGTTCAGTGAAGTTTAAGATTAAAACAGGAATGGACGCAAAAGTGGCTCAGTTTACTTTATGAAAATCTAAATTTATATAGATTGCTTTTCTACAATATTTCTTTTTGCTCAAATAGCAACTAAATACATAAAGATTGTTATATTGTGGTTTTGTGACCAATTTCAGGTATATTTTACATGTACACTCATTTATATAAGGCCAAAAATGATTTTGTTCGTTTGTTGTTCTGATAGAAGTTTGTAAGTATGACTTCAAAGAAGCTGTTTGTGTTTTAGGGACTGAATCCATGTCTAATTGTGACTATATTTTTTTATTTTTTTGTTAAATGTTTCAATATTTCATTTTACATTTCAGATGTGGAAAGGGTAAAAGTAGGAATGTAACAGAATGTTTTTTATGAAACAAGCAAGGGCCCAAATCATACATTTTTTATGTTTTTGCACAGGTGTGTATGTGTGTGTGAGTAGATATGTGTGTATGTGTGTGTCTTTGACCACCATGCCTGCATGTGTAACAGATATTAAGTGTGTAGCCTACTTTTGGAAGATATGTACCAATTGTTTGGCATATGTGTATTTATTTGTGGAACATTTGTGGCATTTCATTCGCATAATGCTTATTTCTTTTTCTGCAACTGGATCTCTTTGTTACCATTTACATGTAGCATTTACAAGAATGGGACCAAATATTCAGGACTGGGGTGACCAAATGAAAAGTCTAAAAAAAAAAAAACAATATTGATCAACCACTATGTTCCTCATTGTCAGTGGGTGGATTTAACATTTATTTTTTACATATTTCTTTATGTGAGTTACTCTAAGTAGCAGAAACCAAATACTAATGTGCTTATTACAAATGCTTCAGCCTTGATCCTCAAGACTTTTTTCATGAAAAGAAGGTGTGACTGGACATCTAAGTATGTGCATGTGTACTTTGTGAGTTGTGCTGTTTGTGTGGTCCGGCGTTCTGTGCTCTGACTCGTTGAATTTGTAGAGTGGGCAAATGTGAGGACGTTGATGTCTCTGTCGAACTGACATGTGTGAGCTGTGCATCGAGGTAGAGAATAAGCCATGATCAGTTCCCTCAGTGTGTGTGTGCATGCCGTAGACGTGAGTCTATCTTGTGCATCTGTGTGTGTGTGTGTGAGTGTGTGCGTGTGTGTGTGCGCTTCAGTCCAGTGCTGACCTTTCCTCTTCTTTCTCAGCAAAATTTACTATTCTGTCTATCAAAGTATTGAAAATCTATTGTACTTTATAAAGTCTAAATTTGATCTATGTATGTCTTCGAGACTGTTAAGAGAAAATATGTATAGGACAAATACATGAATTATTAGAGATAAATAAAAGTATATGTATTAATAATGGATGTGTCTTTATTGTGTTTAATCTGATTTGTCTAAATGATAATCCTGCATGATGTCCTGGGGCCTGTTCCACAAAACAAGTTTAGCAAATAAGCCAGGCTTATGGCAGATAGTCTGATTTATTTTAGTGTACGTTTTGCAAAAAACGCATTTCGGGAGGATTCGCTGGACGTTCTAATCCCGCACGGCTGGTAGCTCATGCCCTAATCATTACCCCGCCAAGACGCATCCAATCACAGTTTTTTCTTTCACCATAAAAACACCCAGTTCCCTTATTCCCACATCTCGCTTTCGTGCTCCCTCCACCACCCCTTCTCCACCTTTTTATTCAGTTTAATTCACGCCTTCCGGGGGAGCAGACGGCGAGTGAGCTGAACTCCGAATCCTGTCCCAGTAGGGCTCAAATCGTTAGGGTTCGGAGTTCGCCGTTTTCCCGGCTCGCTCCCCAGACAGCTAGCCAAACAAGCTAAATCTTACTTTAGGAAAGCGTGAACTCTTGAAATACAAAATAACTGGCAATAGGTCAGACTAACTGAAATAAGCCTGGCTTATACTCTAATCTTGTTTTATGGAACAGGCCCCTGATCTACCTGATGGTATTATTCTGTATAAATAGTATGCAAAATAAAAACGAAAACACGTGGTATAGATACGCAAAAAAAAGGACTTTGGTGCGTATATGATAGTATGCGATGGGTATGATTAATGTTGTGGGGTAGATCCGTTTGTACGCGATAACTGCTCATCATAAGCACATGCCTTTCATATGCCAATATCCATGTTTCATATCAATAGGCAAGTTTTAATTTTTATTTGTGCATTTTTTTTTTACTTTAAGAGTGATTAAATTTGAGTTCAATAAATCATAGATGTGCTCTGCTATTCAGAAATTAATTCATCAGATTTTGTAATCAAGGATGCATTTAAATTGATCAAAAGTGACAGTAAACACATTTAAACTCTTATAAACATGATTAAAAGAGCTTTAAATAAATAAAGTGAAATGACAAATAAATTCTGTTTTTCTTTTGATATTGTGGAAACAGAGTCGACGTACTAAAAATAACTCTTGGTGTGAGAAGTTTTTAGCTTACATTTTTTTTCTCAGAGAAAGCACAGATACTTTTCAGTGCTTCAGATCTTATCAGTGAGTGAAAGTGACATCATTTCCTGTAACTTTCACAATTCTGAGAAATAATTCCACCAATTTAAAGGCAAAACATGGTTTGGGAACAGAGTTGATGCTAGATTTGGGGACACACATTTCTCTATGAAATTTCTTTTTTTTAAATAATTTAATGTTAATTTTAATGTTGTAGAATTAAGTAACTTACTATTTAGGGATTTTATAAATAAAATTAATAAAATGTTGCCAAAAGAAAAAAGCTATTAAATGTTTTGATTGCACATTGATGCATGATGGAAAAAATACTCTAATTCAAGAAGAAATCATTTTTAGCTATTAGACACTTTTTAAAAGAAAATTATTATATTGTTAGGGCCTGTAACATCTTGTAATTCATAACAATTTGTAAAAAATAATTAATTAATTAAAATAATAAAAAAATATAACCATTTGAAAAAAAAGGTTGAAAATTTTTATTTTTTTCAGGGACACCAAATGTACCCGCAATTATAGAATCACCCATATATATACATATATGTTTGAATTGTAGGCTAATAAAATGTAAATAATATTTTTGATTAAACAAATGTAGCCCAGGTGAGTATGGTAATCATTAAATATATTAGTTACCCCACACATGTATGTGATAATTATTACAAACAAAAAACAAAAAACATATTTATGCTGCTCAAAAAAATAAAGGGAACACTTAAACAACACAATCATGCATCTGTGAAATCAAACTGCCCAATTAATAAGCAACACTTATTGACAATCAGTTTCACCTGCTGTTGTGCAAATAGACAACAGGTGGAAATTATAGGCAATTAGCAAGACACCCCTAATAAAGGAGTGGTTCTGCAGGTGGTGACCACAGACCACTTCTCAGGTCCTATGCTTTCTGGCTG
>JAUCNO010000191.1:3763916-3784499 GCA_032353835.1 Enteromius viviparus
TATTTTCGATACTCAGTACAAGTACAAAGTAGCCAAAAATCTACTTAAGTACAGTAACGAAGTCCATTTACTCAAGTACTTTACACCACTGAAACTAATGATTTAAAAGCTCAATTCGGAACATTCCCTCATGGTAAATTCTTCGCGCATACAGTGAATCTGGCATTGCAGCGCGCGCTTAGAGTGGCCAGCTCTCACGGCTTTTTGCCAAAATTCTACGAATATCAACATTCCTCAGGCTCCATTCCAGCACCACTGTCTAAAAGTCAAACAGCAACTGATGCCAGAAAAGAGCAATCCAGCAGTGTGTCCCATTGCTCCTCTAAATGCTATTTTGGTTTATAAATTATGATTTCATGTTTATACATTTGTTCAAGAAGTGTGTTTTCATTGAGAAGGTAAAATTAAAGTTTTAGTTAATCTATCTGACTGTTTGTGTTTATAAAAAAAAAATTATAACAAGCGAATTAAAATTGAGCAAAAATAGTAAATTGAGTATGCAGTGCATCGTGATGCATCGAAATATTGTATTGAACCGAATTGATGACATGCTAATCGTAATCGAACCGTGAGACCAGTGTAGGTTCACACCCCTGCATATTACTGCTTAAAATGTACATATTTTAAGCTAATAGGTACAGTTTACCTTTTGAAAAGGTACCAACCCAGTGAGAACCTTTTGTACCATTATTTCTGAGAGTGTATGAGCTTTGGCATTGATTTGTGTGTACGCACATTAAGATCAAATCTGAGTGTACACATGCTTTATAAATGAGGCCACTGGGCTTTAATGTGTTTCTTCCTGAGACACTCCTTTGTTACCTTGGCCATGTGTTTTGGGGTCATTATCATGAATACCCATCCACGATCCATTTTCAATGCCCTGGCCTGACGGTACATGGCCCTGTCTATCTTCCCCTTGATTCGGTGTATTGTGTAACCACTTGTTTTTTTGGTGACTATGGTCCCAGCTGCCTTGAGATCATTGATCAGATCCTCCCGTGTAGTTCTGGGCTGATTCCTCACCGTTCTCATGATCACTGAAACTCCACGAGGTCAGATCTTGCATAAAGCCCCAGACCAAGGGACATTGACAGTTATTTTGTGTTTCTTCCATTTGCAAATAATCTGTTGTCACCTTCTCACCAAGCTGCTTGACGATAGCCTTGTGGCCCATTCCAGTCCTGTGTAAGTCTACAATCTTGTCCCTGACATCCCTGGACAGCTCATTGGTCTTGGCCCTGGTGGAGAGTTTAATTTATTGATTCCGTGGACAGGTGTCTTTTCTGCTGGTAACAAACTGAGATTAGGAGCACTCCCATTCAGAGTTTAAAAGACACCTGGGAGCCAGGAATCTTGCTGATTGATAGGGGATCAAATATTTATTTACTACTTTTTGCATTTTTCTGGATTTTTTTGTTGTTGTTTCTGTTTCTGACTGTTAAATCATATAATAAAATATAATTAGTTGTTAGTTGTTCTCTTAAACCGTTCCTGGCTGGTTCCTGGCTTCAACACTACTTGACATCATAAATAAAAAAATAAAAAAATAAAAAAATAAAAAAACAACTACTCTTTCTTTCCCTTTCTAGCCTGCACTTATCTAAACATTGCCTACTATACAGTATTATGAGCACTTTCTAAGTTGCTTTTGCCTCTTTAGGACTAATTGCTTGCGGTTTTCCCCACATGTACATCGCTTTGGATAAAAGCGTCTGCTAAATGAATAAATGTAAATGTAAATGTACTACTATATGAACAATAATACTTGAACAAGTATTAACTAACATTATTTTAGCCCCTCTTGACACCTCATACATTTTACATTTTTAACAAACTACTTGAATGATTTATTTCCACAAAGAATCTGTTGCTCCATTAATGTTCAATACAACAATTTTTTTTTGCAATTATGCGCAGTAAATGGCACATTTTTTCTTACAGTGTGCCTTCAGCCCCGTTGCACCCTACTGCAATTGTCAACCACTAAACTATTCAAATTGCTACTGTTCCATCATGTCATTTGTGATAAAGCTAGCCAACAGTATTGACCACTTATGTTATACAGTACATAAAATCCTTAAAATGAGACACAGACCAAAATAAGAAAGAAGCTGATGTAATGCATCTAACAACTATAAGGAGATTAAGCAAACAGCAGAGCTACTGGAAGTTTGCACAGAGCATTACGTAACGTCTAACAGGGTTGAGTTTGACAGGATGCATTCTGACTCGAGCGCCTCTTACCTGCACTCAGAGAGAGGAGCAGGTACAGCTAGCTGCTTAGAGCGCAACGGCGCGGGACAGCAGTACTGGTGCAAAGCATTTACATACCTACGACACAAGGAGAAACAGAGACGTCATCTACTCCACACTACAAACACACTTCAGCCCAGCAGTGTGCATCACATGATTCAAATACAAACTCATCCTCAGACAGAATCTGATGAAGTCAGGAGAACAGTATGATTTTATGTTTTCCTTTCCTCTGTTAAGAGAACGTCTCCTGAGAAGCTGTAGTAGAGTTTGCTGTGTAGACGGCGGTTTGTGTCTGATATTAATGGATAAATGGCAGGTGAAGATGTCAGTTCATTTCTCCATGAGTCTTTATGTAACTCTGCACCAGACTGCTGTCACACACACAACATCACTGCTTAGCTCACAGATATCCATACACTTGCATCAGTGTAACAGGAATATTTCACAAATAGAGCTTAAATGTCATTAACGTATTCAAATATTTGTAAAAACAAAATCACTTCTCACATGCAGCTCATCATGGCCACCTAATATTAAGTGGCAAATAATGGTCCTGGCTTAAACATAATAAATAAAGGCTGTTGCTTATTGTTAAAAATAAACAAAATAATATTATTTACTTATCACAATTGTGATCATTCATAGCATTCTGGAAGGATATGGTAGTCTGTGATTTTGTATTTTAATATTCTTAGTTCATATTTTCTCCCTTTTTTGTATTGTCCACTGTCCTTAATTTTGTTTACTAATATTCTTTGTTTATATTTTCTTCCTGTTCTTAAGCCAGCATTTGCTAAATTTGGTACATTTTACATATTGTTATTTAGTATGAATGTGCATTGTACCTGGTTAAATAAAGAAATAAAATTAAAGTACTTTTTTTTGCTTAAGTAGTAATAATAATAATAATAATAATAATAATACATATTAATATATAAATAAAAAATATTTAGGCAGCCCTAAATACAAGATATACAAAAACATTATTGCAACAATATTGGTCACACAACACAAATTAACTAAATAAATATATATCTGATTATAATGATAACTGTATACCACTGGCTGAAATGAGACATGAGACAACATTGTGACACTACTAATGGAAATGTTGCACACGTCGTACTGATTTGCATTTTATTAGACAACTAAACAAATAAAAAGCTAGTTTAAAATACAGAACACATTGTGCAGTACAAGCAGGATACTAGAGTTCCTTCCTTAATGCATCACTCTGAATTCATTGCAGAAACCGTCTATGAAGTGCCCAAATATCCTATGAACTAGTGCTAAAGTGCCCTTCAGTTTAACCTCAGTCAACCTCCGAGTCTCTGACTCTGCTTTCAGATGCCTAATCTATGCTTTATTTGCAGACCAAAAAATGCAAAAAATAAAAATCCAAAGCATCAAAAATATTTCTGCCATTATTTATGGGCCAGAATGAACACTGCACGTGAAGGAGAAATGCATCACAAATCTGTTTATAGCAGCACATTATGCTCCAAGCATGTGACTGTGAAATTGCGTCATAATGCACATCAGCTCCAGCCAAACACACGCACACACAGAGGGTCACAGCTCCTGGTGTTTATACAAAACATGACAACACCTCAGCTCAGCAGAACAAGCACAGAGCTATCACTGCCATTTACTGCAACAAACACATGATGACCAAAGCAGAGCTCGCCTCTCCGTCCGGACGTTAGCCCATCACCACAAGCTCCCTAAGGAGCACACAAACACACACACACACACACATACTCTCTATGTGAAACACGCGAGCGCTGTTATGCATGCATGATTCTGATACTCACATGATGCCGAGTCTGTGTGCCATAGCGGTGGCTCTCATTCAGTCTGATCAACACTACAGCAATGTGCTCCTGGCCCGCCACGTCACACACACATCACGCACTTACATCAGCAAGCAGACACGGACACTGCGCAGTTCACAGATACTGCTGACGATATGTGTGTGTGTGAGTGAGATTTCTTAATGTGTGGGGCATGCGCTGCCTCCTCCATCTGCAGCCTTTAGTACAGTCCACAGCCGGGGCAGCTGATTGGCTCTCTGGTCTCCATAGAAACAGTAGGAGAGAGATCCTGAATGCAGCGCCCATTTCACTTGTAATAATACATCAACATCACAGCCAGAGGTCAAGCAAAGAAGAGAGAGGATCGCTTTCTGTTCTGAGAAATTAAACACCATGGCCAGTCAATTACAGTTTTTTTTACAGTTTAACCGCTCACATAGCAAATATTTCCTTGTCATCCAGCTTCTAAAAGCTGATGTTCAAACACGCAGAAGTTCACACCAAATCTGCAAAACCATATGATAATTCTCAAACTTTTAATTTCAGTTTTTCATTTCAAAAACCTCTTTGCGGCACTTTCCTGAACAGGGTTTAAGACTAATCCTAAATTAAAATAAACGTTCAGAGCTGTCTAAACTGGAAAAGGCTTGCACTGAGATATCTTAAAATACATCATTGCCATTGTTTGATCTTAAAATGCTCACAGATAATGCATTTTTGTAAGACATGTTTCTAAAAATTCTTAAATGTCCTAAATTAGCAAAGGTCTAGGGAAACCGGCCCATAATGTTTTGTTCCACAGGGCAGCATTGTCTGACATCTTTGAAGTGATTGATTTGGATGGCAGCGGTCTGCTGAGCATAGAGGAGTACAACTTCTTTGAACAAAGAACCAGTGGAGAGAAATGTGATGAGGACGCCTGGGCCATCTGCAAAGGTGCTTGTACTAACACACTGTAAATGAAACATAACACCGCCCTACATCACATTTGTTGAATGAAATCCAATATTTTTTTCTTACAGATTTTGGGATGCTAATTCCAAAATTACTCCTTGCTTTGCTCTAGCATGTCACTTTCTTACAAAATACGATGTGCAATTTCTAGTATAAGTAGTAAGGTACAGAAGTCTTGTATTATGCCTTAATCACCCAAAAAACAATCTTCCTCTTAACCATGTTTGAACTATTTGTTCAATTTTGAAACTGATTTTCACGTTTATGACATTATGCTACATTTATGGCCAGCGATAGAAAAAAATCCACACATTTCCCAGGTGATTTCTGCTACATCTGTGGGGGTTTAAGTACTGTACTTCCAAACAACAATTTTTGTGAAAAAAAGAAGCTTATTTATTTAAGAAATGTATGTAAAAAATATTTATTTGATGCAGCTGAATCATTATTGAGAATGTTTCCGCGGGGTCTTAAAAAGTCTTAAATTGTAAAAGAAAATCTAAATTATGATTTCAAGAGATCTTACATTTAGAGACGAAAAGACCAGAATTGCGATATTGCAAATTAAACTTCAGAAGGCTATGATTTTGTTAAATAAACATCAGCGCTGCACGTTCAAAGTTCGGTGAGCTGCTGTCAGAGAATAAATCAGTTAACATAAGTTAAACTAGTGCATGTTCACTGCACGATTCACGATGTTTAAGATATGGGGGAAGAAAATGTATAGCCTATATTTATAAAATTTCATAAAATTTCAGACTCAAAAGGTAAAACTTTCAGAAGAAATTGTTTAAAGGTAAATGTGCCCATAAAACTTATTGGAAAAAGATTCATTTTTACCACTACCACAATTTCTATCGTTGTGAGAACAGAATATGAGGAATAACAAACAAATTCAGGAGTAAGCTGTACATGGTATCAGCACAATTACACACCCAGCAAAATATTGTCTAATAATATTGTCTACAAAAATATCAATATATAATTTTTTTGTGTATAACACCCCCCCAATTCATGTTATTTTATGTATATAATAATTTACGAATAATAATTTTCTTTAACATGGTTTAAAGGCTGAAATGTGAAGATTATCATTATATATATTAAAATAAAATCCTGCAAAAACCCTGTTCAACCCTGATATGCATTTCTATAACAGTATTTGTTCTCCTGTAGAGAACTTTGACACACAGAAAAATGAGTTAACTAAACAAGGCTTCCTGGAGCTTAACCTGATGGAAGCGAATGATCGTGAAGGAGACCCCAGAGATTTATGGCTCACCCTGGAGGCCATGGGCTACAACCACAGTTTGGAGGTTGTGGAGGTACAGAGGTCTTTGAGATTTGCTCATCAGGATGTCTTGTAATTTCAACTAATAAAAAAACAGAAGATTTTTTGTAAGGGTTTGGGGAACATGTCCTTTATTTCTGAATGGAATATTTTGTGTGCAATCAGAACATGCTCAGCTCATGTGTGTGTACATTTTTTTCTTTTTCCTACCAGGCCTGTCCGTTTGTCATTGAAGTCTACTGTGAGGATGTCAAGGCAACTCTTCAGGCAGTTCATTTGGATTCTGGGATCAAGATGTTGAATTCTGCTTTACAGAGGTCTATTACGTCAAAAGCAGAGGCCAGATCTCTTAAAGGTCATGAGAATGTCTTGATTTATACGTACAAAGGAGAAAGCAGGATTTCATCAGTCATTGCCAATAAGGTATGTTGATTATTGTTTTACGTTACTTAGAAGGTGTTTATTATCCAGAAAATCAACTTTTTAAAAAAAAGCCAGTCTTGGCCTCACTTTGGTACTTAACATTCACTGGGAATAAAACAAAGTAACTGGAATGCTTTTTATAAAGAAACCCTGACCATGAGTAGAATATCAATGCCCTGATTTGCCTTTATATAGGCAAAATCAACTAAAAGACCATTTCAACAGATAGAAAGGAATTAGATCTGCTAAGAGGCTTAAGATTTTGCCATAGTCAGCGGAAATAATGAAATACAGTGATAACAGAACAAAAATACAGTAAAAACACTAATATTGTGACGTTACAATTTTACTTACAATTTATTTCAATTACAATTAATTGATTTTGTTCCTTTGATGGCAAAGCTCAATTTTCAGCATCCATTACTCCATTACGGTCTTCAGTGTCACATGATCCTTCAGAAATCATTCTAATATGATGGTTTTCTGCTCAAGAAACATTTCTTATTAATATCAATGTTAAAAAGCTGTTTTTGTAAAAACCATGATCATTTTTTGTCAAAAAAGTTCATAAGAATAGCAGGCATATTTTTTATCCATTTATTGCATATTTGCTGAATAAAAGTACTTTTTCTTTCAAACATATTTTTTACTGATCATAAGTATTCCTTACTTAGAATTCATATTTCCTATGGCATTGCTGTTAATGAATGATTTTTTTTTTTTTTTTTACATACTTTCCTGTCACTTTCGATCTCGTAGTCCAATCAGAAGGTGACGGTGCACATCAACAATGAACAAAGCAAGAACTGTGTGAGCAGCCGAGGCATGAGTGTGTTTGCTGTGGAGGTTCCTGCTAGGACTAAAATGGTGAGATACACAATTTTCACTCACAAACAGAGACCAGTTCATGTAGATGCGAGATGAGCTGGATTTCATGCTGTATTTTCCATACTCAGTTAAAATAGAACTAATAAAAAAAACATCTAGAGTGAGACTCATGATAACACATGAAAATCAGATTTTCACTTATAATAAATAAACTGCTCAAAAACATTAAGGGAACTCTTAAACAACACAATGTAACTCCAAGTTAATCACACGTCTGTGAAATCCAACTGCCCACTTAGGAAGCAACACTCATTGACAAACAATTTCACATGCTGTTGTGCAAATGGAATAGACAACAGGTGGAAATTATGGGCAATTAGCAAGACACTCACAATAAAGGAGTGGTTCTGCAGGTGGTGACCACAGACCACTTCTCAGTTCTTATACTTTCTGGCTGATGTTTTGGTCACTTTTGAATGCTGGCGGTGCTTTCACTCTAGTGGTAGCATGAGACGGAGACTACAACCCACACAAGTGGCTCAGGTAATGCAGCTCATCCAGGATGGCACATCAATGCTAGCTGTGGCAAGAAGGGCTGCTGTGTCTGTCAGCGTAGTGCCCAGAGCATGGAGGTGCTACCAGGAGACAGGCCAGTACATCTGGAGACATGGAGGAGGCCGTATGAGGGCAACAACCCAGCAGCAGGACCGCTACCTCCACCTTTGTGCAAGGAGGAGCAGGAGGAGCACTGCCAGAGTCCTGCAAAATGACCTCCAGCAGGCCACAAATGTGCATGTGTCTGCTCAAATGGTCAGAAACAGACTCCATGAGGGTGGTAAGAGGGCCCGGGGGTTGTGCTTATAGCCCAACTCTGTGCAGGATGTTTGGCATTTGCCAGAGATTGGCAAATTCACCACTGATGCCCTGGCCTCTTCACAGATGAAAGCAGGTTCTCACTGAGCACATGTGACAGATGTGATAGATTCTGGAGACGCTGTAGAGAACGTTCTGCTGCCTGCAACATCCTCCAGCATGGCCGGTTTAGCAGTGGGTCATGTGGGGTGGCATTTTTTTGGAGGGCTGCACAGCTCCATGGGCTCGCCAGAGGTAGTCTAACTGCGATTAGGTACTGATATGAGATCCTCAGACCCCTTGTGAGACCATATGTCAGTGCGGTTGGCCTTGGGTTCCTCCCAATGCAAGACAATGCTAGACTTCATGTGGCTGGAGTGTGTCAGCAGTTCCTGCGAGATGAAGGCATTGATGCTATGGACTGGCCCACTGTTCCCCAGACCTGAGTCTAATTGAGCACATCTGGGACATCATGTCTCGTCTCGCTCCATCCACCTACGCCACGTTGCACCACAGACTGTCCAGGAGTCGGTGGATGCTTTAGTCTAGGTCTGGGAGGAGATCCCTAAGGAGACCATCCACCACCTCATCAGGAGCATGTCCAGGCGTTGTAGGGAGGTCATACAGGCACATGGAGGCCACACACACTACTGAACCTCATCTTGACTTGTTTACATCATGGGTTAATAATAAATTGGATTTCCATTGATAATGGTTATGTGTGTTTTGTTGTCATCACATTCAACTATGTAAAGAAAGTATTTAATAAGAACATTTCATTCATTCAGATCTAGGATGCATTAACTGTTCCCTTTATTTTTTGAGCAGTTTATATACATACACATTTTTTGACTGAGTTTGATTATAGTTGAATCACGTCAAACTCTCCCTTGAGCCAATTCATGTGTATTCCCTCTCTCCTATCTTTAGAAAACCCATTTATTGCACACTCCTCCCTGAGAGTCTGTTATCAGGTGGGTTTGGGCATAGATAAATGAGGTCTTGCTCACATATGTTCTAAGGAGCAGATTGCACACATATACACACATTTGTCCACAGAGGAGTCAGAGCTACTTTTCATTGTATTAACATGAGCTGTCAGTCATGTTCCTCCTCTCTCTTTTCCCTGGCTGCACATAATAAACTACAAGATGGTTTTCTGCTTTACAGCAACATTATCAAACTATTGGAAATAATCCAGCTGCATTTAATTCTTAAATTATATATTTCCTTATCATATCTGGTTTCCTTATAATATATGTTTCATGTAATTACTTTCCTTAGGTGTAAATGTTTTAACCATACTATACTAAGTTAATAGGGTCCAATTGAATTGTTGTCTTTCATAATAATAATAATAATAATAGTTATGATAATAATCATCATGCATCATTATCAGCATAATTTGTATTTTTATTAGATACTTTCTTCAATATTTAATATGTTAACAAAAAATATATTATAAACTGGATATTTCAGAAATATATTGTATATTATATTGTGTGTTGTAAGGTGGAACAAAATATTGTAAGGTGGAAACTTTCTATTATATATATATAATATTGTAGAAAATAGAAATTTTCCACCTTACAATATTTCAAAATACAAAGTTCCTAGAACTCAGAAGCCATTTTTATCTTTTGTATTTATTTATGATAAACTATAAATTACATTCTAATATGTATTTTTTCGGTACATCGAGAGTGACACGCATCTCAAATTATGGTACTGCAACAAGAGCCATGTGACAGGCTGTAACGTCGAGTTTCTGTCATCAAGGACTAATCTATACAGTAACATTGCATATAAACGCTGGGCCTCTGAACAAACACTCCCCTGCTGAACTCAGATACATACAGTGTTGAGTTACAGCGTTCTCACGATATAAACTGCATTGCAAGGTCCCTTCAGGATTTTTGTTTTACTCAAAAATGTTAACACTAATCAAGTTGTACAACCACATCATGCATATTTTTGCTCGGTAACAAATGAATACTAAAAAAACAGAGAGAGAGAGAAATAGAGAGTAATGAGGGGTGTCAGTCACGTAATCCTCCTCTCTTTCTCTTTTTCTCTCTCTGTTTTTCATTCTGGCAATTTCCTATGAGTCCCAGCTCTTCTGGGGATGGGAACCTCCTGTTAGTTTTATCAGCCTGGAGGATCTATATTAAACACCCTGTCACATCTCCCTCTCTCCCCTGCAACGATCACACCATCTCTTTATCTACCCGTCTGCTCTCACACGCCTATTCGGTTCATATTTTTGCTTTACTGTTTTTGTTTGGTGATTTTATAAGCCTATCGTTTTAACCTCTCACACTGATATTAGCTCAAGAAAAGTGTGCTTTCCCAGTTGTATACTGTTCATCTCACTTAGACTACACTTGACAAAGATCACATAAGGGGGTTGAGCCCCCAAAAGAAGTCAGAATCTATTACAATAATTATAAGAGATTTTACATGCAAAGAAACTTAGTATTTACTTATACATACAGCATTTACATTTACAGAAAAATACAGTAATAAAGGTCTCTTTACACAGCTTAGCTAAGACTGCTCTGTGCCTGCTCAAAATTCTGTCTGAAAATGTAATGGGGAACAAAAGACAGACTAAATTATGCCTGCTGTAACCCACCTTGGACCCTATCATTAGCCTATAATAGTTGTAATTAATGTGCAAATGCATTATGCTACCTCTTAAACAGTCTGTGTGAAAATGTCAGAATGTCAGAAGCACTTTATGCCACATTTGTAGTATAAATATGACATAACATCAATTAGAAAATAGTTATAACAAACCACGATCATTAATGACAAAACAAAAATGTAAACAAAACCCCTTGCTATAACTTGGTACTTTTTTGAATCTCTCCGACATCATAAATGAATGACTTTAGATTGTTTTACACTTTTTACTATAGTATTTTAAACGAATAGACTACGTTAATTGTTTCCAAAATGGGTTTGCAGTTCTTCAAGAAGCACCTACTGTAAAATGCCTTAAAAACTCGACGCCTATAAAGACATTGTAGAATTTGCATACTTCTCTGAAGTTATTCATATAAAAACGACCAGCTCAAGACAAAGTGCTGTAAACATTTAGTGGAAATTGAAAACACCCAGTTAAACGAATGGCAGCACACCTACGTTGCACCAACATCATGGGCTTAAGATGCCGGGTTTATTAGCTGCATTCTAAACAATTCAAGTTCTTGTTTTATTTTGTATTTTAGTGATTCTTACGAAAGCTGGCAGAATATGAAAGGTACGTTGCCTTGGAAAATGTAATGGAGAGATCACATCATACCTCATAAACATCACAGGCAGTTCTAACCTGTGCCAAAGAGGTTATAAAGGTGTGACGAACAAACAGCAAATGAGAAACATGTAGCCTAGGTTTAATTATAAATCAGATTCTATGTATTGGACTGAAAATCAATAATGCACATTAAAATCAATATTGCACAATATTAAACATGGGGTGTAACTCATTACAATCCACATTCATATGCTTTGTTTTCTGTATTTTCTGTTATTGAAACCCACTATGTTCTGCATATAATGTTTTCTTCTCTACCTGATTGTAATAGCTCCACGAATCCTGGTATTTCTCTCCTCCTCTGTTCTCCTGCCTGTCACCCAGCCTCCTAGCTTTGCCTGCCACTTGCTGATCTGAGTGATATGTTGCCTTGCGAAGACAGGAAATGAAACCTTTCATTCCTCCCCAGTTGCAGCCCCTTTATCAGAAGCAACTGGGTTTCTTCATAGCAGCTCACTGCCTAATGAACTCATTTTGTGCGCATAGAATACCTTCTTATCGCAACAAATACACACACGCACACTCTTTCCATCTTCTCCTGTCCCTGATTCTCAATAAACTGTTAGTATAATTGTTTTTATAAGGTTTAGAGAACTTTAACTTCCACCCACCTTCTTTATAGCATGAAGTGCTGAGGGTAAAGACACATAAACTACAAACTAAAAGATGAGAGGGGGAGATGATGGTGGTATCTCTGATGTAAAAAGTGTAAGTACAGTCTGGATAAATTGGAACATAAACTGATAATATATTTTATACATATTTTACAACAAAGATTTTGATAGTTTACTTGTAATACGCATTTCACAACTGTTGCTCTCTCATCGTCTGGGACGTGGCGCCATCTGGTGGAGTTAGGCGAAAACATCAAATTTAATTACTTTATCATATTAATCACTTTCATACACGCTAATTAACCTTTATAAAACTAAAAGCATCTCTTTTATTTTCTCTTTTTTTCTCGTTCTTGCGGATAAAATGTTTTTCACCTTCAGAAGTTGATGTCATTGCATTATAAAAAGTCTTTACAGTGAAATTAGGTGATAATTTAGGGAGATGTTTCACATTTTCTTGTTCCAGTTAGATACGAATACCAAAAATATTCTTTAGCGTACTGTGATGAGCTAAGGTACGACGGAGCTTTAGTGCCACCAAAAAATAAATAAATCTAAAACTATGAGAATAAAGTCGTAATGTTACGAGATTAAAGTCGAAACTACGAGTATAAAGTCGTAATGTTACGAGAATAAAAGTCGAAATACTTCGAGAATAAAGTCGAAATATAATATTTAGTATAGTGCACTCGTAAATGACCCGGATGGAGAGAAGGCCACCAGATATAAGCATCTTAATATTGTTTTGTACGAGCGGCTGCTTGATGTTACAGAGATGAGATCTAAGAACTCGCGGAAACCACTTAATATCAAGAATATGATATTTATTAAAAGACTGCACAGGAACATCTTTTGATCTTAACATCAGCTCACACACTCACTCATTACTTTAATCTCGTAGTTTTTACTTTATTCTCGTAGTTTCGACTTTAATCTCGTAAAATTACAACTTTAATCTCATAGTTTTAGATTTTTTTTGGGGGGGTGGCACTAAAACTTCTTCGTACATTACAAAGTCTCCGTTTTTTACAAAAAAATTACACTTATGACTGGTTTTGTAGTCCTGATTGTCACATTTGTTCAATTAGAAGATCTAAATGCCTTTAAAAATTATAGGATATAGGGTACTTAAATTATTATGCCATTTTTCCTGGCAACAATTACATTAAAACAATGTGCAACATCAATATAAGAACCAACGATGCATGTTTTAGTTGATCATAATTCAGTGTTTAAATCAAGGTAACAAAAGAAAATACTGTTTCTATTCGTGGTATTTACTGGGTAACTGTTTCAAAGTGCCTCAACCCCACAGCAGATCACACCTCTCAACACAGCTTCCGTTCAGAGATCATTTCTTGCTGGTCTTTCTGTGTACCCTGTTTAATTATTGCTCTGCTGCAGAAAACATTTGGAAGTGCAGTTAAAATTTGTCTCGAAAAACAAATGAATAGACGTAAGCACATTGTGTTGGTGTTTCACATTTGTTCAATTGAGAAGACCTATTTTAGGGTACTTAAATTATAAATCCATTTTTCCTGGCAACAATTAAATTAAAACAATGTCCAACGTCAACATAAAAAACAATGAAGCATTTTTTTATTTGATCATAGTTCAAATAACTATGATCAAATAAAATCAAGATAATCCGTTGGTGGTATTTAGGCTACTTGGTACTGTAACTGTTTCCAAGTATCACACCTCTCAACACAGCATCCGTTCAGAGTTTATTTATTGCTGGTTTACTGTGTCATCTGCCTGACATGACACCTCTCGAGTCAGGGAGAGTCACTTTTATTTACCAAGTAAAAGGCAAGGTAGCGGTCTACGTGTCTTTTTGCTGTAACATCAGGGTTGCCAGGTTTTCACAAATAAATCCGCCTAATTGCTACTCAAAACTAGACCAAATTATTCCAGTCCTATCTCGAGGTAGGTCCTACGGTAAAAAATAAATAAATTATTTATAATAATTCTGCGGTGTAAAATAAATGTTTTGTTGCTAGGTTTCCGCTACAGGGCCGAATGAGGTTATTTTTTGTAATTTAGCGTAATTCCGCGGACTTGGCAACACCGTCTGTCACCTTGATTTTTTTAAGTAAATATAATAGTAACTTCTATATAAGCATATAAAAATAATAATATAATACGAATTATTTTAAAAATAACTTTTACATCGTTTAACCTGTGTAAACACCATCATTATTTCCGACATGAACGCAGCAAACGAACACTGAGCGTCTATCCCTTTAAAATGACGTGCTACCTCAGCCAGACTGACATCACCATTGCGGAAGCGCAGTCAAAATAGGCTGCAGCAGACTGCAAAGCCCCATTACAAGCCTGGCTAAAAGAAGTACAAAGGAGCTTTTGTTAGTTTGTCACGAACAAGTATTTTAAACATCTAGCGACTTCAGATGAGAGAGTAATGCCGCTGATGTAGGTGGTGACTGACTTTCTACGGCAGAGCGGTTGAAGTCCAGCTCAAGTGTTGACAGACTGAGAGCTCATTCAGTGATTTCATGATTAATAGGCATAACGTTAGCTTAGTGACTTCGGACGGAAGGGCTTAAACGCTGTATACTATTCTGTATTACGTATTCTTTGCTCTTGGAAGGTGCAGAACTATTACAGACGTTCCTGGTGGTATCTTTATTAACGAGAAATGTGACGTTTTGAACAAGAAAAGTAATGTTTTTAAAATAAAAGACAACTCTGGTTCCTTTCTACGAGACTATTCAAAGGACCTGACAAATATATTTGTGTGGAAATCACTTTAGTAAGCCATTTCCCGTTTATAAGACTACAATGTCTTATAAATGAGTGTTTTACACGGCATCAGCGTGCGATAGCGAAGAACTGGGCTAAGTTGGCCGTTTAATGTACTGACGTGTCCTTAGGCGTGCGGTCAGTGCCGGAGCTGGAGGGACACGCCTGTCGCCGTTTCTCCCAGCATCTTTAACCGGGAGTCAGCCGTCAGCGCTGCGACAAAATGTCAAGAGCCGGCCGGAGATCCAAAGCGTTGCACGTTAATAACGGAAACGCGCTGGCAGGATGCGATGCGCTGAGAGCGACGGGCGCGCGCGTGCTGCTGCTGTGTCTCTGCGGCGCGCTGTCGCTGGCCATGATCCTGGCGCTGTATCTGTCTGCAGAGCCCAACAGCAATCTACAGCATCATGCTGCACGTCTCATCCGGGACAGGGTGAGTTGACATTGAGCTGGAATGAGTTCGTGCATTTCCACCACATGTTACGACGAGCAGTGCAATTCTGCCTTACTTTAAGAGTTGCTCAAATGTAACATTTACTCCTGAATTAAGTAACTCAATTTCATCCTCATGATTGACTTTCTTGCAAGGTTATTGTCGTTAACTAAAGCTATTAAGGTAATCAAGGCAAGTTTATTTCTAAAGCACATTTCATACATGATTGTATTTTAAAATGCTTTACATAAATGCAGTTTAAATAATTATATAAAAAGTAATCACAAAAATAAAACCATTTAAAATGAATTAAAATAGTGAAGAATAAAAGATGATAGTACATACATGCAAACAGTTCAGACATAGCACAGTTCTCATTCAGTTAATGCACAGCTGAACAGATATGTTTTTGGCTCTGGCAATGGTTACAGTTTAGGCACATATGATCTCCAGAAGCTGGTTTCAACTGCAGGTGGCATAAAAGCTAAAAGCAGAGACATTGTTTTGAGTGAAATTGTTGACTGACTGAAAGAAAGAAACAAATCAAGAAAAATTTTAATTGTTGCTTAGGATCTTACTAAAATAAGACTGAAATTAAGTAAACTAAAATGTAACTAAAACAGAAGTAATAATAAATTAAACCTAGATTGTAATATTTAGGAAAAATAGAAATAAAATAAAATGGCAAACACACATTAAAAGATGCAAACACTTAAAAAAAACGAATAACTTAATTCAAAATGCTAAAATAAAAGTTAATTAGTATTAACAATGCTACTAAAATAACACTGCTTTCTTCCATAGAGGACAAAGGTAGATGTTAATCAGAATGTTTACGTTGCTGTTTTCAATAAAGTAAATAGGCACAAACGCAAACCCACCATAAAACAGGCAAATTTGCAATGTATTTGAATAACTTTCTTTTTTTTGTGTGGCCCTCCTACTTTAAAGTTTCTAGTAATCCTGAAGACTTTGATAAGCTGGCTCAGGTTTGCTTAGCGGGGTCCTGTCAGGAGGAGGATAGGACATCCTTTTTAGACAAGATGAATATGATCATGTTGTAGCAGAATTAGCTCAAACAAAGACCCAAATCAGAATCCTCAGAGACTTGGAGACACTACAGGCAAAACTTAATTTACACGAACTCTCACGGAAAGGAAAGAAAGTAACGAGACAGGCAGTGGCAGGCATGCACGCTGGAGCATCTGGAACGACTCTTAAAGAACTCAGAACGTGATGAAAATCATGATGACTAAAAGCCAGTTGAAAACTGGTCTAAGATCTGAGGCTAAAAGCGTAATTTGAGCATTAAAACTAATCTTTGGACACATCCCCAAATCCTGTTTTAACCAATAGATATCATTCTAGCTCAGGGTGTGATGACATTTCTCCTCCCCATTTCATAAATCCAATGATCTTGTCAGTCACATGGTCTGAATTTTTCCGCTCTTGCAGAATATAATTTAAGATATGATTTCTATAACATGAATATAATACATTTGACTAAAAATTGGTGGGAAGAAACATTTTAAGCAAGAAGATTGAAGCAAAACCACTCACAAAAATACACTCACAAAAATGATCCCTCAACACAGTTCAGTTTATTTTAAAAACATATTTTCATTTAACACAATTATGTTTGGTTCCCTATTTAAACAACTACATTGTGTTAAACTGACTTGTTTCAACTCAATATTTTCATTTTGAAAGAACTCAAATTTTTTAACTTATGTAACTAGGAAGTGGATTTCCCCTTCCCATCATGCTTTGCACAGGGCAGGATAAGGATAGTAAATTTTGAAATAAAATTTTATTTTAGGCATTTTTTATTAAGTTGATAAAACTGGGAGGCTTGTTAATGTTTAATGCTCTTTTATATTTGTATTTAAAAGACCCTCTGCTATGTTAGTGTTTTTGGGGGGTTACCACTGTGGTGAAGTGTAGAGCATGTGCTTATAATATGAATCAAAGTTGTTTTAATAATAATAATAATAATAATATAAAAATACTTTGTAGTGATGGGAAGTTCGGATCATCTTACAGACTCGTTCATTTGAGTCTCGTTCAGCAAAATGAACAAATTGAAGACTTTTTTTAATCACACAAAAAGAGATTTTTTGAATCCTACAAAAAAGTATAAATAAAATGTTATGTTTTTTCCCCCCAACACATCTACGTACACACATACTGATCACACCACAAACAATACAAACAAAAAAAGATTAATTGTTGACCCAACTCAATTAAATTTCATCGCATTAATTTCTTTTTTATGAGTTGGGGCTATTCATATTTATTGGATGGAAATTCTGCCATTTTTTTGAGTGTACTACACACGGATATAAAACTATAAGCCATTCAATAGTTTTTCAAAATACATATACAACGAGTGATTAACACATGATAGTTCAAAGTGTGGGTTACATATAATATGCAGTTATGCATATCAGGGATTTAAGTCCGGTTTAGTGTATTTTAAGCCTTGATAGGCGTGAAAATGCAGTTCTGTGAACGTGAGATCAGTTTTGTGAAAACCAGAGTTAAAGATCTCTTCAGGAATTTCAGTCTGGTCCTGAGATGGAGGATGGAGATCCATCCGACAAAATCTTTCATTATTTTACCCATGTAACGATAATGATATCCTTTTTTTTTTTTTGACCATTATCTTGGTTATTTGCCCAATATTGACAATCTCCTTCCTGAGTTGGGATTCTCAATAAGTGTTCTGTTGTGTTAATGCTACAAGCTCGCCTGTGCCAATGTCTGTTGGATCTGCTTGCGAGAAGTAGGCAACAGGGTATCATGGGCCGATTTATGACTTCCTGTTGTCTTGAGGAAATCGGCTCCTCATGTTTCAATCTTCCGATCAGATCTTAAGGTGGTTGATTCCCTCTGATTCACCTCTTCTTCTCTGCAGGATGGCCATAAGCCAAATAAATACTCTGTAGCACAAATTAAGAAGTTTGCTGCACAGGTGGATGGGCATCGGCTCTGGGAAACTCACCTGCGGCCCCTGCTAATTGAACGAGTGCCCGGGACTGCAGGCAGCCAGACCATACGGCAGGTAACACCTTCAATCACAGCGCAATTACCTTCCTTGCTGAAAACGTACTCACCTGGAGGCCATCCAAGATGTAGTTAAGTTTGTGCTACACCTGCTCACCAAAGGATCCTCTGCAGTGAATGGGTGCCGTCAAAATGAGTTCAAACAACTGATGAAAACATGACAGTAATCAGCTTCAGTGAATTAATTAACATCATGTGAAGTGAAAAGCTGTGTTTGTAATAAATATATTCATCAAGATGTTTTATTTATTTATTTATTAGTCCTAATTTTCAGCAGATTTTCCATTTTGAGCGAACCATTCCTTCTAAGTATCTTCTTCTGATTAGCATGCAGTGAAGGTTATTAAAGTTCTCTCACCTCTTTCCACTACAGCACATCTTGTCCCAGCTGGGTTCACTGTCAGCAGGATGGACGCTGGAGGAGAATTCTTTTGTTTCATCCACCCCGAATGGTAAAGTGACCTTCACTAATGTGCTAGCAGTTCTGGACCCCTCGGCTCCTCGCAGGCTGGTCTTGGCATGCCACCATGACTCCAAGATCTTACCGGCAGACCCTAAAAACCCCAAACGGGTGTTTGTGGGTGCCAGTGATTCAGCCATACCCTGTGCTATGATCTTGGAGCTGGCCACGGCTTTGGACGCACAGCTTAAAGCCCTAAAACTGCAGGTAGATCACAATCATGAGGAAAAGGATTCTTCTAGATGTTTTCTGAGACTCCTATGAAGATATATTTCACAAGAATCAGCTGCATCACAGTGCTGAATCAAGCCTTAATTGTGTGTACATGTTTATGAGATGGTGTTGATGTGACACATGACCGACTAGCTGCATCCTCTCTTTCTGTTTTTCTCTCCAGAAGTCTGCGGTGACCTTGCAGTTGGTGTTTTTTGATGGAGAGGAGGCATTTGAGGAATGGACAGAAACAGACTCTCTCTACGGTTCTCGTCATCTGGCAGAACTTATGGCCCGTACTCCTCACCCTTCTGGATCCACCAAAACCACTCTTCTCCAGGCAGTGGTGAGGTTTTGTGTACCGAGAATAGTTAGCTTGTTTTTATATAGGTTTTTATATAATGGTAAAGAAGGTTTATGGATGAGAGGTGTTTGCTCAGGGTACCTGCATGCCATATTTTATATCCAACTATATTTTTAACTGTATAATAATTTGATTATGGTTCTTGTTAATATTACTTTATATCATCATAGTAATACTGCAGTTATAATAGATGTTTTAAAATTTTATCTTCATTTTCGTTTAATTAATCATTCTAGACCTGAGAAGAAAAATGTTAAAATGAACAAAAATTAATATTTTTTTTTTTTACAAATATCCTTGGCAAATTGATTCATAATTTATTTTATTGAATTTAAACATGATTTTATCATTTTATATTTTATGTAATGTTATATTAATAGCCGTTTTAATTGTATTTTTTTATGTTTTTTTTTACCTTATATAATAGAATTAATGTAATAGTATTAATAGATTTAGATTTTATTTTAAATAATTGTGTCACACTAAACTGTCTATCTATCCATCTATATATCTTCCTTCCAGGATCTATTAGTCCTGCTGGACCTGCTTGGTGGCCCAGAACCATTGATTGTTAATCACTTTGATAACACAGCTAGATGGTTTGACCGACTGATCGCTGCAGGTATAAGTTCGAACAAACCCTGATTGGGTTGCAGCCTAAAAATGCATGACATCATTCACTAAAGTCAGCATCCCCCTCTGTTTCTCTTTCAGAGAAGAGACTCCACAAACAGGGTTTGTTGACATCTCACCCATCAGAACAGAGTTACTTCAGGAAAGATTTTTATCTTGGTCCTGTGCAAGATGATCACATTCCTTTTTTAAACAGAGGTCAGTAAACAGTCAGTTTTTTTAAACGCATTAATACTTTTTTCAGGAAGAACACCTGGGCTCCAAAAGTATCAAAAAGTTTTTATTATTTAAAAC
>JAUCNO010000191.1:3798275-3812304 GCA_032353835.1 Enteromius viviparus
ATTTATATATATATATATATATATATATATATATATATATATATATATACACACACATACAAAGATATTAAGGGTCAGGTTTACTAAACAGGGCAAATTACTGTAAGAGCGAAGTCTGAAACAGTACTGAAGGGCATGGATATTTCTGCACGCAATTTACTGACAATGCTCATATTAAAAAACAGATGCAACACTTGCATTTACAGTAAATTTTGACCAACCCAATATACCAAGCACAGCGCAAATAAGCGTCATCGCAGATAAGCAGAGCCAATGCACAGCTAGACATGTTTTTAGGCGTTAAATAATAACGCAAATACCAGAGATTTCACAAGCGCAAACATCAGTTAACCAGATTTTGCGTCTGGAAAGGAAACTCCTACAAATGCATGTTCAATAAGGTCAGGTGAAAAAATAACTGTGTCCATGCCTTTTCAGCGCTAATTCTTTACAGCGCGTTTCCTGAAAGTATTGTTTTAACACCAAAACACTGGTGCAAGCTGTTAGTAAATCTGGGCCTAAACTGATTATATTTTACAAAGACATTTCTAAGTACAAAAGATTTGTGGAAAATAAAATTTTGTTAAAGTCTGCGTGAACTGGAAGTTTGCGGTTGATTTTACGTGACATTGTTTTGAGAGAAACAGAATATTCAACACGACCTTACAACCAATTTGGAAATTCATGCTAATTTGTACAAATGCATACAACCTTACTCGCACGATTTTGTACGATTTGTCTAAACCCCAGTGATGGGTACGTTTAAGGGTGGGGTTAGGTGTAGGTCATTTGTACAAATTCATACGAATCGACAACTCGTAAAATACGTACGAGTAACAAAAATTTTCCAGAATTCGTACAAGTGAGGTCGTAAGAATTTGTATGAATTAACCTACCTTGCAAAATATGTAAGAATTGACCTGAGACTGGGCTGGAATAATGAGTAAGAGTACACTAGGGGGAGTGGCTTGTTTTTTCTACTGCAAATTGATTGGATGTAGTAAAGTACTGCAGGTGTTTCATTCAGTGGTTAAGGACGTCATGCTCATGCCAAAGTTGTCAAACTGATGTCATCAGAGAAAGCCCGTCATTTCAGAGGGGAGGAGCATTTTCAGATTTGAAGTAAAGATTACAAATGGCAAACATTCAAACATTCAGCACGGATTAATTGTTCACCACAAAAATTGCAATGTGATCTTTAAATGTTTTCCACACCAACCCTTTTATAGTAATGCGACACAAAGTTAAAGGTCTACACAACTTATACCCACTGACACATGACCAACTGACCAACCTCTTGGCAAGTCCATCACTCATATGCCGATGCCCTTGGGAGTCTTTCATTTCACCCCCCCCACCCTTTTTTTACTCTCATGCAGTTGCTATGCCATCCCTCATGCTGAGTTTGGGAAATGAGCCTCCCTATACCAATTTGTCCTGGCCTTCCAGGCCACTGTCCCTGATAGACCACCTGCCCTGGGCCTCTCATTGCACCCATGCAGGGGGTACTAGTGCCCTCCATAGGCCCTAACACCCAAACCCCTCTACCTTAATGGCCACCGCGTTGCCCTATCGTGCCAGGCAGCCAAGCATGGCTCTGCTCCACCAGACGCCAACACTCTCTTGGAATGCTAATGACCTCCTCCATTCCCATCTTTCGTTCTACTCCAGACACGTAGCCAACCCTTCCCCCACAATCTGTTGTTTCCGTCAAGCACACATGCAAAGGATGTCAGTTTGTAATAAAGGTTTGAATTACTGGAATGAGTCTACAATACACGTATTCAGGAAAATGACGAGATTCAGACAAACATTTCGAGAGGGACTTTTCACTGCGAGCGGCTTTTAGTTGGTCGTGCACTTGACTGTCGCACTGCGTGAGTTCAGTAGCTCAAGTGCACTTACACACACTTCTCTCCACACCCCCCACTCCGCATACTTGGGCTGAATGAGAAACTAGCATCCCCTTGGGCACATTCATTCCTAGGGTGACTGGAGCAAGTGGAGATTGGAGTCCGTATTTACTTAAAATGAGAACAGATTTAGTATTGGAGGGGAGAAAAACAGGAATCACAGCCAGTTCCTAACATACTCTCTATTCTAATTCAAGTGGCTCTTGATATTATTCAAAGAGGTTCTTAAACACTGAATGTGATGAAAGCAGCCATCAAACCCAGTGTTGTCCAACAGACACCTTCTAGTAAGATCCCATAACAAAACGTGGTAACACTTTATTTTACGGTTACACCTATAAGTTGCTTATTAGCATACAGTACATATTACTAGAATATAAGCAGTTTATTAGTGCTAATCTGCATGACCTTATTCTAGATCCCTAATCCTACCCAATACCTCAACTTAACAGCTACCTTACTAACTATTAATAAGCAGCAATTTAATAATTTATTGATGTAAAAGTCGTAGTTAATAGTAAACAAATGTTACATTTTCTAAAGTGTTACCCAAAACGTTATAGATAAACGTTATAGCATGTTTACAGCATCCAAAAAATTCGAATCTATGAATGATCAATTATTAAAGTTATTTATTAGCGGTTACATTTAGTGTAATGTTTAGCTACAACTGATGTTTGGTGAAACATGGTATATAATTGTACAATGCCCTCCACTAATATTGACACCCTTGGTAAATCTGAGCAAAGGTGACTGTGAAAATAAATCTGCATTGTTTATCCTTTTGATCTTTCATTCAAAAAATTCACAAAATTATAAACGATCATTAAAGTAAAACGATTGAAAATGGGAAGAAAAACTCGTGATGAAATAAATGTTTTTCTCCAATACATGTTAGCCACAAATATTGGCACCCAATTATTGCAACGTCATTTTCGCAAGATAACAGCTCTGAGTTTTCTCCTGTAAAGCCTGAAGAGTTTGAAGAACACCTGATAAGAGAAAAGAGACCACTCCTTCATCCAGAATCTCTCCAGATCCTACAGAATACCAGCTCCATGCGTGTATTAGGATGATAGAGACACACATCCTCTTCCAGGCAGCTTCGATAAACAATGCAGATTCATTTTCACAGCCACCTTTGCTCAGATTTACCAAGGTTGCCAATATTATGGCGCTTTTCCACTGCGTGGTACGTTTTGCCTCGGTACGGCACGGTACGGCTTAGTTCGGCTCGGTTTGCACTTCCACTGCAGTTTAGTACCGCTTTAGAGTGGGTGTGATTATTCACTTGTCGTTATAGTTGCGCCGCCTCTACTGCCGTGACATCATCGTAAACGCGCAACAAACAAGCACACAACAATGGACTATTTTTCATTCCGCGTCGCCCCATCTAGCTCTCGCTGGATCTGCTCCTCGGCTATCAACGAGAGGAACGTCTGTACTTCCTCAATAAAAGACGAAGCAGCCATTTTTGGTAAAAAAAAAAAGGTGGGTTTCAAAACTGTTGCGTCCGATCCTTCACTGGCTGTGCTGATTTAAATCTAGCGGGTCTGATGTGTTTTGTGTCGCAAGTTCAGTGACGCAGTAATGACGATTTTCTCCAGCCAATCAGTGACCAGCAGAGTTTTGGTAACGGTAAGGCTCGCTTGGAACCTTGACTGAGGTGGTACTAAAAAAAGGACCAGGTAACAGGTACTGTTCCCAGTGGAAAACCCCCTAAAAGTGAGCTGTGCTGAACCGTACCGTACTATGCAGTGGAAAAGCGCCATTAGTGGAGGGCACTGTAAGACAGGCCATAGGCTAAATAAACAAGAGAATGAATACTTTCCCCTGAGTAAAGCTATGTTGTCTCTCTCCAATCTGAAAAGTTTATTGCTCAGGCTTCAATTGACCGAAGCCTTTGATTACAACATTTCTCAGATGGGCCTTAAAAGTGCATAAAGGTGACTCTAACCTGTAAAGAAACATTCATGGGTTGTTTCTTTTAATCTCAAAATAAAATAAATAAACAACTTGGTGTTTTATTTGAAGTAAATTTATGCATATTGGTATTTATGGTGTAAATGTAAATATGTATATAAATTGCCCGGCGACATTAAAGCATTAATTAGAAATGTACTTTTTTAAAAAGCAAGCTAGTAAAGCAAATAAATAAATAAACCTTTTACCTTTCGGTGTTAAATTTAAACTAGGTGTGTTTTGTAAGATTTACCCATAAACAACCACCTATAAATGTAAGCTCCTTGCCTGTTTAAACCTGGCCTGCTAAGTTTATTTATTTTCCCCTGTTCCGACGTTCTTTTTAAACCTCAGCTATTTATAGAGCCACTTGACTACCCATGGAAAACAACTGTCTGATCTAAAGGATGCACTGAAGTGCACTCCAGGCTCGTGATTTCGCAGCTGAGGTCGTATTCCCGCTCGGCGCTGTGTCGTTTCGTGGGTGCCTAAAGTGTCGTCCGTCTGTGGAGTCCTGCAGTGGACCCTTCCCGAAGCACATGTCAGCAGCTCCTCCTTCCCTCTGTTCAAGCATTAGTGCGCCGCACCGCAGCTCTTACATGCAGTGTGTGTGTGTGTGTGTGTGTGATAGAAGCGGCCCGCTGGCTCACGCCAAAGCAAATACACATGTAGATTTTGTTTTGTAGTTTTATACGTTTTCATTTGTTGTTTTCTGCCTATATAGGGGCTGTATTTAACCGGGTTAAAAGAAACGGTGAACTTCTTGGCACTGTTTTGTTTGTTTTTATTAACCATTACGCTATTTTCAGGCTACGTTTTGTGTCCTTTTAAGGCCTTATGGACAGGTCATTTTAATACTTTTAGCAAACTGGACAAAGCATTTATCATCGGAATTATTTATTTTGGGTAGCTTTTTATTACTCGGGGGATAATAATGGCTGTAGAGGGGTCTGTCTGAGGATATCCGGCTCTCTGGTTCTCCGTCATGACCCTGGAGAGTGTGGCGGTCACGGAGAGCTCCTCTGCCCGAGGATTCTGCTCCTGCTGCGGGGCAAAAATCATGCCGTACTTCTCCGAGAACGCCGTCGCTTCTCAAAACCAGATCAACCAGCTGTAAGTACAGTCAAACGTATTCACCGCATTTACGAGCCTACTCGTCAAACATTACGCACTGAAATGTTTATTAGTGCTGTTAGTTTTTATCAATGCACTGACGCTGAGAATCAAATCTCGATTTTTTTTTCTCACGAATGCAGTTGGTTACGGTAAGCTACACTGCGAAATACTTCTCGTCACATCTGGAAGTAGAAGTGGATGTTTCTCAAGCCTTTGTGACGTTACTGTGTGTGTTGTGATAGATGACAGTAACTTAGAGGGATGTGATTCACCAACCTGTAGACGAGGTTAAATGATGAGTCGTACTATAAGCGTGCCCACAGCGACTTACCATAACCATATAAAGTCATGAATATTTATATATAAAATATATTTGTGTCTCTAGTACTTTTTTTCAGAAAACCAACACAAGTAGAGGCAATCTGTAATTGCATGTTTTAGTTGTAGGTGATGCAATAAAAGTGTTAAATTATTTAAAAAATATTAAAAGTGATTTTCTATACTTTTTGAATTGTTAGTCTTTAATGTAACAATTTAGAGATCCGATCATGTCATCGTTGATGCAAAGACAAAGTATTCTCTAAGCTGCTGGATAAATTCTGATGGATAGCAGGTTAGATTTAGGAAGTGGTTCGAGACGCATGCAAAAAGTGTGACTGTGCAAACTGTAAATGCATGAAATTTGTCAGGCTATACAGAAGTCAGGGAACTCCAAAGAAAAAGAGGTACATAACAATTGCCTTTAGTATCGATAAAGGTAATTTTGCAGAACTTTGGACTACTACTGCATCAAGTTCTGCAAAATGTTGCCGTCCAACATTTGTACTATTATCAAAAAAAGTGAACTCTGTTAAATTTTTATTATATTGCGTGGGGATTGTAGACATGACATGGATGTGTTTTGTAAGTGTGATGTAAAGCATGTAACCCATTAGATCTCTGAAGTGAAATCTTTTTCATGTTTGACGCATTTGACTTCACTCAGGACTTTTTTTTGCTCTGGCAAGACGCCAACATTAATTATGAAAACATGCTGGTAACTGTAGCTAAACTAAGCTCTTACGTCAATCATTGCGTTTGATTTGAATTAGATTTTCTCTCTTGTTTGCATATGTTGTTTGTGTTTGTTTTTCTCTCACATAACGATGTACCATAACACTGTAGTTTCGACCACAGCCTTTGCATATGTTCAAGACCCCAGACACCATGAAACCTCAAAATGAACATTGTGTGCTAAATCCAATTGCTGTATACCCCTGCAGACTTTGAAATCTTTAGATCTAGGCCTAAACTCCTATTTAATGTTTCAGTGCATGGTGACTCCTGACATTTGTCAGTAGTGTTATGGCATCATCCATTTCCCTCTTATGCCAATGCTATTTATATTGTGTTATTAGAAAAGATTTCACCACTACGGTGGAGTTCTGTTTTATCTTGCGAACAGTAGATATGAAGAATGAACTTTTCAGTGAACATTAATCCATGTTGATCATTTGCTTTGATCTGTCAGATAGGGCAGATGATACCTGATGGGAATCACCATGTTGATATTTAAGCTTATAAAAACTTCCATTACTCCTCAAACACTGCCAAGGCAAACAAAGCTAAGATTAGGTCTGTGTTTGTCAGTGAGCTTTAATGATTAACTTGGGAAATTACAGGTGTCATGTACTGGAAGGAAGTTGAGTAGTGTGTTGAAACTTGCAGCTAGAATCAGAAGTGCTGTGCTTGCCTTGGCTTTAAACATCTAGTGACGCAGAAAAGCTGAGCGACTTCCAAGTAAAGTTAAATATGCACTCAATAGGCTTCAGGGTTGGCATTGTTATGGGGAAGTCTGATATGGTTTGTTGAAATAGGGCGTAATTGGTTTTGTAAATTTGCTTCCTCCTAACTCATAACCCAGCTCAGATATTGCTGAAGATGTCAAAATATTTTTAACACAATAAAATCCAAAGTCACTCTTTTTGAGTAAGAACTATGCTATATAAACTATAATCTAGCGTTTAAAAATGGCATAACCTAATTGTTTTAAACGCATCCTTTTTTATGGCTAGAAATTCGAATGAAAACCCATTAGAACTGGTTATACGTCAGTGTTATTTTAGAATTATTTATGTGCTGATATTGTCAGTTAGCTGCCAAAGAAACATTTTACACACTAAGTTAGTCTAATATTTTTATTTTAGCTTTATTTGAAGTTTTAATAGCTTTAAAGTTCAATTTTCCATAACAGGTTTATAGAGTCAAATAAAATAATTAAAGGCTCATACTTAACCAAACTGCAAAAAAGCCACTCTTATTTTTGTACTCTTCTTGTGAACACTTTGTTTCAGTTATTACCAATATATTGCTTAAGCTTAAGATACAATCTTACACTTCAAAATGTTTTAATTCATTTCATTGTTCAAAAAAGTGGCTTCTTTGGCCTCATTCACAACCGTTTCCTCTCTCCACCAGAACCCCCTCCTCTCTTCCTCAGTATAGTCAGTATGATTTCAATTGGTCATTCATGTGCACCAATCAGAAAGCAGGGCTATGAACCAGAATAGAGTCTCATTTAAATTTGAAAAACTATGCCTGTAGTCCAAATGTTCCTCATTTGTGTTTTTCAAATCTTCACTCTTTTCTGTCTCTTTAATAGTGGCCTAATTTCTCTCTCCAAAGGTGACAGAATGCCATATCCTGCTCTCGCTCTGAATCTCTATCAGGCCTGAACTCATAAGGCCTTCAGCCTGGGCCTATATTTATCCCTTCCCTAGTGGGAGAGTGACTAATATGGCCAGGGACAGGTGGGGGTCAGGCATCTTCAGCTTGTTGCATGGCTCTTAACGGCCCCTTACATAGTGATGATTGTGTCTGTGCCCTAACAAGTACTGTCCAGTGCTTCATGCCAAAAGATGACCCTCCCACCCTTTTTCATTCTCTCTCCCTAAGCTGTGTGTAGACGAATGCAGCCAGGTCATCTATTTTCCTTCTGAATTCTCTTCTTTTTTTTCTCCTGTGTGTCGGCGTGGATGTGTATGCCCTTACATGTCTGTCTCCGTGAAATGCCAGTGGGTGGAAATTGTATTGCATGGCCCTGGTGCCTGCTTCGCTCTTTGCACACAGATACTGCATGACTTGTTCGGCAAAAGCCAGGCTGGTGTAGTGTCCCAGGTCGTATTCTTGACATGTCCCCGAAATGGAAGTAGACTGCAATTTGCACTCCGTATATACTGGTAATTAACCTGAAGTACTTTTGTTAAATATTATACTCCTTTATCATGTTGTAATCAAGCAGTTTTCATGCTTTCTGGCCAAACTTACAATGTTTTGCCCCAAACTCTTTCAACTGTCGTGTTTGGTTACATGAGATGTTATACAGTAGCTACCAACACTGTAAAAGTCCATCAGCATTCATTCACCGTGCCGTTTATTTTTAGGTTTGTAAAATTAGCCACTACCCCAGTCTGCAGCTCATATCCCTTCATGTGCTGATAGATGATGCTCAGAGCTTTGAAAGTGCAAAGTGCAGAGCACTAAGAGAGACAGCACAAGACTGTCACTTTCTGTCTGTCTTGCTCTTGGTTTTTAATTCTTTTTTTCTTTTTTTTCATATCTATAAGAGAAAAAGCATCTCTGTCTCTATAGTAGTCACAGCCAAGGTACAAAATTATCATTTTATCATGCCTGCCAATGGCAAGTATGCCTAAATGTAATAGCCATGAAACTGTATTTTGCATTTTTATTAAAATATTAACTACTGTTAATGAGTTTGGAGACTGTGCTTCTTTTTAAAGTTAAAAAATAGCTTCAAATGTGATTTAGATTTTGCAGCAGCCATTGCTCAAGAAATGAAAACATTTTTTGGTCAATTTATAAATAAATAAAAGTAGTAAAAAAAAAAAATATATATATATATATATATTTTTTTTTTTATAGCATAAGTGTCTGTCAAACTGTTGCTTATCAGTTAAATGCACCTTTTGCCAAGTAATTTTACTTTAAAATATGACCCAAAAGTAAGGGATCAGTAAAAATTTTTACAAAAACATGAAACCACAGTATCTTGACCTAATATTTAAAATTTTAGTGTTTGCATGATTTGTGTGTGTTTGTGTGAGTTGTTATAATTTGCTTTGTAACATGTCTTGTTCCCGTATAAAGTTGAATGTTTGTATTTTGTGCTTAACGAGGGTTAGTTTTGGACCCTGGGGCAAACTATAAAATAGAGTGGCCATGAGAAGAAAAACTGAGACTAGAGCAGGGAGGAAACAGCTAGGTCAGGGGTGACTGGGATGTGGAAAAAGAGCTCAGTTGAGCTTAATGGTTTTTTTCTTTGTGTTTTTATTCGGGGTGTGACTGCCCAGGGCTTCTCGTGTTCCCTCTCTTCTGTAATCCTTCCTCCTCCGAAATTCTGAGACGGAGCTAGTTTCCGCAGAGTTACCCAGATTCCTCAGAAGTTACTCTGAGGGTACTTTTCAGAGTCGGATATGGAAAGTCCAGAGCCTGTACTGTGTGATACAGAAGCAGCAGTTTATGAGCGTGACCCCAGGTCAGTGTAAGCGTTGAGTTGAAGGTGTTGCTTCGTAATGACAGCTGTTACGGGTCAAACGTCGCCCCGCTCTCTTACCGAGACTCTGCCGGGCAGAGGCCACAGATAAACTGATAAACAACAGCGTCTCTATAGTGATTTCTGGAAACCATCTCTCTCTCACTCTGTGTGAGCCTCTACACATATTTCACAATGTCACTTCGAGGTCTGAGATTGAGCCTCTTATAGAGTAAATGCAGATGTGAATGTTTAGTAGTCCTTTGTACCAAGTTGGAGTGCGTCACTGTGGCTTCCAGATATCAAATATTTGCACTTAAAATCTAAATGTTGATTTAAATACATTTCTTTTTTAGTTTCACATGTAATATTAATCTTTCGGTCTATTGCTGTTTTTGTCATCAGTATCAGCGAGAACTTCCTAACTGTCAAAGGTGCCGCCCTTTTCCTCCCGCGGGGAAATGGCTCCTCCCCTTCTTCAGCACCCCGCATTACACAGCGGCGGAACAAACACACAGGTATGAAAAGCAACTTTTGACACATACATTGTGATTCTCCAGCAGTCAGATGCAGCTCAGTATAATCAGGTTGTGTGGAATCTGTTACAGAATCTGTATTTGCAGTTGTAGTTTGAGTTGTACCATATGGCAATACGTAAGACCCTGGAGATGAGGGGCATTTTGTCACTAATGAATATTTGTGCATACATTTGCATTCATGTTGATAGACATACCGCTGTGCCTGCAGATAGACTGCATTGATTTCATTATGAGACCCATTAGCTTGCAGGAATGCATTATGAAGGGGCACTAGGAAATGTCAGTCAATACAGTATATAATACAGTATACAGTAATACATTTTAGTAATCTTTCTATTCTTCAGTCTTGAACCTTTTTTTTTAATACCAAAATATGAAATGATATACAGTGTTCACAAAAACAATTTTTATTGCATTAGATAGCAAAATATTAATTTAAGTGGTATTAATAAAAAAAAAAAAACAAGCTGTCAAAATGGCTCAGAAACCGCTATTTCAATGCATCATAGTCGATAAGAGAAGATTGCAGTTTCCGTTTCATGTTGATTATGTTGTGCAAAAACTGAGCTTGCTTTAAGCAACTCTGATGAACCTTTCTCCAGTTGCTTTAATATTCATATTCAATATTTACAAACTTAAGATAATCCAACTCCAGCCTGCCAAAGAACATATGTCTCAGATGGGAGGAATTGAAATTGACATCTGAGTAATTTAATGGGATAGTTCACCCAGAAATTAAACATTTGTCATCATTTACTCACCTTTATGTCATTCCAAATCTGTATGAGTTTCTTTCTTATGTTAAATATAAAGATATTTAGAAAATTCGAACAATAAAAAAAATCTTATTGACTTTCATAGTTAGGAAATACTAGGGCAGTCAATGGGGACCGTCAACGTGTTTGATTAGCAGCATTCTTCAAACCATTTTCTTAAATGTTCAACAAAAGAAAGAATCTCGTATCGTTTTGAAATGCTTTCAGGCTGAATAAATGACTTTTTTTGGGTATCCCTTTAACTGTAGTATGTAAATGTCACAGCATTGTTATCTGTGAGGTTTATTGTTGTTAATGGTTCATTCGCAGGTGACCTTCAGCAGCATTTGCAGACCATGTTCACCTTGCTGCGCCCAGAGGACACCATCCGCCTGGTAACGACCACCATTCAGACCTTATTTATCAAAACACAGTCAACAGAATGCTCATGGTGTCTGTATCACAGGCTGTGCGGTTAGAGAGCGCCTACGCCCTGCATACACGGTACATGGTCATAGTCTCCACCAATGGTAGACAGGACACTGAAGAAAGTGTGGTTCTGGGAATGGACTTTGGCAATTCAGACAGGTCATAATAATGCAGATGCTCTTATACATTCGTTTTGCATTTGCTGTTCTAGAAGGTGGTGCTCATGACATGTGATCATGTGTTTCCTGTAGCACTTGCACAGTTGGGCTGGTTTTACCCTTGTGGAGCGATACGCTTATACACTTGGATGGAGACGGGTGAGGCATAACGTGCACACACAAACCAAGTTCTGCATTTTTAAACAACTTTAACTTTCAGACTGAACGTGTTTTATTACTCTTATTAGTGGCTTCAGTGTGTCCACTGTTAACCGAGTCCATGTCTTCAAACCGGTCTCGGTGCAGGCCATGTGGTGAGTGTCTATAAAGACAGTTTTTTTTTGTTGTTTTTTTTACTTTCATTTTATTTAACATGGTGTTGATGTATTTTCTGTCTTGCACATACTCACAGGTCAGCCTTGCAGTCCCTGCATAAGGTTTGTGAGGTGGCCAGATGTCATAACTACTACCCCGGTAGTCTATTCCTGACCTGGGTCAGTTATTATCAGAGCCGCGCGACCTCCGACCAACACTGCATCAATGAGTGGAACGCCATGCAAGACGTGCAGTCCCACCGCGCAGACTCGCCCGTGCTGTTCACTGACTTGTGAGTAACACACATCAATGCCAGCCATGCTAACTTTTGCTTAGTAAAATTTTATTGCTTGTTTGATCGAATAAATATACCATTGGTGAACATAGACTTATAAACCCCAAACCTTTGAATGATTGTGTAGTTCTCACTTTTGTTTTGTAGTGGAGTTTTGAAATATGGGTCAATGTCCTTATTAAGCAAGGGTATTGTTTTTGTGCTTTCAATGTTTAGGGCCAAGTTAATGTTTACAAAACCTGAGTTCTCCAATAGTCAATAGTGGTGAACTGCAGTGTTTGGTTTGTAAATCAGCCCTTGTTTTTGGAAATGTGCATGCAGGCACGGTCAAGCGGCTGTCTGATGCAACCACAAAGTTCAATCGTATAGGCCAAGTGGGCAAGTTTGCATCAGAGTGGGACGAGGAGGCATGGCATTCCTTGAATAGATCGGCATGTTATTGCCAAATTGATGAGATGAACTTTAACTTCTTAGATGCACAGTGGCCTGATGGTGTAATCCCTCTAAGATGTTGTCTGAACTGTAGGGGGGAATTTCCCCACAGCCGGAGGCATTTCCACGTGCATGTGTTTTTAAAATACATGACTGTGGCCGCTTGCTTTTTATAGCTCCACGCTGAGATGGATTGATTTACAGTCGGAAAAATGGGCAGGATAGATAGCGGCAAATGGATGGAAACAGGTGGCTTGAGCAGGGGAGTGAAAATTGTCAATCTAGTAGATACTTTGTGACCCTAACACGGGGCAACGAGGTTGAGCCATAGGGGTAATGTTTTCCTCGAGAGGTGAGAGGACCGATCTATTACTTTTAGACATCCTGTGGAATGGTGCCCATTGAATGCGTTTGAATTAGAATAACTGACACAGCTAAGGTAGTGCGATCATAACTGAATATGGGTGCTTTACATGGCTAGACCTAAGAGTATGATTGGATTGTAACTCTACACTCTCACTTTTTTCTTGAAAGGTCAAACAAACTGACATCTGTAAACATGCTTAACTTTCCCACATAGGGGATTTTTGCCACTTGAATTGTCAAACCCATTGCCCTCACGCACACAGCCACCAGCTGAAGGTGTTGATCTACATTAGCAGTGATTTTAAGGGTACTGGTAGTGATTAAGAAAACAGTTCAGTCCCCTGGGAGCCAATCAGTGCTTGTGTTCCTATCAGTGAAGAGACACTTGTCCCGTGGTGAACCCAACACCAGAGGCCTAGAGGTGACGCACATTTACCATTTGCACGTACTACAACGAGCTGGGATTTGATTTTCAAGTTGTTTGTTCTAATCAAACAAAAGCTTTGTTTTGAGGTCTTTGGTTTTGGTAAAGCTTTACTCGAACAATACCAAACACAGACATACAAAAAAACCATACGAGGTGAGACACACCTCACATTGAGACTAAACTGGATGATTTATGATTCTGGGTTTCGTGTACACAGGCCAACTGAGAGAGAGCGCACAGAGAGACTGATTAAGACCCGTTTGAGAGAGATCATGATGCAGAAGGACCTGGAGAACGTCACTTCGAAAGAGGTACAAACATCCATTGTGCATGTTGTATGCAACCCAACAAAATCTTTAATAATACCAAGCAGTTTTGAGGTTTGCTTCAAAAATTGGTTACATATTGGATAATGACTTTTCACTTTAGATTCGCACGGAGCTAGAGATGCAGATGGTTTGCAACCTGCGGGAGTTCAAAGAGTTCATCGATAATGAGATGATTGTCATCCTGGGCCAGATGGACAGCCCCACCGAGATCTTTGACCATCTCTACTTGGTTAGTCTTCCACCCAGTTTTCTAGTCGTCTTCAGTAAGGAGTATAAACTGCTATGGAATATAAGACAGGGTTGTCCTGCTCCCGGAAGGCAAATAGCCTGCAAAGTTTAGCTATAACCCCGATTAAACGCTAATCTAGGTCTTCAGACATACTAGAACTTTAAAGTGCCCCTATTATGCCATTTTAAGGGTTGCTAATATTGTTTAACAAGTCTCTTAAAACAGGTTTATAT
>JAUCNO010000191.1:3812404-3836931 GCA_032353835.1 Enteromius viviparus
TTTATGTTCACATACAGCTACATGACACACTGCATGAACAATAATTTTTGAAAAAGCATAATAGGGGCACTTTAAGGCAGGTGTGTTGGGGCAAGTTGAAGCTTATCTCTGCAGGACACTGGCCCCCGAGCAATTTTGGAGACCCCTGCTTCAGTAATATCAACTATAATTATTGATTTCTGTTTGTGTTTCCACACAGGGTTCAGAGTGGAATGCTTCAAATCTCGATGAGCTCCATAACAGTGGGTAGGTGACCTTATTATTCCAGGCCTTTGTTTTTAAACAAATACGTCCGCTTGGCTGCATGCAGTCATTGTTAATTTTACCACCCCCACTTCCTCAGAGTTCGCTACATCCTGAATGTGACGCGAGAGATTGACAATTTCTTCCCCGGGCTTTTTGAGTACCACAATATCCGAGTGTATGACGAAGAGGCCACGAACCTCTTAGAGTATTGGAATGACACCTACAAGTTCATTTCCAAAGCCAAGTATGTAGAAAGTCTGCTTCTTCTTTTCAATGACATTCTGATCCATCCCACAGAAATGTGCTATAATAGAATTCTTATCATCCAGGAAAGCTGGGGTGAAGTGTCTGGTGCACTGTAAGATGGGGGTGAGCCGTTCTGCCTCCACCGTGATAGCATATGCTATGAAGGAGTACGGCTGGGACCTGGAGAGAGCCTTTGACCATGTGAAGGAACGGCGCTCTGTCACCAAACCAAACCCATCCTTCATGAAGCAGCTTGAGGAGTACCAGGGTATCCTGCTAGCCAGGTATGGGCCACGCATATAGAGCCTTAGGTCAGAATAAAGTTCCCACACGCCCTTGCTTTTGAATAAAGAGCCAAAGAATAGACTAACTGGCACACATTGACCTTTCATGCAATACTTTTTGTCTAAAAAGAAGGTCAGAAGAGAGCAAGGTTGGAGAGTTTCCATTGAGTAAATGCTTTTGAATTAATGGCGTCGAGTTTCGTTGCCATTATGATCTAATGCACGTGTATTATGCAGGTCTCTCCACATTCCTTTTGTTGTGCAGCTTTTGCTGTCATACTTGCTTTCGTGTTTGTATTCCCATACACACACCCTGAACTATTTCATACGTTTAAAAGATTAGTCACCACCCTCAGTTATTCACCCAACCTTTAATGTTTCCATCACATTAATGAAAGATGTTCATTTGACATGCTTGTGTCTCTTTTGCTTGCTAATGTTTTCAGCAAACAGAGGCATAACAAGCTGTGGCGTTCCCACTCGGACAGCAATCTGTCAGAGACTCACGAGCCTCTGTGCAAGGCAGCAAGCTCTCTGGACCGCTCAGACCCTCACAACAACAACGGTCCTGCTTCCATTCAGGAGATGCTGGGCATCGCTGTAATAAAGTCCCTTACCAATCCACAGCCTCATACAGGCATCACTCGTACCAAATTGGGTGAGTCACACTCTAAGCTGGCACATGAAGACCCCATCCTACTACCTCGTCCCAGGCAACGAGCGGCCACAGTAGTGCCTGAGCATAATATAGCGAGGAACTCTCGTTTAAACCTTGCAGTGAGCGAGCCTGTTGCTCATCGCCATCCTCCTCCCTCTCTACATGTCCTTTCACCAGAGAAGGGTAAAACAACTTCAGACCTCGGCGCCCAGTCATCTCACCACGTGCCTGAGCCAAAAACAGACTGCGTTGAGTTGTCCCCAAATACACCTGATCAAAATGACTCCTATCAAGTGTCTCAAACTTTAGAACCATGCCTGGAAAGCGCTGTCAGTAAAGATGAAGGGAATCTGCTTTCTCCAAGCACGCCTGAGGCTGACAGCCCCTCAGCAGCCCCTGCGGCACCTGGGCTGGACTCCAGTGATGATAACAACAACCCCAACACTGCAGATCTGGGAACAGCAGGCAACTTTGTGGATGCTGGAGTGTCCTGCCTCAGCACAGATAGCATTGACTTCCTCAGTGCCAGAGAGAAATTCCTTTGCCTGTCCCAGGATAGTCAGCCTCGCTCGATTTCTGAAGCCACCGCTGTGTCGCCTCCTCAATCCAGATGCACCCCACCCTTGGATGATTCCAGTGAGGAAGCTGATGAGGTAAGAGTTGGCAGTCACTTCAGAGATCATTGCACTTCCTGATTGGTTAGGCTGAAAGATAAATGATAAAACGCAAATGGGAATGACTCATTTATTAATCTTACAGTGAATGATACAGGAAGTATGGGCGCGTCACACCAGCTGCAACGCTGCCTTCTGCTGGTCTTATCTAGAATTGCACTTAAAGTGACAGTTCACTCAATGATTAAATTTTGGCATCATTTACTCACCCTCATGTTGTTTAAAACCTGACAAAGAAAGACTGTCCTTTAGTGTTTCACAGAAATCAGTAAAAAATTTGGGCTTTCAGTCAAAAATTCAGTTCTTTGAAACTTCGTGCGAGGATTAAACCAAATTTTGACAGTATGGTGAAAAATGTCCATTCTACTGTAGTTTTGGAAGAACATAAAATGGATCTTTTAGGCTTTCTGACAGCTGAAGCCCCAATTCTGAAAAACATGTTCAGTTCTTGTTTATGTGCTATGGAATACATAAGTTATATTTGGGACAAAGTGAGGGTGCTTAAATGATGCCGTGACAATTTTAAGGTGAAACATCGTTTTAATGTGGTAACATTTACGTTAATGTGGTAAGTGGAATGAAACAATTACCTTTCATAATCCAAATTTTTGCTTTTCTTCTTCCTAGTGCCACGCCCACTCAGAGACCAATACCGATGCCATGCCCAAACTCCCTCACAACGACAATAGCGTGTGTGTACGTCATATAGTTACTGAACTGGAATCCATATCACACACCTGCAGTCCGCCACTGGCACACGTCTCGCCTCAAACTGCTACACTGGAAGAGGTAAATGAAGAATCTGCTTCGGTTCCTCATTCTCCCACCGACAAGCCCTCAGGATCCGTGCGGCGGGCCACCGAGCTGTTGGAGCTTATACTACGTCAGGGTCAAGAGGCTCCTTTATCTCGGTCTCCTCTTCCTTCCCCATGTTTGGACTGTTGGAAGCCACACTCTAATAAGCCAGAGGACACTGCAGCTCTGACCTGCACAGAGCCCCAAAAGCTTCCAGATGGGAAACCTGATGAAATCAAAGTGCTTGATGATGAGGATTCTGGAATAATCCCTGATCCTTCCTTCTCTGTGTATCTTGAAAGGAGCGTTTCAGTGGAGGCCGACCAGATCACTTTGAACCCCACTCTTGAGCCTAGCTCTGGTTCTTCTTCTTTGTTGTGGCTGGAAGGTGTGACAGAGCTGGAGACGGACGTTGATGACCCGTTGAGGCCCCATGTACAATTGGCACGTAGCAGTGAGGACTTGCAGAAGATCCAGGAGACTCTCCGAGAGCTCCAGGCATTTTTATATGAGGCTGGAGGACTAGGGTTGTGCACTGGACAAGTTGAGGAGGACCAGTCGCATGAGGACAAGCAGGACTCGATAGATGGGGAGCAGCGATTGGAGCCCAAAGCACCTGCGATATGGCAGAGAGCCATGGAAATCGAGGCCCGTATCAGACAAGCTGGACTCACCCCTCCTTCACTCATGAAACGCTCTGCCTCGCTCGCTAAACTAGACAGGCTAGAGCTTTCTACTAATGACTTGAGCGACTGGGACTTCCACCCAGCTAGCACAGGGTTTCATCAACCCTCCACTTCCTCTTTATCCACCTCTGACTCCTTGCCGCTGACCCACAACCACGATGACGCCCATAAAAAGCAGCGCGTTCTACCTCAGAGCCCTTCTGCTCCTGATTGCACCATCCAGATGGGCAGGACTGAAGGCTCCGCCCACCTCTCACCCTCCTGCCCACAGCAGACCCAAGTGGGTGGAGCCTGTTCCCCTGAGCACCCCCCTACCCAGCCCACCGTTTCAGTGTCTACGCGACAACACATGAAGACTCACCCCGTTCGTCGTTTTCGCAAAGCGTTGGACAAGAAAAAGACAGTCACTGTTTTGTACAACACCATGTGACCACGAACTTTCACATGCTGGTTTTCACCAGTGTGAAGGACTATCTCAGACTGCAACCAGTTTAAGTTTCATTCAGTGAAGTCTAAGCTAAATTTGTATGCTCAAATGTATGCTACTGTAGGTGTGAATGAGGGCATGTGTGAGCGAGTGAGTCTGTGTCAGTTTTGTGTTCAGAATCTTTCAGGTAGCAACTCAACTCAAACAAGGGGGTTGTTTCTTAAAACATGCACTTTACTCTCTTGTTTTTCTTTTTTATTGTCTTTTTTAGATAGCATTTTTATTTCAGATATTTTTTGCACTTGTCTTGAACGGTAGAGTTGACTATGACAGCATGTGAAGTCATGATTCGGTTTGAAACCAAGGTAAACTTGATGAACCTTTTTTTTTATCCTGTGCTTTAGCTGTGACTATTATACAATAAAACTGCACTATTTTAATTATTGTTGTCAGTTATTGGTTCTGTAGACGGGGATAATTTAGTTAGCATTGGCAGTAGAATTGTTGCAGATGGTAATTATTTGGCTAAAGAGAAGTGTTTACCCGTCTCTTATTCAGTTTTTTTACATTAGCGCCACAGTGTGGTGGAAAGCAGTACTGCATTATGATGTAATGCTGTGGTTGTAATTTTTGACCCTGGACCACTAAACCAGTCTTAAATCGCTGGGGTATATTTGTAGCAATAGCCAAAAATACATAGTATGGGTCAAAATGATAGATTTTTCTTTTTTGCCAAAAATCCTTAGGATAGTAAGTAAAGGTCATGTTCCAGGAAGGTATTTGGTATATTTCATACTATAAATGTTAAACCTTAATTTTTGATTAGTAATATGCATTGATAAGATCTTCATTTAGGCAACTTTAAAGGTGATTATCTAGGCATTTAGATTTTTCTCTAACCTCAGATTCCAGATGTGCATATAGTATCTCGGTCAAATATTGCCCTATCTATCCAAACCATAATTAAATGGGAAGTTTATTTATTCAGCTTTCAGATCATGTATAAATCTTAATTTCACAAAATTTAACCCAGGCAATTAGGCATAAAATAGAAATATTCTAAAATCTTTTTGCAGAAAGCTATCAATAGCTGTTAAAATATCTTGTTACATCCGTTAATGGCCATTATATCGCCTTACTATTTGCTTGTACAATCACCCTTGATGCATAATAGTGAAAATAATGAAAGACTAAGCATTGTCCGTTTCACAAGAGTCCATTTTTAACTCCGTTTGGTACCAGCAGACGTTATGTTTGAATTTTTTTTCATCGTAGTACCTGTGCTGACTCTGATTAATATTATTCACTGGGGTTGACTCATCACATAACCAAAGCTTCCTCTAGACTGCTGATTCATACTGGAAACGGCACTGCGACGCTTAAAACACTCCCCCTATAATCCCAAAATAATCATGGCAATGAAGGACTATAGCTGTACAATGATAAAGCTATGGTGGTTTTAAAAATATACCATGCTGAATGCAGAGTTAAAGACACTCGTTCACAATGCTTGACAGATCATGTTAATGTAGATATCCTTTATTCTGAATGCTTTTAAGTTACAAATGTGAACAATATATTTCAGTCACATACAAACACAACAGCAGCACTCCACACAAACCACAGCATCAACCAAAGTCAAATAAAAAAAAAAGGTTAAATATAAATAATGCTCTTATAATGTTTTACTAAAACGTTAAGTCATATCAAGCATTTCTTAATGGCTGAACCCAGCATTCACGAGTCGCACAATCATAAGATCAAACCTAGCTCTGTCTCCAGACACCTTCATCAGATCCGCTTCCTTTGAAAGCTGACGCTTCATCCCTTGTGCTTTAGTGTTGAAGCTTTTCAGACGTTGAGTATATGGCCATGTTTCCTAATTTGTTTTTCAGATTCACCTGATAACATCAAACCCTGAGGGCACGTCACTCAGGCCCAGAATAAATCCAACGAAGGAGAAACATCTATTTTAAGATTCTCCAATAAAACTTTCCGCTTCGTCTTCGCTCAGGGCATTATCTCTGTGAGTGATTCCTCCTTTCATGTTTTATTCCAGAACTGGCACCCCTTATGAAAGCACAATTAGATTTTTGATTAGCTACCGCAGGTGTTCCAGTCATGAGACAATGAGCTCTGATGGTAATGTTGAAGGAAGCACTGAATGGAGGCAGAGAAAGAAACACTGTCGTCGAATGATTGAACAGACGGATGAATGCATGTTGTGACAATTACACTGATTAACGTACTTAAGAGTCAATATGAAAGATCAACGTAGCACCATTTAAAGTAGAGCGTGCACACGGTTTCGTATGCGAATTATGTTTTTATCCCCCAAAAAGTGCATTTAGGACACATTATGAATATTGCAATGAGCGTTTGATTCAGATTCAGTAATCATTTAACTTAGTCATAAACGACATGTACCTGAAAATGCTTGTTTCACTCAATTCTCTTAACTTTCAAGTGTACCATTACAGTTATTTCTCTAGTGTTTTTTTATTATCATTCTGACAAATAATAAAAATTCAAGCCATTGTCAGGAATGATTTTTTGGAGATATTTTAATCCATTTTCCTATTTTTTTCCTATCTGGGGGGGGGGCTGTTGTATAAAACTCCACGTTGTCTTTACTGCAGGGTCAAATGGGTGAGGCTTGACCTATGTATATTTAGGGATAGGGTTATAGTTAGGGTGTGGTTGGACCTTCAAGCTCCACCCATTATGTCCAGGAAGGTGGAGCAGGATGACAAGGTCCACCCATTGCCTTCTCTAATAGCGTGCACACCAAAACCAAAGCCAACATTAGAATCACATTACTTGCCTTTAGATTATTTGTGGGATACACTTATGCAAATAAAACGAATAGAACAGCTGCGATACGGGCGTCACAAGTTCGAATCCCGGCTCATGGACCTTCCCCGATATCACCCCCTCTCTTCCTACTTCGCTTTCTGGCATTACTTCTGTCCTATCAGGCAAAAAGAAATCTTAAGAACATACATTAATTTTTAAAAAAAAAGTCAAATCAGACGTGTCTGATCAGATTATGTGACAGGGCATCAAACTAATTTTCCTCTCTAGTTGCATGTTAGATGTGATTGAGGTAAATAATGTGTGCATCATTAGCATCGGCAAGCACAAATTTGTGTCTTTGCGTTGACTTTGTATGTACTTTCTTGATAAGTACATACAAATAATCAGAATTGCTTTTGGTCTGCACACACTATAAAACTTCCATAAAAAGCAGTTGTCGAAAATGGAAAATTAAGGACCACTTTTTCCAAATCGCCAGCTACTTTCAGAGAGAAAACTGCCATATTCAATTAACCCATGTTTTCTCGTATTGGTCTGAACAGACAAATTGTTTGCGAATCTCAAAATGGATTTTCATGCCGAACATTTGGTATTTAAAAATCAATTGGGTATATTGGATTCTCAAAGTTTAACGATTAACTACATTGCATTACCCAAAGGTTGTTATTAAGCAACTTTAGTTTTTCTTCTGCGTATCTGTGAATGCAGCGTTCCCATCAAGATCGATGGAGCTGCAGCTAAATCTCTTGTGTAAATGTCCTCACACATTTTGTAAGGAGACATCATGGCTCCTCAATCCAAGTGCATTGAAACTGATGTGTATTAGCAACCAAAATTAAAGTCCATCATTTAAAAAACAGATACCCCAAGAACTCACACGTACTGGTGAGTATGCAAGAAGTCGGGGCGAGTGCTTGGATGATAGCTTTAAGGAATGACGCCAAGGTACGAAGTGTGGACTGTCTCAGTCATGAATGCACATTCACACGTTACGAGACCAGACTGGTGCTGATCAGTCAGTGGATTGCCATGAGTTTAGTAGTTGTGTTTGTAAACTTGCAGTGAAGACAGAGGTTACTCTGTGATTCTGAACGACTCATTCCAGACTGGACCGGAGAACGGCCCATTTTATCCAATTCTTTGGAAGGAGAGGGTGGGGCTTTTGGGAATGGCCAGTGTACTTGGTTCCAGACCCCCAGACATGCTCTCCCAACCTTCAGTTCCCACTAACCCCGTCACTTCTCCATGAGTGACAGCTGAATGATACGTTGCAGTTCCTCTTCCTCTCGTCTTTGACGTAGCTCCGCCTCTTCCTGTTCACAGGCGGACAGCGCCATGGCTAGACGCAGCTGCTCGTCGTAGCTTCGTGGTGGCTTATTGGTCGGTGTGCTCCGAGGGCTCTCCACAGGGCTGGGTTTGTGCTGTGGGGTTCTGGGTAACGGGAAAGCAAAGCAGTGACTGAGACTTCTGCTAACAGAACAGTGCAATCAGCAAGTGTGGATTTATTACAGTTTAAAATGTTAGATGATGATGTTCAAAATAACTGTTTATTTTGAATCTATATTTTTTATCATTATTTGTCACTTTCAAGCTATAGATTACCCATGTGAGGCTGTCCTGTGCTGCAACTGAAACCTTAAGGAATAATGACATGAATAATGACTGCTTTGGATTCGTCTCGGCTGCTACAGACTGCCTGCTTTTAAACTCCATGAAGAGCAAACGAAGGTGAGGAGAGAGAGATGAAAACCCTAGTGAATTTCTATGAGCTTCGCTGAGGCGGTGTATTGACAGTCAAGCCTGTGTCAATAGCTCCAGTAAATGTGATGAGAGTGTGACGCTGTCTATTGTGGGTGAGATGTGACTACAGGAGACGGTAGAAGCGGAATACTGACTGCCGACCTTTCGTGCCGGCTGGGGTCGCAGGACAGAGAGTGTGTTCCTGGCTTACTGTTGGTCAAAGCCTCCCAGATCGTCACCTGTAAGGGAAGCAGAGAGATACACCATGAGTACACCATGTTCTGTGCATTTGTCCTAACCAGGAGCTGCTCGAAATACTAAAAATTTGTTGCTGAAGTGGTGGAGACATTGTAGTTTGTTTATAACCTACATTTAGCTTTTAGCTTCTGGTAATTGTAATTAGTCTTCAAAATCCGAAAGCTACCTGAGGCAAAAAACCTGCATTATATATGTTGACATACAGACCTGGTCGTATTCTGATCCAGCTTCTATCAGGCTCTGCTGGATGGCGTACTGTAGCAGATCATCTTCCTCTTCTCTAATATTCTCCCTCTGGTTTCCTCCTAAAATGCTGTAGCCTCGTGGAGCCTCAAACACACAAGGTGGGATCTCTCCTCCGCGACACGAGTCTGATTTATACACAAACACACAATCATGAGGCCCAGAGTAGATTACTGTAGTCAGATGTATTGATCAACAGATCTGTGTTACATTTGTACTACAGGCAGCGCTATAAGGAATGCGATCATTAAACATTTATCCGATCAATTCCTCTCTGGCCATTAAAAATGGCAAGTGCTTTGTCTGAACACTGTATTACTTTGTAACACCATATTTTTCAATCCGATCATCATCTTAAATGGTTTCTAACAGTTACATTTCCCTGCAGGTTAAAGGCAGGTTGATTTTTACTTGTGGAGCTGGAGCTGGACACGCTGGAAGAGTCACTGCCTGGAGATGGTGCCTCCGTGCTGGGGCTGTCCTTCTGTCCATCCCCGTCAGCATCCACTCGGGGCAAACCACCCTCTTCACAACCATTTAGGTTGCCAAAAGTGATGCGAGCATTCAGGATGTGGTAGATGGGAATTTCTGTGGTGGAATATTATTGTGGCATTAGCCCAATTTCACTCAAAGTTACTCACCCTCAGGCCATCTAAGATGTAAATGGGTTTGCTCACCTGCAGTGAATGGGTGCCGTCAGAATTTGAGTCCAAAACATCACATTACAGTAATCCACACACTCCAGTTTATCAATTAGTCTCTTGAGAAGTGAAAAGCTATGTGTTTATAAGAAACAAATCCATCATTAAGGCACTTTAATGTTGTTTCTGGCCAAAATACTAGTATATAATGTATAATAACACTTCCAGTGAAAAAACACACACAAAAAAAACACTTACATAATAATGGATTTGTAGATTAGTAGTAATGGATTTCACAGATCATTAACTGATGCCCTGGAGTCGTGTGGATTTCTAGTGCATTACTGTAAAAGTTAATTTAAAGTAACATTTATATCAGCTGTTTGGGCTCATTCTGACGGCACCCATTTACTGCAGGGGTCATTGGTGAGCAAGTGATACAATGCCAAATTTCTCCAAATCTGTTCTGATAAAAAATCACAATCATCCACATCTTCCATGGCCTGAAGGTGATTGCAATTTTGGGTAAATTTTTTTCTTTTAAATATCTGTATGGCTGTAAACTAGCCATACACTGGAGGCAAAAGTAAAAAAATATTAAATCTGGCAATTTTACAATTTTTTAGACATAGTATATTCCTTCTCAGTAGTTTTCTTTCGCTCTCTCTCTCTTACCTATTTTGACGGGGAAGCCAGAAGGCAAGCGCAAGTTGATGAAGTCCCTAAGCTTAGCGAACAATGCGTTGGAGATGGCCATGAGGTCGATGATAGGAGCCACCTGCTCCGACAGAGATAAAGGGTGTGTTTCACACAACCACAGCTTGGCTTTGAACCTGGGGAAAAAACATACCTCATACAGTCTTAGCAGTTTTGTTTCACATGTCAATGTGTCCAGGAAAAAAGCAATGTATTCCCGTTTGCATTTCAAGCGGAGAAGTGTTATGTATGGAGCAGTTATGTATAGTTTATGTTTATTGTGAATTAACTTTTTATTTTATATTTTCCCCTTTAGGGTACTTCCATGTTATTTTTCCAGCTTGAAAGCTTCCCAGCTGCCCTTGAAGGTAGAATCGTTTGAAGAGGAACACAACACGTCTCATCATTAATGGTTTTGTTTGGGTAAGTGCTATTATTACATGATTATTAATCGAATGGAGAGGATAGAGTGAAACTGTGAACTCTTTTTACAATAAGCACTAGGCATGTGACACAAACTGCATAGCAATATGAAAGGACCATTTTATTCAGAATGTGACTCAAAATGAAAGTGAAAGCCTTGTTAGCTACCTCTGTGTTTTGGTGGTGAGGTGACAGGGCTGGCCGATGTCTCTCTGAATCATGTTGGGATTGAAGTACTCCTCTGCTGTCACGGCTAAAGGGTTTGTTGCAGGGCATGATATCTGAGTCACCATAGTGTGCTATAAAACACACGGACACAAACACACATTATCTTGAGACTACAGAAGTGATATGATACTAGAAAAGTATTTTAGATGTTGTGATAAATGAAGATATTCTTGTCAGGTTCTGTTCACTCACTCCATTGTTAGGCCCCATGTGCTGTTCAGCGATACCCAGGAAGGATTGCAGAGGAGTCTTGCCGCCTGAGACAAAAGCACAACACACAGCAGGTCACATTACAGAAGACGTGCACAATCCCAACGATTTGCGTTACATAATAGTAACCATAGACAAGACAAAGACGCTGTTTGTTTGGGAATCATTTGAGTGGGCATAGAAATACTGAATCATCATATTCACTACGGAATGCCCACCAATTCACACACTCATTGTGTTCTGCTGGAAAATTAAAAAAGCATATGCAATTCAAAAACAGAATTTCTTTATAGGTATTTCTACCCTTAAATCTGCATTCTTATGCTCACCAAGACTGATACAGTAAACACACAAGATGATTTTACAATTTAAATACAATTTTAATAACTGTTTTCTGTTTGAATATATTTAAATAGTTATTGAATTCTGTGTTGCAAAGCTGAATTTTCGGCTGCCATTAGTTTTCAGTGTCAAATAATCCTTTTGAAATCATTTATCGCTGCAGAAAAAAACATTTCTTAATATTATCAGTGTTGAAAACAGTTGCGCTGATTGATTTGTTTGTGGAAACCATGATGCACTTTTTTCAGGATTTAGAATTTATTCGATATAAGGATCTTTTGTACCATAATACATCAAATATCATTACGGTCACTTTTAATCATTTCAATGCATTCCGTCTGAATAAAAGTAGTATTTAAAAAAAAATAATTATATCTTATCGACCCCAAATATTTTCACAATAGTTTTTAAATGTAAGAAAATAATTATTTATATATATATTTCTTTATTTTTTTATTTATATATATATATATATATATATATTTTTTTTTTTATTAGTTTCAGAATTTCTTTACAGATAAATAGTAAAAAATATTTCATTTTTTTAATTAATGTAAATAAGCTATATATGAAAAGTTCATTTGCAAAAACAGATATCTCGGTTTTTAACAATTTTCAAAATTCATGTTTTTTCATTGCATTCCAATTAATCTCAGTTTGAACTAAAACAAACCCCCAGCTAACTAACACGATGAAACACAATAAAAACATTAAAATATTATAAAAACATGATTTTTTTAATGCCTTTTTTCAACGTGTGATTGCAAATTCTAAAACACTATATCTCAATATCAAATTGAGCATTTAAAGAATTTGACACAAACTGGTGAGTCCGTCAGTCAAGAGTACCTTTGGGTTTCGTTTTGTGCTGGTCGGTTAGATGGTCAGTACGTGTTCGCGTGATCAGCTCAACGTTAGAAGCACAGTAAACCTGAAGCAAAGACATGAGTTTAGTTCAGTGTGTTTTCGTCATTTGTAGGTTAATCTGCCACATTATATCCCTGACAGAAATAGAAACAGCCACACTGCAAATGCTGTTCGTGGTCATGGCATTTCAAATTATGGAGCACCTTAAAGCTGTTTAGAATTTTCATAGTTTACAGTGAAATGCTCATATTGCATCTAAAACTCCTTCTGCATGGCTGTAGTGTAGACGGTAAAGTCAGTTGAAATGGGAGCGGTCTAGATTTGTCATGTTGCCACTCTTCCAGTCTATAACGGGTGTAACCAAAAATTGTTTCACAGCAATTGGTTCCATTCCAATCAGGTCAACAGATGAACAAGTTTGCAACTGTGTAACACTATGCGAATCAAGCCATAAGTGCATGAATATTAATTGGGTCACAGAGTCGTTGCTTGGTAACCTTCCAGGAGTGTCCAGTCAAGTACCGCAATTAATATTCATGAGCCAAGCCTTCACCCAAAGTCAGATTTGTCACTTTGCCAGCTAATTAACACACACTTTAACAGCCTTCCTATTAGCCAAGGATAACTGTCAAGATAAATAAAGACATTCAACTTGAAAAAGCTTTATCATCTAAGGTGTTTAATTTCCTTTTTCATGCATCAGTGCATCTTTTTCTGAATTCTGTAGTGATTCTTAATTGAATTCTTCCATGCCAGTTCATACATGCACAAGTGAATTCAAATGTATTTGTAGAGCGCTTTTCACAATACATATTGTTTCAAAGCAGCAAAATCGTGATGTTAATGTTTATAAGATCATAATTTCTCAATGCCTTAATAGTCACATTTGCAGATTAGAGCAGGATAATATAGTTTACACTTTGCAGTAATGCAAGAAATCAAGCAGATGCAGTGTTACGTACTGTTAGTAGAATGTCTAAAGTGACTTATCAAACTAAAGTTTTACCAGTTTTACAAGTTTTACCATACTATATAGTATTTACTGCCCCATGCAACTATGAGTATTAAGCTGAACACATATGCAAAATTATATAAAGAGCTGTGTGATAAAAGTTATATTCTGAGACAAAAAATAGGCAGTTTATCTTTGCTATATACTATATATCACTTTAGATGATTTTTACAGAGCTGAGATTTGTTATATATTATATATTGCCGTACATGAGTGTATGTTTGGAGGGAAAGTACGCAGGGTAGAAAGTGGGGCGAAAGGCAAAAGGTGGTGACGATTATAGGGGACCAAGGCTGTCAGGGGCCCTGGCAATTCTAACCAGCTGAACAGGGCCAGTGTGAAAGATGCTTGGGACAGTTGATGAATTCAAGTGATTTTAAATCTTTCAAGGGCAAAACTTCAATTCAGTACTCACAAGCTGGGTTCTGTGCATATAATGCATGAGCCCAGAATTAATTTATATTTTGCATCTTCTTGCACTACACCAGACAAATACATTTAGCCAATTTGAATGTGTGATTTTAAACCACTCAAAAGTCTGAAAATGCATCTATTTATCTAAGTCAATATGGACTTTTGGATTCTACAGACTCTTGTATTGTGCCTTAAGTCGTACCTTTGCTTCGTATCCATTCACCACCTCCGTTTTCTCACTACGCCAGCCAAGAATGCCCGTTTTATTCCTGCAGAGACATTCGAGCACATTACCAAGTTGCCAACATGCCGTACAAACAGAGGTGAGTCCAATATCACACATTTTATAATAAAGCTTAGCCCAAAAATGCTGGCTCAGACTCTCAGCTTCACAGTAAAACCACAATAAAGGGTTACGATGCCCTTGCTTTGAACATTTTAATTGGTGACAATGACTTGCCAATTGTTATAAAGTGCTCACCTCTCAAAGGAGATGTTCCTGGTGTCCAGCTGCGTTGCCACTACGGGAGCAGAAAGACGGGCCACCACCTGTTCGTCGCTGGGCTGCAGCGCCCCCAGAAGGCTCAAAGCATTTGTGCATGGTCTGGTGGAGGGCGAGGCGGGAGAGGAAGAGAGGCTCGGCAACGTCTCGCAAAACACAAGCTGTCTGTCATGATCTACTTCCATTACCATGGCGCTGGAGTCTGAATGACAGGTGGACAGAGAGAACGGATGGAAGCCAATTAGAGACTGTGGTGAATAGAGACTGAGGTTGTTTCCATGCCGATGACGGCTTGTTTGAAAGAACACTGAGAAGTGGCATCGAATACCAAAGCAGAGATCAAACCCAAATCTGATTTGGCAGAGAAAAGCAGAGAAAAATAAAGGTCGTTCAGCACTGGCAAAAGGCCATCGCACGCACCTTGACCCTTGAATATGAAGCTGCGATTGCCTCTTTGCCAGGTCATTTGCTCAAATCCCATGAGCGTCGTGTCCACCCGCAAACACTGGCCTCTCTTCCATACCCGATATGTGTCATTCGGACAGATACGAGACACGAGCGGAACTGGAAATAGATGGAGAGTTCAACAATAGCAGGACATGAGGATGTGGAAAGAGGAAGTCGCTATTCAAACATGCCATTTACACATCGTTACGGCTAGACAGTAATACCATATATCACTGCAACAGGCCTTAGATATTTTTTTAACTTATATTAAGGCTCCATTCTATAATGTTAGTTCAACATTATTATTAATTTGTTAAACATAGTTATCATACTTATTATAATTAGTTAACATACTGTACATTTAAATTCTTTAGCATTTATTAATTTTAGTTCATTTCAACATGTAATAACATTATTAAAATCAAATGTTGTAAGTGTACTGTTTAATGGACCCGAACTAACATGAACAGCTGTAAGAATTACAGTAACTTCTTCTGAACAATTAATCATTCAAAAAAAAAACTTGTTTAGATAATATATGTGTGTACTGTGAATATTTATTATGTATATATAGATAAACACCCATGCAAAAAAGTTTAAACCCATTATGGCAACACTTGTAGCAACTTATTCTAATATCCTGATAATACTATATGCCACAAATAAAAGCTTCAGCAATTATTGCAACATAAAAATCTGATAATGTTGTATACTGAGTTGTGGCACCCACCCCAACTCGTAAACTCCCATTTCATCTCCACGTAAAAGTCCTGTGCCTGAAAGACAAGAGAGTGAGAAGGTTAGAATGAATGTGAGCGTACAGTGGGAGGGCACAAGCGCGAGACGGATCGCTCTGCAGCGAAACACATGAATAATAAAGCTCCCTGAGAGATGAGGAACAGGGAGAGATCGCACATCCATCATAAACAAAAGAAATAGAGCTACGGGGTGCCAAGGGTTTAAGAAAACTGGGAAAAGAAAGGTCTCGCAAAACAAACAACGACATAGACCCAGCGGTTTGTTTGTGTATCTGTATGCTTGTATCTACTGGAATGAAGGGCTCAGGTGTGCAGGCAGCAGGTGGCTGTTGAGATGCTGTTTGTTAAGCTGGTGGCTTGTTGTTTTGCCATTAGCAGGTTCGGGGTTTATTAAAGCACATCTGGGGCTGACCTGTCGGAGTCTCTCCAGCAGGTTTGGGATCCCTGCCAGTCTCTTGGTGGTGCGCTGGTAGTCACGGTAACGCAGCACCAGCCGCACCATCTCCGGGTTACGTGAGCTGATGGCCTCCTGCAACACTAAGACAGAAGGTAAAGGTTAAATTGATGCTAAAATTAGGGATGTGTGAGTAATTTACATTTAGAATAGCTTTGTTGTCATCTAATGCTAAGAGCTAAATTCCAATAAACTTTTTTTGTACAATGCACTGTAAAAGTTAAAGATGATTTGGAGCAATTTCTGAGTTTCTACATCAAGTTTTTGGAATTTTATTTAGAATTTATTTAAAGAAAATAATAGAACTTTAATATTATGCCAATTATCAATAATCAACTGTCAATATTTAAAAATGATTGCCAATTAAACTGTTTGTTAATATATTTTAAAAAGCAATTTATTTCTATATTAGCAAAACTCATCATTACTCCAGTCTTCTGTCACATAATTCTTCAGAAATCATTCTGATGTGCTAATCAAGAAACATTTATTTTCATTATTATCATTATTCAAAGAAACTGGGTAACATTTCTTTATGATTCCTAGTAGCATAGTTCTCACTGTCACTTTTTATCAATTTAATGCATCTTTGTCTTAATAAACAAATCGTACTGACCCCATACTTTAATTATAAGTTAATCACTTAATAACTATCAGTTAATAATAAACAGTATATTATATTGACCTGAATGACTGCATCCCTTCCCAAAATGCAAAGGCTTTTTTGCTGTATTACCTGTCCAGCCATTTCTGTTTTCTTTGCTGACATCAGCTCCATGCTGGACTAACAGACGAGCGCAATCTAAATGGCCCAGCGCCACTGCCAGGTGCAAAGGACTCCGACCCCGTGGGTCCAACACTTCTAAATCAACCTGTAGGATAGAGAGAGATTTGTTTTATTGAGAATTCATGCAGTAAAATATTTTACAAACACAATTTTCTGTTTCTGCCCTAGTAGTAGACGCATGTTCTCCATAGTTGCTTCACCTTTGAGATCAAATGCAGGTTTTAAAAACTCCTGAATTACATTCCCCCTCTATGACATCAAATTACTTCTCTCTCCCAATCTATTGATCAGTTCATATTTAAATATATTTTTTATATTATTTGTATTTATTTATTTATTTGACATTTTCCCTTATTTCATTTTCATCGCTGTGCCTCATTAAAGTTGTAACTTCAGTAGTGCTGGATTCCCAGCATGCAACACAACATGAATAGATTATGCAAATGACCACCTCAGTTGTTTACAGTTTACTGCATTATTTTCATTGGTGCTGTCATGTTTGTTTGTATGTGTCGGATCTTGGCACGTTTGATTCTGGTTGTTCTGATTCTGAACTATAGTCAAATTAAGTCATACTTACTTATATAGCACTTTATATAATGCATGTTTCAAAGAAGCTTCACGGTAATTAGTAAGAAAATAACAGTATTAATGTTGCAAAGCTTTTCAGTTATGAAAATTTCAGCTGAGAAGCAGCTCTTAAAAGTCAATAATGTCTTTCTCAGCTCGTTTTAGGTCAGTGTGTAAATTCAGTTTGGTTCTTTAAAAGTGTGTATATTGAATGAATTTTGTTCAACTATAAAATGACTGTAGATAATAGTGCATTATTCAGCTCAAGTCAGTTGAGTGTTGATTCAGTTCAGTTCAATAATAAGGCAAAACTCATTAACTTATGAAACGAGCTTAATTCAGCTATATGGAGCTCTACAGAGGGAAATAGCGTTGTTATTCAATTCAGTGTTGATTCAATTTAGTTTATTGACAGCGTTGATGCTGCATTCATCAGTTATGAACAAATGACAAGTATGCTATTCCAAGCAAATAATATTTTTAAATTATAGTTTAACATAAAATGGCAATTATGTTATTTGTTTTAAATATTTCATGTTGTTCTAAACCTGTATGAATTTCCATTCTAGAACATAAAACAATATATTTCGAACAAATATCTCTGTGTTTTTGCTGTTTCAGACTCTATTTGCCTTTGAAATATTCTAGTTTGTGTTCCACTGTAAAGGAAAGTAACTAAGATTTTGGAGGTATGAGAATATATTTTAGTATATATATGATAATCTTGCAGTATATGAGATTCCAGAGAATCAAGAACAGGCATCAGTCAGGCCACCTGCTTTGCAGAAAGAATCACAGGTAAAAAGAAAAGGCGGTAGATGTGAAAGAGTGCGACGTAAAAGAGAAGTGACAGGCGATAATTAAGGTATCACACCCGAACATGACACAGAGCGCGCTCACATGACACCCGACAGCCACGGTGAGAAATACTTCCACACTCAAACTGAGATCTGCGCTAAGCACACTGCGATTGTGCACTTGTGAAAAGCAGCAGTTTGCCATACTGTTCCTTCAGCTTCTCATCCGAGTGATCTCTCTCTCGGTCTCTCAGCCCCTTTGAGTCAGTCAGCTATGTCACTGATAGTCTTGAGAGTTTCAAAAGAATTTATGATTCTCCTTATAGGAGGATCATTTATAATAAGATCATCGCTCACTGTCATCCGAACGCAAACAATCATTCCGTTTACCTCCACGCGCTACCACACATTTCAGTAAATATGCTTATGTTTATAGATGCAGGATGACCCATTAATCATTATTTGATGAGCTGGCCTGCCGTGGTCGTGTTGGCCATAGCGTACCCTCCAAAAGCAAGGTCATGACAGACGGTGTTGAATCATGAATGTGGAGCAGAAATGAGAGTCAGGACAGCTTTATTTAGGGACTTGTATGTGAGCCATGCTTGCTGTTTTTAATGAAGCATTTGGGCTGGCTGTGTGGCAATGGAAACATTATTACCCAAGGGCTTAACTTGTGCTGCGAGAGCTGCTTTGGAGTTCTGTACTGTACTGATTAACTTGATGCACTTATTTACTTCGCTTGCAAGGTGCATGTGTTAGTCCTTGTGTTTTCTTTTTGTTTTTTTTTCGGTGCCTGTGCGTGAATAGTGCATTATTAATTCATAGTTAGTGCTAGTATGGCTACTACAGTTGCTTAGGATTTAACTCCTAAATTATTTTAAGTATTACACTTAAGCATGTAGCTTAGCTAACTTTTCTAAATGTTATATTAATAGTCATATATAGTCATAATTTTATAATTCATAAGAATACACATTAATTTCTTCAGAATACACTTTATATATATATTTATATATATAACATTTTATTTTTATATGTATTTTTTTATTTATATTATTTTTAAATACATATATAATAAAGCTATATAGATTAGATTTTTATTTTTATTTATTTTTTTTATTTCAACATTTCTGTCTAGGTTTTAAAGCCAATATTTAATTTTTTCAGCTTTATTTACCTTAAGAAAAGGCTTAAAAAATTGGGATTGCCTACTCACATTTTTATTGACCTTAACATATATATATACAGTATATATATATAAATGTAAATGTATGTTTGAAAATGTGAAAGTATCTATTTTTTGTATTTGATATTAGTATTTTTATCTACAAACAGAATTTTCAATAACTATAAAGCTGTAAATCATACATGTATAGCTTTGGCCCTAATAGGACAACAGACAGTTCCATCAGCTGACTTACACTGGTCCCGGGCCACTGGGCCATCCTTATTGTTGAGTTCTGATTGTGTATGATGTGTATCTTGCCACAGACTAAGTCACACTCATGTTATTGTTTTTGTTAAAGAAAACTCCAGTGCATCCGACACCCTGCTCCGTAATTAGCCGGCCCCGTTCGCAACATCATGACGGCACTCACCAGCAACAACTGAGGCCTGGTGGCCCCTAAGGGCAAAAAAAAAAACAAATCAGAAAAACAGCAGCCTGGTCCCCAAAGTAAGATGAGTGCTACGAGAAAAAGGGTGTGGATGAGTGTTGGGGGTGGGGAGTTGCTATGGCAACCCTGGATGAGGAGTACAAATAGGAGACGCAGGCCGAAGAAGGGAAAACTACAGTTTTAAATGAATGATGGCTCTCGCATCGGTCCCCTGGGGATCTCCGATCAACTCTGGCACTAGAGACGGCTCAGATGACTGACAGAGAGGGAAAGAGAGAAGGAGATAACTGTCAGGAGGTGTGCATGCTTGAGCCGGTGAGTGAGGGACTGAATGAGATTGATAACTGGTTCTGAGAGCTTCAGGGAGAGACGGAGAGAAACGTGTAACTCTGTAAGACAGATTAGCAGCTGTGAGAGGAGGACGGAACAAAGGAGAAGGGTTCGGGAAACATCAGTTGTTACAGAATGGCCTTCTGGTGACCTGAAATGCTGCTATATATACCCCTCTGAGACACGCTAGACAACACACACACAATAGCACAAACACAAACAATCCCTTATCGTCTGATCACACAGCCACATACACATACAGACAAACACGGCTGACTGTCATCCTGTCATGTGAATTACAAAGATTTACCATGGCATCCACTAGAACAAAACTCTATTAATAAATATAAATGACACTTTAAACTATGCAGGTAATTTTTTGGAGCTAATTTATTACAGTATTCTTTTGCATTGGTGTCAAATCATTTTTTGTGATTTTTTTTTATGTTAAATAATAATTATATTTATAAATTAAATTTTATATAAATTATTGTATTTTTACATTACTAAGCAAATGGCAGTTTTTTTGTCTTTGAGTGGAGCTGTGCTATTACCTTGTAAGCAATTCTATTTTTCGAAGCAAGCAATTTTCATGCAAACAGATGCACAATAAAATGGGTATGAACACCTGCAGACTTTAAGTGAGGAACACGAGCCGTATTAAGGAGTCAGAACATGTATTTTAGAAGTTTTTTCTTGCTTACCACATACCAACCATATTTTTGTATTAATAAATAAAACTGTAATAAAAACGGTATTCCTTAATAAAAAGAATTCTATTAAAAAGTATTTTTATGGCAGTAAAGACATTTATAATGTTATAAAAGGTTTCTATTTAAATTTTTCATTTTGATGACATAATAATGACAATATATAAATGTCAAAGTTGAGCTACTATAGGAAGAACTGAACCAGTGTGAATCATCGTTGTCCAATCATGAGGCTTGGAGTTATATATCAAGTCAATGTTTGAATAAACTTACAGCTCGAATGCACAAATTATGGAGAGCTGTAATAGCTGCTAATGGTGGATATTTTGACGAATCGAAAATGTAAGAATTTTCTGTGTATAAACTGATAATATGTTTTCAAAGTTTGAGTTGTCCCTTGAGTTGTCATAAATTAATTGTCCAAAATCCCGTTTCCAAACTTTTGGAGGGCAGTGTTAATATGAATTGTCTTTTACTATATTGACATTTTTATTAAATTTTATTTAATTTTTTTTATATAATTTTTTATATACTTCTTTCACATGTTTACTTATTAGTGTGTATATAAAGTGCGTAACGAAAGTATTCAGACCCCTCTAAACTTCTAACTTTTTGTTGTATTGCAGCCATTTGCTAAAATCGTTTAAATAACATGGTCCTAAGTATTAGGACCCTTTGCTCAGTATTTAGTAGAAGCACCCTTTTGATCTAATACAGCCATGAGTCTTTTTGGGAAAGATGCAACAAGGTTTTCACACCTGGATTTGGGGATCCTCTGCCATTCTTAATTGCAGATCCTCTCCATTTGGGTTTAAGTCAGGGCTCTGGCTGGGCCATTCAAGAACAGTCACGGAGTTGTTGTGAAGCCACTCCTTAGTTATTTTAGCTGTGTGCTTTGGGTCATTGTCTTGTAAGGTAAACCTTCGGCTCAGTCTGAGGTCCTGAGCACTCTGTATAAGGTTTTGGTGTAGGATATCCCTGTACTTGGAAGCATTCATCTTTCCCTTGATTGCAACCAGTCGTCCTGTGCCTGCAGCTGAAAAACACCCCAAGAGCATGATGCTGCCACCACCATGCTTCACTGTTGGGACTATATTGGACAGGAGATGAGCAGGGCCTGGTTTTCTCCACACATACAGTACCACTTAAAATGAAGGCCAAAAAGTTATATCTTGGTCTCATCAGACCAGAGAATCTTATTGGGTTCACAGTGATCTTTGGGTTCTTCTTTACCTCTTAAGGATTATGGTGGCCACTGTGCTCTTAGGACCTTCAACTGCAGCAGATTTTTTTGTAACCTTGGCCAGATCTGTGCCTTGCCACAGTTCTGTCTCTGAGCTCTTCAGGTAGTTCCTTTGACCTCATGATTCTCATTTGCTCTGGCATGCATTGTGAGCTGTAAGATCTTATATAGACAGGTGTGTGACTTTCCTAATCAAGTCCAGTCAGTATAATCAAACACTGCTGGACTCAAATGAAGGTGTAGAACCATCTCAAGGATGATCAAAAGAAATAGACAGCACCAGAGTTAAATATGACCCTATGTCACACCATGTGATATTTCAGTTTTTCTTTTTTAACAAAAATGTCAACAATTCTGTATTTTCTGTCAATATGAGGTGCTGTGTGTACATTAATGAGGGAAAAAATGAACTTTAATTATTTTAGTAAATGGCTGCAATATAACAAAGAGTGAAAACAGGGTCTGAATACTTTCTGTACCCACTGTGTATCAAAGAAGTTGAACAGGTAAATAGTGGCAATAATGCAAGAGGACAATAGATTCAGTGATGTAATCATCCAGCTCATTTTAGTTCAAAGGTATCTGTTCAATCAAGTCGACAAATGTGTACATTTTCTAAATATCAAACTATATCTTTTAGGCAGATGCTAAACTGGGAAAGAAAAAAATCCTGTAGACCTAGTTAGGACCAGAGTCTAGACATTCATCATCAATCGATTAATTTATCAGTCGACCACTTTTATTTATATAGCGCTTTTAACAATACAGATTGTAGCAAAGCACTGAACATTATCAAGTAAGAGAACAGAGTGATGGTAATGTATAATGATGAGATTAAACTATGTATTTAATAAAAGCAGAGACGGTCTCTGTAATCAAAACGATGATAATCATCATCACCAAGATGATGATTATCATCACCAAAAAACACCAGTATCACTAAACACACCAGTTCTTTTTGCACCGGAATCATTCAACATATCAATGAACAGCACTGCTGCATGTGTGCGGCATCTTCACATTTACATAAGAAAACAAAACAATCTTGCTATGGTTCTGGAACATTGTACATAAAGTTCAGAAGTCATAAAACTACTGACGCTTTGCAGCCACATCACAGCCAGATTCTGGATTTTGCGGTCTCGCTCTGAGAACCATCTCCAAATACAAGAGTGCCGCAGGACATTCTGTTCCCAGCTCGTGCTGTGAAAGCTCCAATCAACGCTGAAAGAGATATCCCACAATCCTTAATCCTACTGCGCTCAAACCCAGCTTTTTGTTTTTGTACGGCATCCAAGAGTTCAAAGTGTTCCCCTCTGGACAGACAGCAGAGAGGCTCTGTTTTGGAAAGGAATGAGTTTTTGAATCGAGTCGCCACCTGTAGTTTACACACGGAGAACGTGGCTCCCAGCTGCCAGTCGCTTTAGATCTTGTTCTGCGAATACAATGGCACAGTTTCAGCTGATCACATGGCAGGGCCGCGTCTGGACGGTGCTGTTTTTCTCATAGCCTGTAAACACGGCCACGACCCTCCCCGGATACGGCAGGGGGGCTTCTCAGGACAAGGAGAGGGCCTCCTCTCTTCTCTTTCATCACAGATTGAGCAATTGCTTCATAGAAGTTCATTCCTGAAAATAGACGGGATCTATTTTCATGCATGTAACAGGCAGCAGACATTAACGAATTCACTGACGTATTGCTCTGGAACTTACTGATGTTATAATTAACCTTTATTGGGAGTACTACTTGTACTACTTGTGCACAATTTCTTGACATAAAGCATAAAATGTATTTTAATGTCACTGTTGATGAAGATTGTATGATCCTAGCATATATGTAATATTTATTGATTCAAAGTGATATAGACTTAAAGTTGCAGACATAGATTTTAAGCATATTGCAGTAGCACCACCTTTTTTTCCTTTTTTCTTTTTTGTTTTTATTAGCACAATCCAATATACTTTAACATATCGTCAGTTGGGCTTTCGGTCTGCTTCCTCGCTATTAAGCTAGTCACAGACTAAACTAAAATAAACTAAAATATGTCAGTGTCGTTGTTCTCTGTGAAGAGGCACACCTGTAAAGTTTTCTTCTAATGTATTTTTGTAAACGTTTCTTAAATATCTTACTTTTACTAAGACCTAGTCATGGCTTAAGCTATAGGCCTACCACGTTTGTGAAATCAAACTGGAACTACTAATTTTGTACTTTGATCCTTGTCTGTGAAACCAGGAGTAAATGTATGGTGTATTTTATTAAGCACAAATGTAAATGTATTCGTGGATTAAATAAATGTATTTAAAATACAATTTCTTATACATATCAGTTAGGGCTGTAACGATTCGCGATATGAAACCGAAATCGCGACACTCAGATCCACGATCCTGTGTCGCGGTGTGATAA
>JAUCNO010000191.1:3848217-3882320 GCA_032353835.1 Enteromius viviparus
GGCGATCGGCTGAATGGATTCGAAAACGGTAAAACACATCTGTATTACTCTAGGGATGTTGGAAAATGAGCCTATTTCTAAAGAAAGTGGAGTGTTCCTTTAAGTTAGATAATATCTGTAAGCTAAGCATAAAATTAGAACACAAATAAGCATGCACACTTCAATCAATCACCAATCAAAAGAAATTTAAATATGTGCGATTAAACTGATATTAAGCTACTAAAGTCTGTGAATGAATGAATGAATGAATGAATGAATGAATGAATGATGCATTTCATGTTTTGACTCACACACAGAAATGAGTAATGCAGACTGCACCTTCGACCACATCTACACTCGGTTTATCTACAAAACCAACTTCCAGAATTTAACATCCTATAGGTGCTTCCCGTTTCAGCTGGTTGGGTGTTAATTCTCAGAGAGTCTTCATTATGTGGCCTTATGCGCAGGTGAACAGAAAGGAACACAACTACACGTCAAACCTTTACTGCCGTTTAGACAGGAACAACTTCAAAAATAATTCCTTATTCAAACACGACAGATACAGACACACACAAATATGCAGGATAAAAACACACCAGACTATATCAGCAAATACTACATCAGAAATAACAGGGACAATACAACTTTAACCTTTGCTTAGTAAGCTGGAGCCAAGATGATACACTTGATAAAGTCTGATAAGCTCGTTCTCAGGTTACAATTAATTACAGTTTGTCCTTATCTGCTTTACAGGCTTGCACTCAACTAGGCCACTTTCCCTCAAACCTCCAACTATTTGTTTCAATTTATCATTTCAACGTCTAAACTGTCCGGCCCAACAGAAGAAACTGGGCGGAGACTGGAAAACCAGAGCACTGGAAGAATTCTGCTAAAAATACATCCATGAGCCTCAAGATGGACTTTTCCAATTGTGACTAGACTGAAATGGATTTTATACAACAAACGTGCCGTAATGAAGCACCTGTAAAAAAAGTACATACCTCTTCAACAGAAATGGGCAGGACGATTCGACTGAAAAACAAAAGAGAAAGGCCACTGAGTCAGCAAAAATAACATCAGGCAACCTTTGAACTCTTCATTCATTCGATCACATTTAATTCCTTGACTTTGTATCCTCTTGGAATGCCAACAAGCCCTGTTTTTACCATCTGAAGACAACTGCACTCATAATCATATTTTATTAATAACGCAGCACTTTTGTTTTTAAGAACTGATGTTGCTTTATTCAGTAACCTGACTTTGCAATCATAAAACAGTTCTGATAATATTATTTGAGTTTACTTCATTAAGTGAGCATAAATTTGAATAAGGTACTAAATGTAGGCAAAATATCAGGCCACAAACCAAAGCTAACAAAAAGGTAGATTACTTCACACTGAAAGTAACTCAGCCTGCAGAAAACCTTATTACAACCATACGCCACAAAATAAAAAAAGGTTAAGAAAAAATGAGTGAAGTAACATATACTAATCTTTTAAAACCAGGATTATTTCTCACATTATAAACCCTCCTGTTATTTTAAAATCCCCTGATAATTCTCAGGTTTTCCATGACGTTGGAAATCTTGTCGAATTAAGATTTCTTTAATCACCACAACATATTCAGTTAACATCAATTATTATAAAAGCCATTATGGCAGTAATGACATCATAACGTTAACATAGCATAACTAATGTAATATTTCACAGCTCATTTATTTTAGGTATTCAGCTTGGTTGTTATGTGAATATTAATGTCATTATAGGACTTTTTATTTAATCCTTTAATATACTACAGCACATGAGTCTCAAAGTGCACTATAACGCGAACAACGGTGCATTATGACGCGTGACCGGTGAACGGTAACATGTGACAATCACATTCATACTACCTGCAGTTTATGACTTCGACAGTTTTGTAACGTCAAAAAAAGTACACCCTTTACTTTTTCACTTTGTAAAGCAAATTGGATTATAACCGCTAGAGTGTGGATTGCTTGAAATATGAATATTATAATCCGAAACAGGACTATAGACGATTAAACTTCTGTTTATTTCCCATAACCTTATTAGAACGCCGAAAAAAACCCTCCATAATTAACTAGTTAAAAATCAACATAAATCCACTTGATTAAGTAGCAGCCGGTGAAAGTTAATCAAACACGCGCCAGTGAGTCAAGCTCAGCGCGAGATCAAAACTTCAGCGCAGTTAAATCACACAAAAATACTTACAATTCCTTTATTAACATGTTATCTCCTTCTGCTCGGCGTGCTCAACATCCAAACTAACTTAAATAGAGTTTGTTTTTCGACTCTTCGGTCCAACCCGCCGTGACTCGTTTCTGTTCAAGTTCCTGGATTTCTCATTTCTTTAAATTCATTTCCTGAAAGTTGTCGACAGGAGAGCCGCGTCGTCACGGCAACCACACCCACTAGCTCGAGAACCGGGCCAGGAGCGAATCTGATTGGTTAAGAGCCGCGCATAGAACCTCGCGGCACACCCTGGCCAGATATTTAATACGCACAAACAGCACAGGTTTACAGAGCTGTGACTGTTCGTCCACAGGGATGTCAGGTAGATGTTCTTGTTCGGCTAGTTTTAAATTTAGGATAATACTACAACAGGAGGGATTTGGGTGTGAAGGTGTTTTTGTGTTTTAATTCTAAACATGTCCTGTCCTAGACCTGACTTTCCAGTCACGACCACAGATAACTAGTCTTTCTCCATTCCGCTTGTTCAGATGGTGTATCTCTTTGTTCATCTTCTGTAATAGTCTTAATATATTATTAAAATATTAGTTCGCAATTTATAAACATGTAAATCTTATTAGTTAGCAGCCTATTCATGATGGAAATGAAAGTTGAAAATTCTGGAAGTGTGTTTAGTTGAATGATTTTCTCTCCTTTTTCTATATCTCCCTCTCTGTTTAAAATATTTCACTCTTGCACTACATAATATTATATATATACACCATCAAGTTATATCCTTGGTTCCATACTCCTTATTTTCCGACACTCTGGTGTGCTTTTATATAAATATCTGTTTAAATTAAAACATATTATATACATTAAATAAAAGATATCCGCTCAAAAGGTTGGCCAATCATCAGGCAGTTACTGCAGGTGAATTCTCAGAAAAACCTTAGAAGAGCTTATACTGCCATCTACTGTACTGTCTTCTGAACTTCAAAAGCAATTCATAGTCTTTATGTATTTCCAGAAAAAATACAAGAACAAATGTTTCATACAAATTAATCTGTTTTTATTTAATTTCACATATCTGATATTTTGTTGAAACATTTATTCAAAAAGTTGCTATATAGTGATAGAATGAAGAAAACCAAAAGCTAAAATACAGTAAAACACCCACAAAAAGAAGAAGAAAAAAAAAAAAAAATACGTACACATACACATAATTGAAAACACAAACTACAGGGTAGAAAAATCAACCAAATAATCATCTACAAATTATACAAAAAATACAATACAGAGAGAAAACATTGGTGTTAAAGCTGACCTTTCCAACTTTTCTTCCCTCTTACTGCGTATGGGTATTTTCCACACTCAACATGTAAAATTAAAATAAAATGTGATTGTGACTTAAGAAAAGAATGAAAATTTAAGGTATGGCAGTGAGAAAAAGTGCTACTTCTCTCGTTCTGAAAGCAAATGGGTTTGCTCTCACATTCATTATGCTTAGTACAGTACTGCTTTAAATTGGAATTCACTTGCAATATCCAGTCATGTCCAAGCCAGCAAATGCAGTCCATACAGGACTCGGGTCTAGCCTAAATATTCACAAAAAAGCGTGACGGACAGTAAGTGGATGTTGCTAGGTGGATCTGAGTCATAAATTAAGCTCACATTTATGGGCACTGTTGATCATTTAGGTTTACACTGAAAATACTGTTAAAGTAAGTGAGGTTGTGACTTAACCCTAAGCTTACCATCTTTTAAACCAATGTTTTGCTGAGAAATGTTTAGTGATTTATGCAAAACACATTAACCACAACACTGGAATCGAGAAAAACAGTTGCAAGATCTTTAACATCATTTTCACACTATTTTCAGAAAATACCCATCTGTCTTAAGATATATCAGCCTAAAAGACCCAATTTCACTCAGGTTTACGTAGTTACCATATTTTATCTTTCATAGGGCAAAATACTGGCCTGAAACCCATTATAAGCTACAAATATGGGTTTTTTCAAAGGGATTGTCGTCAAGCATGTCTCAAAAAGTCTCCCTTTTTTAATCGCTATGAATTAAATTCAAGTCCTTATGACCACAAGGTTGAGAAGCCAGCTAAATTCTGTATACGGTTTCTGTAACTTGACCAGCGCAGAAACCATCTCGCTTTTCTGTTTTATTAAGCACCGTAGTTAAATGGTAACCAACCCAGAAATCATGAGAACGCACAAAAATCTTGTTACGTGTATGGCTAAGGTGGTTTTCATGTATGTACGAGGTTGGAACAGAACGCATATACTCCATAATGGCTAATGTAAGCACCTCTGTAATTATAAACCCTGTAGTGCAAGATATATATGTATGTATATATATAATGGCATCTACTCTCTTTACAGAAAGTACACCGTGTCTCAATTTCTACCCCTCAGCGCATAAGTGGCAAAGCAAAACTTGAAGGTATCATATTGCAGGTGAATACATCTGATATGAATTATTACTCTAAAAGTGAAACACCCTGAATAATTGTTCTATTCAATACAAGGAAATAAACACTAACAAGTGAAGCTCAACCAGTAGTACTGCATGGGGAAGTGGTATAGGGTCAGTCACTCTTGATTGAAATGTGAGGCTAATCCCCAAAATACCGCTTTAATCCAAACCGTTTAGACCCACATGGCTTCTACAACTATCTGAATGGACTGATATGTACAAAATGCATTATCTCGTACGTAGATGTACTGAATCGGTATGCCAAAGCAAATAATAGTACAATTCTCATACTAAAATTGTGTTTAGATTACATTAGCCTCAGGTGCCATGGTCCGAAAGTCCTTTAAAATCAGCCCAGTTCAGAAAAAGCCGTAGTTTCATGCTCATGCTGTCCAAAGCATGCTGGTACTGTATATACTTTACGAGTTTCAAATCTAAAATCTTCCCACTTCAGTTGAAAACCCATATGGGAGAGATAACAAGCAGAGTCATTCTGCTTTAAGGTAGTTTGTCAGTTTGTCATATTCAAACCGCAATGGAGGGTCCTCGTCTCGCGATGTAAAGTGTTCATAGTGATTTCAGATCAGTTCACAAATGGGTTTATAGCAGTAAATGTTTGACACAAGCTTGGCAACAAAGCTGAACACTAGTGACGTAGTAATACTGTGTTCAGGAAGCGTCAATCAATTCCTCAAACCTGAGAGAATTTCACTGAATCTGCTTCGTCTTTTGTATCGTCGTGGTGTGAAATTCAAAAGGTATATCTATGACAAAAAAAAAGAGGGCCTTTCTCTTCTTTTTTTGTCAGACAGGATATAAAGTCTTGATGTTCTTGTCTGTTTCAAAGACAAGGGCATCTTTTTTTTTTCCAAGACCTGCCTTTCACAGTGTCCATTCATTTCTTTGCATGTAAACGTGTGTTTTTGTGGCACATTGTGAGATTCTCTGTTGCTTTGGCTGTATTTTGTGCCCGTTCGAGTGTTGTGTGCCTGTTGGGAATACATGTGTGTGACAAACAGAAGGAGGGATCAGGTAGGTGTTTATCACTTCTCTTGTGACTTTCAGTTCTCTTCTTTTATTTCCCACCCTCCTTCTTCCTGCTCTTTATGCTAGCTGCTGTCATTTGTGCATTGCAGTTAGACAAAGGCCTCTGGGGTTGTGCTGTTGTTGATCTGGACGTAGATCTTGGGGTCTTCCTCACGCTCCCGCTTCTCTCGGCGCAGCTGTCTGCCATAGCACAGAAGATAACTGGGCAGGCAGAATCCCAGCATGCTCACGACAAGTAACCCCACGTTAACCTAAGCAAAAAGACATTATAGCTTAGATTTAGACTTCAAATTTTAATTTATTAATGAACTATTGCTTTAAATACTAGTCTTTCTGCTCACCCAGAGTGGATCTCCTTGCAGCGGACCCATCATGGCCATGAAGAGAGGCTGTTGCAACAATGCAAAAAGTGCACTAATAAGTGACTGCATTCCCGTCAGACTGCCGAACTGAGAAGACGGGTACCTGCACCCATAAAAAAAACAAAAACAAGCATGATTAAAATCATGATTAAAAGCAACTCCAATCCACAGCCAGAACACAATGCTATACTCACACAGCTGCATACAAGCCACCAACAGCAGAGTGGATGAAGCCTCTCACAATGGTGTGCAACACAAAGGAAAAAATCTAGAAGGAAAACAAGAAACCAGGGTCACTCGGTTCTTCCCCCAAGCCAAAATAACACTTAGTTCTGTAATGCATAAATAATGACTAGTAGCTAGCTAAATAAAGCCACTGCTGCCACTGAGGGGCGCTGTTCTGCTACTGCATCCCAATCTATCAACTGCAGTAACATGTGAGTGGCTATGCGCCACTTTCTCTTCCATTGGGTACTTTATCCTCCTGCAGGCAACGAGACTGATGTTTTGCTCCCAATTACCTGTACATGAAGATTGGGCACCAGACAGGTCATGCCAAAGCCGACCAGCAGCAAATTAGTGAAGATGAATGCACGGGTGGCATTGCTGATCTTCTGGATCTGTCTGTCACGTTTCTTTGGCTGAGTTGGATCCCTTAAGGAAACGTCATACAGATGCAACTCCACATTAGGCTTGTAATAATTAGGTATTGGACTGGTTGGTGGTAAGTGTCAAAAATTATGTATTTTGTATGTTACACTCACTTTGCTACTTGTTTGTCACTTTCGTCCTCACACTCTTTGAGCTTCCAGTCCATGACGTAACCGATCACAGGGGCCGTCAAGAGACACAGCAACTGCAGCACCCCGAAGATAGATGTGTACGTGCTCACTGAGAGAGAAAGTTTTAACATTGTTTTAAGGGTCATTACATCAAAAGAGGTTCATTTTGATGATGCCTACTTTTATGATGTATTACTGTAATACACATACAGATGTGCTACCATGCAAAAGTCAGTAAGACCAGTAAGAAGTAAAAATGTGGACAAAATAGTAAAAGAATATAATTAAAAAGGCATTGTATGACAAATTAGACTGGCAATATACACTGCTCAGAAAATAAAGGGAACACTTAAACAACACAATGTAACTACAAATCAAATCACACGTCTGTGAAATCAAACTGCCCACTTAGGAAGCAACACTGATTGACAATCAGTTTCACATCCTGTTGTGCAAATGTAATAGACAATAGCTGGAAATTAGAGACTTAGCAAGACACCCCTAATAAAGGAGTGGTTCTGCAGGTGGAGACCACAGACCACTTCTCAGGTCCTATGCTTTCTGGCTGACGTTTTGGTCACTTTTGAATGCTGGTGGTGCTTTCACTGTACTTGGGCTGTAAGCACAACCCCCAACTGTGGACGTCGTGCCCTCATACCAGTGGTCTATGGTCACCACCTGCAAAACCACTGCTTTATGGGGGGTGTCTTGCTAATTGCCTATAATTTCCACCTGTTCTCTATTCCATTTGCACAACAGCATGTGAAACTGATTGTCAATCAGTGTTGCTTCTTAAGTGGGCAGTTTCATTTCGTGTGATTGACTTGGAGTTATATTGTGTTGCTTAAGTGTTCCCTTTATTTTTTTGAGCAGTGTATTAATGTATACATGAACATATACTGAAATATATTAAAATGGATCATTATAACTTAAAACAAGTAACACTAAAACACATCGTTTGTAATTAAAAAAAATGGAAAATATGCCCATTTCAAAGAATGAAACATGACTTGCTACAATAAAGTTGGGTGAACAGATGAATGATTGGATGGACATTATACCGTTCAATGCATCCAGTCAGTCTCTAACCACCAGGGGCCAGGTTCATGCTTTTACATGACAACATGAATCAATGTCAAATGAAGGTGGAAGAGGAGGTGAAGGAGGGAGGAACTTGGTGGGGGGGTAGGGCTAGAAGAGTGAATCAAGAATGCATTTCATTTTGCCTGCAGTCTTACCCATTTCCATCCTCTCCACTGAAAAAATACACCAAGCAGCATGACAGAAAAGAGTGCAAACAAAGGACAAGAGACAGACAGCGAGGAATTAGCAAACGTGAACCTGCTGTGGCCATCCGACTACATTTTAAACACATGATTGATAGTGTTAGGTAGCCAATCACAGCGTGTGATACCAGAGAACATTTAAGAGGAAGCTGTAAGCATATCAGTCTAGAGGGCAATAATATTTTTAGTAGCCTTTTCCCCATTTCCCATTCATTTTCTCCATAGGCCTTCAAAATAAATAATCAAAGAGGTCTACCCCATGAACCAAACTATACAGTCATAAAATGAATCATAACATACACATACACACACACATATATAAAATAGAATAAATACTAAATTATTCATTAGCTGTAATATATATAAATCTATTAGGGTAGAATTTCTATTGTATCAGAAAAATCTATTTCTCTATGGAGGAAATGAATGGGACCTTTAGTTCTGGAAGCCAGCTGTTGCTCTCCATTCCACAGGTGACATTCAGCGTTTGAGCCTGAAGCATTACACAACTTGTTTGACAGCATGATGTGAATATTTATTAAACACACATACCTTTGTTTAGGTCTCCATCAGCAAGGGACTCCAGAATATTGTTCATGGCCCCCATGTAGAAGATGAGACGTAGCTGAGTCACACACATTGTGATGAGGCTGAGCATGAATATGGGGCTAAAGATGCTCCGCATGAAGGACTGGGCTGGAAAACACATTCAATAAAACGATCATCAATAACAATCGATTTTATTATAGAAAATTCTTGTTAGTGTTGAAAATTGTACATTGTGATTGGACACCCAATGCCTTCAATTATGCACCCATTCGTACTTCCATGCAATTTCAAAAAGCATCTTTCTGTTCTTCTTTGTTTAACCTGGATGCTTCAGTGCCTTTTAAAACAGCAAAAGCATGTAGGGTCAACAGGTTCCTATTTGCATGGAAAATAATTCTGCTGGTGTTTGGATGGCCAGGCAACATTTCAGTGCCTAACGCAGTAACACAGAGGCCAGGGGGTCTGACTTTGTTAATAATCCACTAATTCAAGTGCCATTAATGCATCCACCGACCAGTACTAGTGAGGCCTTTACAGCGCCTGTTACCTGGTACACTGAGAATCTGTCCTCAACGTACCTGATATGCTCTGGAAAACATACACACAGACAAACTACCTCATTATGTCTCTCACACACTCACACTTTCCAGCCGTCTACAGTGAGTCAGTAACTGACTGCAGTAATGGAAACACAGTGTGGTGATGTCATTAGCACTCTAAGGCTGACAGTAAGATGGGATCATCTCCAGCTGCGTCTCTAAAACAGCTCCTCAGCGCTATCTGCCCTCTCCCTTGCCACCGTCTCCACCTTTAGCCAGTGTTAGCCCCAGACCAGTGCCATAGGTCCTCCAGGAACGCGGTCTGAACCAATTGCACGCTCCGTTGGCTACAAAAGGGCCCAACCGGGAGCCCCGCTGAGGGCTCCAGAACCCAAAAAAAAATGTGCCGGTGGGGAGTGAGTGGGTTTGCAGTATTCTGACAAGTTTGAGGTGAATTTGGAATAATTGCAACGGCACAGATTTGGGTTAGTAGAAGCAAAGTGCAAACGCAGCGTGTGTCTGCAGCCTCGAGTGGTTTGGCAACCTACAGAAGAAACCGGGCGTTTGGCTAAAAAAAGGAATTGCCGTGCACAATAAATGGGATTTACATTGAAGGGTCATTAACACCGCCCCCCTGTCTGCTTGAATATTTCCTGCATGTCCGGACGGTAAGGGGCCCGCAGTGAGGGGGAAGATGCGGTACAATGGCCAGAGCCAAGTCTTTCTGTTTTATGTCTTGTTATTGAATATTGAAGTCAGTTCAATTTGATGAACGACTTTGTTTAAAACATTAAAACCATGGAAACAAATGAGATGTGGTTATCCAATTACCACTGTGCCTTCATAATTACCAGTTGCATTACAGATAACTTCCAATTACTTGGCAGTCAGCACACATCATCAACCAGCTCATTGACACATTGAAGCTGAATGACACATAGGGTTTTATTTAATTACAAATATTTAAAAAAATATATTTTTTCCTTATTTATCTTTAAGAAAATAAGGAAACAATAGTAACACAATTTATTCAACAATTCTTCTCTCCGAGTTACCATCGTCTGCCAATTTGGAGAGTACCCACCCAGTGTTGTTTAGGTTCAGTAGAAAACAGTTGAACCCCTGATGTCACATGGACTATTTTACCGATGTCCTTGCTATGTTTCTGTGCCTTGATCACTGTAATAATCTTGCTGTCTATGGAGGGTCAGTTTTAATCAAAAATCTCTTCATTTGTGTTCCGAAGTTTCTTAAAGGTTTAAAACGACACAAGATTGAGTAATTAATGAGAAAAATTACATTTTCGGTGAACTAACCCTTAAAAAATATCTTTTTTAAAAATCCTAGATTTTAATGTGGTGTCAGACTGTTTAGATTGTCAGACATTACACTGGTCAATAAAAACATATCAGTAAGATTGATACTCACATTCCTCCTTAGACTTGCACTGGACCTCCAGATCGAGGGTTGATAGGCAGAGTTTATTGCCGTCTTGAGCGGCCAGCTGTTGTGGATTGTTCTTCATTGAGTTGCCAACGCTCAACCTTCGACCAACAGTGGTCACCTGCCTGTAGAACTGTTTCCCTGTGATCTTATGGTCAAAGCCCAGCCAGCTGAACTTGATCTTCACACTGTTCAAAAGACAAGTTTGAGTGTGAGCTACACAATAAGGGAAGTTTAATCATTTAAATACAAAGCAAAGCAGTAATACTGTGAAATATTGTTACTATTTTAAATAACAATTTTATATTGTAATACATTTAAACTGTAAACAATTTATTTAAAATAGAAATCTTTTGTAACATTATAAATGTCTTTTACTGTCAATCTTGATCAATTTAATGCATTTAATGCAAAAACAACAGCAATGCTCAGATGCTGAACTACATACGTGAAATCCATGTCCTCAGGTCCTGGGAAGGGCTCGAGTGGCCAGTTGAAGAAGCAGTTGATGAAGACCAGGCCGGCACAGCCAGCCCACACCAGAAGAATAGTGATGAAGGCAATACCGAGGTCGTAGATCACCTGATAGAGCAACAATCACCATCAGCATCACTGATTTAAGCTCAGATTATAAAATAAATCTAACCTGGGACTCAGATTTACCTTTATTCCTGGGAAGGTGACAGCGGATGAGGCGTATGAGCCAATCATGAGTGCGATGAAAGTGGAGCGGAGGTCACCAAACATGTTTGGAAGCTACAGAAGAGACAAACTGGGAGTTATAACACTTTTCAAGTGCATTAAAAAATGTAAAAACTTTTTTTTTGAGACTGTATTTGGGCCCAGAGTCCGAGTATGAAAAGCACATATATTGTGAACATAGTAATAGAGCCACAAGCAAAACATGCATGCACAGATACTTTGTAACAGGAGCCGCTGTAAATGATAAAACATGTCAGATATAGCAGAAGGTATGAAAGTAAACATTACATCAGGGTAACAGTGATATTCTCTGGTGGGAGCAACATGTAGGTGGGGGGGGGGGACATTATTTGAAAGGCAACTGCATGCCGGGAATATTTTTAGTAGCTTGAGAAAGTGTGAGGGACAGTGAAGAAGCTTGCATAACGCTGTTGCCTTTGATCTGGGTGGAGGAGTACAGAACTGGCTGTTCCAAACTACACTGTCAGGGTAAACAACTGTCAGACGCCACCGAGAAAATACAGAGGAAGGAAGAGAGCCTGAACGCCAAAGATAGAGAACGTCAGGGACTGTGAGAATGAAATGGGGCAGAGAGAGCAAGAGTGCATCCTTCAGTAGTATCAATGGAGACTATTCTATTCTTAAGATCATTAGTGTGTAGTACTCTTGAATATTTAGTTAATTTTTTGTATTGTTCATTTAATTTTTTTTAATTATTTTTAATATTATTAATTCTTAACTAATTTATTTAAAATGTATAATTAAATGTATTTATTCATTAATTTTCATTTATTCAAACATAAATTGATCTTGATGACAAAATCACACACGTAAATGCAAAATAAATAATATATATAATTTTTTTATTCCACTTAGTTTATATTATTTAAAATTTATTTTGTAAATGTATTTTTGTATGTTTTTATATTTCATTTTAAATAAACCTTTTTGCTAGTTTTTTTTTTTAAGTACAAATGTTCCATGTAGTCTGAATGTAATCTGAATGTATAAATATAGTGCTGTCAAATGATTAATCACATCCAATGTAAAGTTTTTGTTACAAAGTATGTGTTTACATATGAGTGTGTGCTGTGTATATATATATACTTGTTTATGCATTTAAATACGTGCGTATTCTATACAGTAGAAATAATAAATATACACAGAACGCACACATATATGTGAACAAAAACTTTTACTTTGTATGTGAATAATGGCGATCATTCGTATGACAGCACTAAATGTAACACTAGATAAAAACGTGTCAAAACAAACTTTAGGTTGGCTCGAGAAAGCCTGGTTTAAAGCAGTTAAAAGCCTTTAGTTTGAAATTTTTTATTAAATAGATAATGATAACATGTTTCTAGCATGATTAACATGTTTTTAGCCTGTTAGTAGCGTATTACTGGCATGATTAGCATGTTTATTGCTTGCATATTAATTGTTTGGCAGCACTAAATGTAAAACAATTTGCTAAATTATCTTAGTAAATAGTTTTAGTAGAGTAGCATGCCACACCATTATTTTTTATTATTGTACTATTTTTTATTAGACTAGCAGGATGTCATGTTGTTCTAGTAAATTTTCTAGGTATTTTCCATTTTCTCCATACACAAATCCTCCATCTACATCCCACCCGTCGACAGCTGACAGCGTCTTACTGTATACAACATCTCCTCCACAACACACAGTTCAAGATTTTCTAAGAACTCTCTAGACATCATCCACTTCACGCTTGCTTCACAGTCCAAAATCTTGTTAAAGACAAGAATGAAGGAAAGCGCTCCGCTGGAACCCAACCCAGACGTCATTCATTGCCTCTAATTAGAGTAAAGGTCATCTTGGAGCCAAAACATCCCAGATGACACTTACAATAACTCCTACACACCCAGAGGCCCTCGGCGGCTTTGTGCCTGTGGCTGGAGAGGCTGTGTTAGAACGGCTTTGGCTAATGGACTGTGGAACAGAGCCAACGACGAACAGAACTCCACACGATAGGCCTGTCAGACGGAGAGTAATGGCTGTTTCTTGGAGTTGAGTAACATGTGAAGTACCAAGAGACTGTTTTGACAACACTATGTTCTTCTGCTCTCAGACATTCGCCAGCCGCAGGCGGTCACATAATGTCAAACACGAAGAGACCCTAAAACAAAGGCCCTACTGACACTTAGACTTGTACTATAACGCTATGTCTCGTTGTTTCAGTCAGCAGTGAGAATTAAAACGTTGTTGACAAACACTGGTAGTTTCCATGTAGAGAGATACTAGAAGAATCTACTGAGAAAAAATAGCCCTAAAGTCACAGCCACCGGAACAGAGGCAATACAACTGAAAAATATTATAAAATATTCCTTGTTTTAGATTTTATATCAATAGCAATATGTTATTCAGCAAGGACACATTACATGAACTAAAAGTGACCTAAAGATTTCTATTCAACATCAATCATAATAAGTTTTAATAATATAAAAAAAATATTTTAGATTATAGATATAAAGATTGCATGCTAATAATATTGTTATAGAAATAAATCAAATCAACATATTTGGGTGATTTCTGAAGGATCATGTGACAATAAAGACTGGAGTAATTGCTGCGGAAAACTCAGCTTTTCCATCACAGAAATAAATGACATTTTCAAATATTTTTTAAAATGTAAATAAATATTTTGAATATTTTTCTCTCAAAAATATTAAAGCATCTTCCTACAATCATTTGAACAACAGTGTTTATTGGGCAAAAATTGTAATATTTTGTTAATTTTGTCACTGAGTGTTTTGACTGTTGGCATGGAGTTATCTGAACTATTTTTAGCCTTGAGCTTCCCAGAAGCAGATTTAAATATGCATTGATGTGTACTAAAGTCAGTGAGTGCAATACTTGACTGATTTGTTAAAAACAAGGGGAATTCTGAAATGATCACATTGAGGTATTGTGTCCCGCTCTCCAAAAACACACCTGACAAAACTGATTTATGTGTTGCGGTTTTGTGGGAAAACAAGTTAATGAAGGTTTTACTGAAAAATCACACCCATCGTCATTATGAATTTGGCTTACTCATCACCGCTTGTGCAACATATGACAACGGAAAGCCGTCAAATCCTTTTTCCAGCTCTCGGTCTCTGTGTGAGGAAGGACGGTGAGTCATTGTAAATGGGTCGGGGGGAGGGCGATGAAGTGGCTAAATCATACTTGCTACCATGAGAGAAAGACAACAAGAGAGGAAATGAACACAGGGACAGAAGTGAAAGAAAAAGCTCTTCAAGGCAAGCCGGTGAAAACTAGTTAAGGCTGGCCAGATCCTAATATTGCAAATGTAACTGCTGAGAGTCGGGCTGTCAGTGATATCTATGTTACTAAATATGCACTTGATTATAATTTGCTTCAAATTTAGCTGACTGGTTGTCCTCGGTGCATTTAGATGACTAATTATAAAATAAAAACATTCCCACCTCGAGCCAAAGACATACGCCAAAACCATAAAGAGCTCTGATAATGATGGCATGGGAGTTTTTTAATCTAATGTTTTCTGGAGTCTAAATGCCGTCATAAGCCATCTTTCTATTCTCATTCTCACATGACTCAGCATCCTAAAGAAATGGGTTATAAATGGATTGAAGGCAGAAATGAAGAAAAAACAACATTAGTGCATCAGAGAGTGAGGACTACAGAGGAACAGGATATCTCCAATGAGATTTTATAGCTGGCAATTTTATATTTGTTTCCTAAGAAGATATAAATGGATAATTTATAACATACCGTGCAATAATTAACATGGATTAAATACTTCATGGTTGCTAGTATTCTGGGTTTTACCAAAATATTTTTTCACTGTAAAAATACTGTAACATTTCTAATATGAGATAAATATTTGAAATGTTAATTTTTTTTAGATAATATATGTGTATTTATTTTGACCCATTGGTCAATGGATTTCAATGATTTTAAGAGTAAAACCAGCAACATCCGAGGTTTTGTTGGGAAAGACTTGATATGATTGCTTGTCACAGAGCCAATGGGAAGGCTGATAGTGATAGACAGAGAGCTAAATCGAGAGAGAGAGAGCTGGATGAAATGGACGGATGAAGGATTGAGGGCAGACAGGGAATCAGGTTGCTGGGACGCTGCTGCTGGTGGAGGGGGTTGGGGACAGTCCCGCCATTAAATAAGAAAGCTGAGTCAGTGCACTGGGAAAACATCAGAGGTGTGCTGAGAGGAAACACAAGCTCTGCTGCACTCTACTGCAGCTGGGTTATTAACTGCTGAGTGAGCAAACACAGAGAGACAGATAGAGACACAAAAGTGAGGGAAAAAAAGAGGAAGAAGAGGCAATTGACAGCTTCACCTACCCTCTAAGGGTTATCTTTAGATGTGAGACTGGCTTAGAGTACACTGTTCAGAAAACTTTCTTTTTTGAAGTTCAGTGAGTTAGATTTCTGCAGTAAATATGAGCAGTACATGCCTGAAAAAAACTCACTGCCATGATGCAGGAGCAGTCGGTTTAGTCTAGTTATGTTGCTTCGGTGCTACGATTATCGTGGCCTGAAAAATTCACGTTAACAATATATTGAAGATTTAAGTATATATTGAATATATATATGTGAAGATAGATTAGAAATCATGGAAAAATAATCATAATAATTATTAGTCCAATTCATTTGTTTTTTGACCAATGAATTACACAGTTGCATACAAGAGGAACAATTACACTAAACAGAAGAGACAAAAATGCTAACTGTTTTTAGCTTAGCACAATGTAAAAGTAAGACAACTTATGAGAATAAGTACGCATTTTACTGCAAACTTTATAAGCATTTGAGTGTTCTTCTATAAAGTGACTTTTATTTTATAGTATTCTATACAGTAATAAAGGGTGTGTCGGTTAGCATTGCAATATAAATATACATTATACATCTGAAAATGGCTTTAATAACACAGATAAACAATGTGTTTATTCTCAATGTGTTTCATAATACAAAACACTTATTTCAGCATTTTATTGAGCTACAGTGTGTGACAGCTGGAAAATCATTTGTTTTATTACTCTTATGATTCTCACTTGTAGACTGTCTGTGCAAGGGTGCCCTCCAGTGTCGAGTATGAATGAAACAAATCACAAGTGAGAGTTTAACGCTCCGTAATGATGCTGCAGCTTACTATTCATTTTCAAATATCGCCAATATCGCCCTAATTAACAGATAATGATATTTTATTATTTAAATATCACAATTATCGTCAGTACCAGACGGTATATCATACAAGGGTTGTGGGTAGTTGCCAAAGCACCGTTCTAGTCGGTTGCCAAGTTATTGCTACGAAAAACTGAAAAAGAAGCTGAGGTAACATTCACTAGGATCCTTAATAAATCTAAACATAATAACAATAATGAAGCTATTAAGAGACACACCCATACAACAGATGTCAGACAGTCAGAACCACACCGTGAACTCCAGGGTCGAACCTCTCGCCACAACAACCAGCAGTGAAAAGCACACAGCTACACAGAACAGCTGGGAAAAGGTTATAAGAGCACAACAGCTGAGATAACAGTTTGTACTGTTCCATTATGCAATCATGCATGCCTGTTCACTCACTCTGTGTGTATGTGTGTGCTTTTTCTCTGTGTGTATGCAACAGATGGAGGGTTGCCCGGGACAGGCAGAGGCATGGTGCAAATGTAAGAACCCGGGACAGAAGATCAACAACACAAGCAGAGAAACTGGTTGTGGCAACGGCTGTGCCTTCAGCTATGAACTCATGAGACCCTGGTGAGGGTTTTTATAACCTCAGAGCAGTGTGCCGAAACAAAAGACAACACCTTTCAGCTGGCAATGAACACAGCTTCCTGTTTACTTCAACCCAGTCTGCTCTCTTTACATCTCCTGGTGATGTTTCGCAATATGAACCCAATGCACTGCAGATGTTACACTAAACATATGACTAGATAAAGAGACACAAGAGCTCTGAACGACCTTGCTGTCTACTGCGGCTTCATTCTAAGGCAGCATACTAAACAGAACTTCATAAGTGACTAATCTGGAATGCTCTGTGTGTTCCAGATTGATTCTAAATGTATCAGTGTAGCGTTGGACATTTTCTAGAGGCTATGCGTTTATATCAGCAGGTGGCAGCAAGTGACTTTCTTTATGAGCAAGTCATTGTGACTGTCTCAATTTGAAGTATCATACTACATACTATTTATGTGGCAGAAATAGTATAGTTTGCTATTTTGAACGCTACTGTCTTTAAGAGCGAGTCATTGAATCATTTACTTCACTAATTTGCTCAAAATACTGATTCAGTCAAGGCTAATGTGCTTGTGGTTGTTTGGGTGTTCTACATAGACGTTGTGCAATTGATAAGCAGTTTCTGGAGTGTTAATCAAAAACAATTTAAAATCACAGGCAACATATCAGGCCACTTCTAGGATGCTGAAAATCTAGCTAAGAAAAGATTCTCTTTTAGGATGAATAAATGATGACACAGCAGTGTTTGGAAGCAGGAAACAGTGGCATGTGGCACCATGGCCTTTGTGCAAAAGACTGCAGAGGACACCCATGGAGAACCACAAATATGACATGAGCACTTACTGTGAGCGAAGTGAAGGTCATGCACATTCCTCCAAACCCATTTAGCGCCAAGGCGAAGAAGATCAGGATGGAAAGATCTGTCAAAGAAACAGACAAAAGAGGTCAAAGAGAGCAGAGACAGACAGGGAATAGCAGAACAGTGGAGTTTCATACATACTTTTAGGTTCACTTGCTCCATATGCAATCAGGACGCAGGAGAGGGCAAATGAGGCACTAGGAAGAGATTATATATGATGCATAAACAGAATCGATTTATTTGACTAAATAAATGTAGTGCCTTTTTTTCCCCTATACCTGCCGAGCAGCCTTAATTTGCGTGGGCCGTATTTGTCCATGATGATGCCGAGGGGCAAAGTGATGGCACTGAGGAGGAAGGAGCCAATGGTGAAGGCCAGGTTCAGCATCTCATCTTGCTCTTTGCAAATGGTCCAGCCATTCATCTGAAGATTATCCTCCGCCACATGTCTTGTATCGTTTTCATTCTCAGATACGTTCTGCCCTGTACCGTTACCTGGAGAATTGGAAAGGGCAAGACAAATTGAACCCAAAGTGAGCAAACTAATCACCAAACTAGCACTAACCAACATGGACCAGCGTGGAAATTCTTGCCAAGTCTAAGCTGGTCTTTTCAGCCGGGTAGTCAGTTGTCACATGTAAACTCTATGGACTAAATGGAATCCTGACTTTTATTAAGACAGTTATGACACTCTGGGAAGTAAAACAAGAAACGCCTTTGTGAGATATAGCAGCCATCGTTGCAACCCCTCCCAAAGCCGCCAGGATGCTGGGCAAAGGGTCAAATAAACAAGCTGTTATACACAGTAAACAACTAGCATAAATAGCATGCGAGTGAATCTGAACCCCACCGTTGGAGCTCAGCCTCATAAAACCAACACCTTCCCACAACATGAGCACCTTGACTGACATTTAACCCTGTTGTTTTACCCAGGCATCTCTAGTTGTTTTGACTAAGGATAATCATGCTTTGGCTGGGCAACATGTCTCCTACTTGGTTCTTGAAGATTTAAGAACAGTTTATCCATGTGTTCTCTTAAAACACAAACAGCCTTGAACATGTTCTGGAATAACTTGTTCTGAGGAGAACGGATGGGGGGATGGGGCTGTTTGCAGCATATGGAGGAAGCTGTTATGAACGTAACATGGTGGGCAAGAGACAGAGAGACTTTGTGCGAGGGATTTTGGTTAAATGTGATCAGTAAACAAACAAATGAGCTGTGTTTGCAGAGCAGAGATGACCTGAGCAGGTGACTGAAGATGAGAAGAATTGGGTTAAAGCTCAATGATTGATTTTTGAGGGCATATATCTGTTGAGCTTTAGATGTTTTGCTGAGTAACAAAAGAGGAGCTGCCTTAAGTAAATACACACCAGTTTCAAGAGCTGCTGCAGTTAGCAGTTTCCTACTGACACAAAAGTAGCATGTTATACTCTTTTTAACGAAATGACTATAAACAGTTGATCTAAGTCTACAATGTGAGTTACATTTCATCTCAAATTCAAAAGATAAAAAGGGGAAAAAAATTTACAAGATTTGAAGACTTGTAGCATTATTATTATTATTATAGAATAGAATAAATTAATCACATAAAATCATGAATAAAATTCCATTTAGATTATGTTGCACTACCTTTCAAACGTTTGGTTTCATGATTTGTATTTTATTATACTTTCATTTAGCACATGAATGTTTCCTAAATGATACATTTACAGCATATTAAAGAAATCAAATGTGACAGGAAAAAACATTTATAATATTACAAACATGCATATTTTAAATGTATATAAGAATCCTGAAAAAATCAGTTTCAACAAAGATATTTAGAAAATATATATTATTCAATATTTATCATTTTAGAATGATTTCTGAAGTGATGCTTGGAAATTATTATAAATAATGTGAAATAAACTATACAAATATTTCACAAAATTACAGATCAAATCATTTTCAGTCTGTTTCTTTGATCTTTCAAAAACATTTAAAAAAAAATCTCAAAATACTAAATGTTTTTAAAAAATGTAGTGCATATTTTTTATAAATTAAAAAAAAAATTAATAAAAAGACCTAAAACAGGCTTCATTTGCTTCATGAAAAATATTTTTCTGTTGCTTTGGGGGTGAGATATGTTTTGCAGATGTTCTTGACAGGTTTTGTTGGATTCACCTTTTACTTCAGTTCAGATGAGCAAGGAGCTCTTATTTCAGATGTTTCAGAAGCCACTGTCCTAGATCTAATTGAGTGAGCGACAGCAAAAAACAGAGACAGCCAAGGCCTGATTTTCCATTTGCTTTGATACAGAGAAGTGAGAGAGGAACAGAAAGAGAATTCAACACAAATCTGAAGCACAAGAACATCATGAACTCAGACTCGATCAGATTTGCTAAGCCAAAACATTCAGCCAGACAAGCATTTTCCTGATCAGTGTTTCCTTGCGCCTGTTGATTAAAGAGAACCAATCAGCTGATAACATGCAGTGGAAAGCTGAGTCCAAGGAAAAAAGTAGGTGAGGAAATGGCAAGATAATCTTATATTTACATTGAGCAAACGCTTGAGCCACATTGACTTCCTTGTGTCATCAGACATGTGATGCCTGGTGTCTGGAATCTCTGAACTAGATGCTGACAACAGTTAAAATGAAAGAAAGAAGGGAAGTATAAATGTACAGGATTGCAATATCCTCCCTCAATATCCCATCAGTAAAAGTCACAAAATGCTGTTGAGTTAGCTTAGCTATTACTAAATGTTAGCTTACAGCAAGGAGATCTGAGAAGAACAGCAAGGTTTTTGTGTTTGAGCCTCACACTTCTCTTCGCAACTTAAACCACAAACTCTCAAACACCAGAAAAGTGAAAGCACCAGTTAGACATGCACTTTATATCCCGGCGATGGTGTTTACTTTTAGCTACTGTGCTAATGGGTCATACGATATCAGAGTAGCCAGGCTGTTTCTTCTAAATTGCGGAAATTTGTTTTCACCAAGGCGTGTTAAATTGTTTAAAAGGCGGATTTCACAGTGGAAAAATAAGTCAGGGCCAGTTTGGAACAGCATGGTTGAGTCTCCTCAAAAAAGTTGTGATTAAAGCAGCCAGAAAGAAGTCTTCGAACAAAAAGACGTGATGTTCCAAAGGAAACCTAAAACTGGTGTCAACAAGCAGATATTATGAAACCACGAGCATTCATGTAAACTGCCAGCAACCACATGACAGTACACATAAGAACAGACAGGAGGTCAACAAAAATCAAATAGCATAGCTTTTATTCATCATTTTTCCCTCTCATATATTTGTGTTGGATATCTTGATTTTGCATACTGTTTTAGGACACATGGCTTCTGCGTTTTGTCTTACCCCGGAGCGATTTTGCTCTGTGACAATGACGTTTATATGAACTACATTATTAATGGAGATATGATTTAATATCGGACATCAGTAAGAACACACTGTTCTCTTTGTAGACATGTCTTGCAAGCAGACCTGAACAGCGTGTTTCCGGGTAAGGGTCCACATTCATCTGAATTAATTAAGCGGCAAAAATCACATTTGTACTCAGTATCTTGTTTTTTTTGTTTTTTCAAAAAAACTTTCATATCACTGTCCTTCTGAGTTTTCCTTAAGATTTATTGTTTGATTCAACTACTTCTTTCATATTGAGACCCTAAGAAGATATAGCAGCACTCGAAAGATTCTCTTCTGTATTATATAATTCGGTTTAATATAAGTCGGTTTAATGTGAAATCAACTCTGTGGCTGTGCTCAAATTATCTAGGCCCTCTTTGCCAATGATCTGATACCAAACAAGCTTTTAGACGCTGTTTGTAATTCCTAAAAAGAAACACAGGCAAGAGAGTTTCCAAATAAGGTGTACTTACTCCCACTGATCGATTGATGGTAAGGTTTGGATTCCTCCACAACCATGCAAAGGGGGCCAGACAGCAGAGTTCTTTGTTTTTCATGCTGTATTACATTCACTCACATAATGAAGTGATTAGAAAATCTATAAACTCTTGGGAGTTTTAGATAGCAGCCTTTGTAGCAAAATAAGAAAAATGTGTAGGTCAAATGAGCATCTTTCTTAGAGTGTTTAAGGTAATAGCATCCCAAGATGTTTTAGGTCAAGCAGCTCAACGTTAGCGGTTCAATTCTGATTGGGGAAACAAAGCTATTAAAGCCTTTATTATGGTACCGTTTCCATTTGATGTTCACATAATTATTTGCAGCATTCAGTCTGGCATCTATAGTGCATTTAATGTGTTTATGAGTGTCAATAAATTTGTTTATTTCTGTAACACAACCTGCCCTGAGTGCACTCTTTTCTCCCCTTCCTTACCTGGTTCTCTGCAGAGGTAGGAGTAAAACCCCTCTGATTTTAGCATAATGAGCAGTGATCCCCATCCGAGCAGGACAGCAGAGAACAACAGGTTTTCGATGACCGCAGTAATCGCCATCCACCATCGCCTGGAGAAGGCTGTGGCCAGTGAGGGAGCCATGACTGAAGGAGATGATACAGTCTGTGCTGGTAATACAGAGGAAAGCCCCCCACACTTTGGCAAATCCTGTGAAAGTGCCAGTAGAGTTCGGTATTAGACATGTAATAGTAAATATGAATTCTAAATACATTTACATATTCAACACATGTATAATGATACATTTTACATTTTTGTATTTTTATTCTCCCAACGAATTCATAACACTGTTTTTTGCAGCATATAGTCAATGTTCGTTTGCTGCTAGTTTGTTTCAACCGCAACTCCCTCCGAACATCATTTATATCCCGTTTCTTTGTTTCGCTTAGCTACAAAACATCTCATAAACAAAAAAAACAGCTGAGTTCCTAAATAGAATGTTGTTGACTGAGGCTCCGCCCATTTACCCGCCTCTAATCCCACCCTCCTATTCTCCGATTGGCGGTTTGGACATTCGCTTCTCTCCTCATTGGCTACTCGATAAACAGATTCAGAGAACAGCTCCACGTGAGACCAAGATCCAGCCGGTTCGAACCAGTGCGGCGCGAGTCGATGCTTTGTGCTGCTAATATCTTTGTGCGAAATCTATTTAACCACAGAGGAAATGACATCGTGTCCTAAATATACGATTTGAAAATGTTTGCTTTGCATAAGCAACGCGGTGTGTTGGATGCAAGTAGAAGTCTTGCACAAACTGTTTTATACATGCCCACTTAAGGTTCACAAAAAACATTGGAAATTGGTCTTTTGACTGGTTGGATTTCCTTTCCTGATTTGCGCGTGCATTTTATTTGTGTTAACGATAACAGTATCCTGCGGAAAATGAGCAGCCCTAAAACTGGTCTGAACTGGACAGGCATCATCATCATCATCAGTGCCTCCGCCTGTGTGTATGTACCCCTCTCCCCTTTTTCCTCATGCATACAGAGCTCAGCTGTTCCGTGTATACACTGCACACTGAATAACAGACGGGATAAACGCACTTCCTGGTTATCGCTTGACACTATTGTTCAGCCATAGGCTAAATAAATACTCGCTGTATAAATACGGAATATTGTAATATATACCTCATATATAATTTGCAAGCAGTTTTATGCACCATTCATCATATGAAACCGCAAAACACGGCTTCTGACGGCAGATGTAAAACAAGAATAATCAAATAAAACGCCACCTACATGACAACCATTATGCATTTTACAGAAATAAACAACTGTCGAAGCTATTAGTGTAAAGTAGAGTGTAATACAGCTGCTTGGAGTAGACATTAAACAAAGTTGCGGCATAAAACTAATACACCGCGTCATACAGAAATTAAACAACACGTCTCATTTCAGCTGCAATTCATAACGCAAAAACATACACGATAAAACAGTAATTGGAGAATGGTGGAAATGTGCTACAGTCGTTGTCATGTCAAATAATTATTTTTTTTAAATCAATATCTAGCTTAAAACAAAAATACTTCCTAAACTAATGCAATAGGCTACTAAAACATATCAGCAGTCTTAACAGGTAACGTTAAACTTAGAACAGAGCATCCTTATAAAAAGTCATACCTTTTTTCTTCACTAAATCCTGGCTTCGGCTGTCTTCAGAGTAGAAAAGGTATAAACAACCTTCTGGTGCCGAGTTCACTCTTTGGGTTATGTTCATACATCAGTTTATATTCCAACATCTCTTATTCTCGATTTTATATTTGCACCGCTTGCTTCACACAAACAAGTCAACTTCCCCATTGGCTGGCTCCTGAGCTAGAGATGAGACTAGCCAATCAGAGCGCAGCTCGGCGAATATATTTAAATAATTTCACGTTATATTTTGATCCAGCTCAAAGAACATTTATAGAACATACCGGATTGTGTCGGGTCGTGGTCCCTGCTATCAAGATGCAGTGTTTGGTTACTATATATGACTCTAAAACAGTCAAAAACACACACAAAAAAACAAACAAAGAAAAACGTCTTCACTTCATGATTTCTTATAATAGCAGTCAAGCTGATATTCACCAATTTTATTTGACTACTGTAAAAACTCGGGACGACTGGCTATTGGGCTAATGTGCAAAAGCATATGATAGCAAATATTAACTGAAATCGCCAAATGTCTCGGATCACACGATGTACAATATGTTGTTCCCCTAAGAAAAAGGAACATAATTAACTCTGGGAATCAGGTTTAAGCTCTTTTCAGACTTCTGAAGTTGCATTTATGAGTGGTCTTTATAACAAAGGTAGCCTTATTTACACTGTATAAATTGGCTAGGGAGTAGGAAATATGAAAATACAGACCAGGAGAACTGAACAAGTGACTTTGTCCAAGCACTAAACTGAACAAAGAGGTGATGAGTCACAAAACATCACGTCGGCATCTTGTGGTTTAAATTGGCAACTACATTAAAATACAGACACTGAACGGGCTTTTACGAGGGATTCGTGATGTTAAATATTACTCCGGAACCAGTGGAAACTGCTTTTCCCCACATCGATCAACTTAGGCAATGTTTGAGACTTATCACAACAGACGTGATAATCTACATGCAAGGTAAGATTCTGTATTCAAGGCAGCAGTCATCAATATATGGAGTTAGGTCTGAACTCTGAAGCAATACAGCTTGAACTTTGAAGTGATGACAAACCACAGACACCTTTACCAAAGCAAACCGGAATCTGGAGAATCCATATAATGTTTATTGATCATCTATTTGTACATCTTGTTTTAATGATCACATAACAACCCGTGTCATTTGCATTGTAAACATTGCTAAGCAATCATGCTTGTTATAACAATTCATATTTCAAGATGTTATAATGATAACATGATAATGCATGAACCTATGCAACTTTCAGTTGCAATCTATCTATTTAGTTGTGTTTCACATAGTATGTTTAAACTAAATGCATTTACTAACCAAAGAATACTCTGGTTTTGTGTATTTTACACTTACATCTTTACTTCTGTTTATGAAGCATCTTAAAGGAGCCCTGAGCTCTGCATGTAAAAGCACCTACAAAAATGGGCAATAAACCAGTGACTGGCATAATCATTGTCGAACTGGTCTGAGGCGCTATAACAAAAAAAGAGAAGAGAGACAATAATTTATAAAGAAGTACGAGAAGATGTGTGTTGAGAAGACGTTTTAGGCCCCTTAAAGTTTGTCATACACTTACAAGCATAACACTAATTTGATTGTGTTGGTTTTTAGCTAAAAATTGTTAAAGATTTGAGAATAAAATTATTATTGCACAAATAAATAAATGCAATTCAGTGTTTGTTTGTTTTTAACTCAACTACTGCTAAGATCGTTATGAAAATACTGCTGCTTATTAATGTACAAATATAGCATACAAATAACAGCTCCTTAAATGTCCAGCAGAGGGCAGTAATTTCCTGAATAGTTAAAGGAGTAGCTGTTTGTACACTTTAATGAAGGCTTTGTTTACATGCACGCTGCTTTTTGCTTCAGAAAACGTTAATAGATTTGACTTGTTGGATAACATGCTTTTTGTGATGTTTTTATCACCTGTGCTTTCATTCTGATGCAAACTTTCTTCCAATCTGAGTAAATTTTCAGCAATTTCTTTTTTTGGACGAACTATTCCTTCAACAGTCTAATACTTAAAAAGTAATATACGTAAAATAATATATGAATAAAATGTGTGAATGAAAATGTTTTTCGCTTCTCCACCGGTTTTTTGGTTGTGGATCAGATGCAAGCTTTAATGTCAAGGTTTGGTCTGGCCTTTGCAAATTCTTTGAGTTTCTGAACGCCATCTTTAGTCAACTTGTTGTCAAACAACCTGCGATGAACAGAAAATATGTTTGTGTTACAGAATGATGAGAAAATATAGAGTAGTAAATCAGCTCTAAATGTTTCTTACCACAGATACTCTAATGTAGTGTTTTCTTTCAGGGCAGCCATGAGGACTTCTGCTCCTTTGTCTGTCACTAGGTTGTCACGAAGTCTATAGGATGCAGAATATTTAAACCCAGTGAACTTTAAGATGAGTATACTGTATGATTTGAGAGAATGAAACACTGTTGATGAGTCTCTTTTACCTGATATCCGTCAGTGTGCGATTCATTCTTAATAATTCTGCAAGATAACCAGCCCCAACATCTCCAATTTTATTGATGGCCATTCTAATAAAAGAATGATATTGTTAACAATAAGTCAAGTGCAGCATATGTGTATTTTGAACTAAAATTAATATTTTTTTTCTCTCATTGTTCACCTGAGATCAGTAACAGTGCGATTTTCTTTCAACGCTTCTCCAAGGATCTTCAGGCCTTCACAGCCAAGTCCTGTCGCAACCACCCTAGAGTGAACATACACAGCTATTAGAGAGTTCAATTTGTAGCATATATTTATTTATTAATACATTTAGTTATTGTTTTTTATGCAGTATTTGAGATGTAATTTTTATTTCTTTTTTATATTTGTCCTTTTATTAGTTACTATATTTAAATCCAATTTTTACTTACCACAGCTTCTGAATGCGACAATCTGGGTTTCTCAGAACAAGGGACAACACAGACGCTCCCTCTGAACCAAGAGGATTCTGGCCTAGGCTTTATGTAAAGAATATTTAATAAGAATTATCACAAAGCACAAAAAGGAATATTATATACACACACATCCGCATCCAAACAATTATGCCTACAGTTACATTATTTACCTAAGTGTTGAAAAAAGTGGAAGGACTGGTAGGAGCCGGCGTAGTCCGTCAGCATCGAGTCCTTGAGCATCTAAATTTAAAACCTGAAGATCCGGACTAAGCTGTAACAGGAAAGCCAGCTCGCTCCAGTCTTTGTTTACCAAACCGGACTGATCTAAGGCCTGCTGTGAAAGAACTTTCATCCAACTCTGTAGCCGCTGTGACAAACCAGGGTCCTGGGCCTCATATAGACAGTGACAAACATTGACCTGCCTCTCCGGGCTGAGGGTGGAGCTCTGGAGTTGAGAGTGTAACAGATGGAGAAGAAAAGGTGGAGTCGGGTCTGGAGAGGGCTGGCAACGGAGCAGATGCATATTGGGCCCATCAGGGAAAAATCCATTTAGGATGAGACGTGTTCTGGGAACCAGCAGGCCACATACAAACCTGGATAAGCAGAAGTAACTGGTCAGTTATGAAATGAAGTCAACATTTTACAACTAGCATTTCCTTACAATAAGCACTTTAAATTCATATTATATTAAAGATTTGCATGTGTGAATTGCATTTTTATATATTTTTATCCCGTCATTGACCTGCCAATTAATATGACAACATTTTTTTAAAGGTACCTGCAGAAAAGATCCATGTGTCCAGACTGGTGTCGTTCTCCGCAGCGCAGGGCTTTCTTAATGCGTCTGCGGAAGAGATGCTGCCGCCTGCTGAATTTGTTAACGGCTGATGCCATTTGCTTAAATGCATACTGAAGATAGTGCCCTGTGCTTGGTTTGAGGCCTGAAAACGGATCGGATCCTGAGAGTGACTGGAGCACAAAGTACAGGGCAGCCAGAAACTCTTGCACGCTGGTGTGGATAAAATGAAATCCCTTTTCAAAGGTGAGTGACGCTCGATCTTCTTTAAGTATCTCCGAGAGGAACACCTGAGAGAGTTTGGTGCTATCCAGATTAAAACAGTTCAAATCAGAGCTTTCAAAGATGAACCGTCTCTCCAGTAGGCCTTTGAAGGCCATAGCACCCAGGCTTTTGACTACAGGCTGCATTTCACCAAGGACATGAGGGGCGTGCTGAAGCCTGTTGTGATGGGAGCCCTCACTACGTCCTTGGACGTGGAATAGCAAGATGGACTTAACAAAGCAGCAGTAGATTTCAGAGATCGTGACTGGTTTGGAGTTCTCCTCAGAAGGTCCTAATAAAGAGTTTGATTCGTTGGCTTCCTCAAGGCCTTCTTTTTTTTGTGAATTGACACTTACAGTATCAGGATAAAGGCAGGAGCTGCCATCATGCAAGGCGGTGGACACGATCCAACAGAATGCAGGAATATGGCACATGAGTAGAAGGGGTTTATGGGATGACACTGAAGCCCAAACTGCCTCGGTGGCCTCAGGAGAACTGCAGTTTTGCACAAAGTACTGCTTCTGTTGAGCTACAGAGAAACCGAGGAGACTGTAAAACTGGCTGACCAGAACTGGAGGAACTTTGGTGACCGCATGAGGTCGCGAAGTAAGGAAAATGGACACTCCTGGAAGCAGATTTCCCTTGATTAAGTTGACCACAATGGACTGTATAGGCTGCACCCGCTCAGGATCTGAACACTTGGGGGTGTGTTCGAAATTAAGAGGGTAGCAGAACTCATCCAGACCATCTAAGATAAGTAAAAACTGTGTTGGGTTTGAGTTCAGTAACTCGGGCAGGAAAGGTTTCAGGTGGATGTAGTGATCCGAGAGCAGGTCCTGCAAGCTCTGCTCTTGAGTTATGAGGTTCAGCTCACGAAACGACAGAGATAGGACAATCTTGGACGAATTGGCTTCTGCAGCCCACTCCCGCACCAGCCGTCTCACAACCGTTGTTTTCCCACTTCCAGCAACTCCCGAGAGCATATTCACACCACTCACTGAGTTGCACAGCAGATTCTCATACACGTCCTTGAAAATGCAGATCTCATCCGCTCTCGTCCGGAAAGCGTCCCCAACTCCTGCTGACTCATGTCGGCATTGAGAAGACGATGCATAACCAGCTTGTCTTGAGAAGGTGATATCAGTCCAGCACCCGCTCTCATCTTGTCCCAAAGTCTGTGTTCTGATGCTAAGATAGTCCACCAGGCCATGCTGTCTAGCCAAGATATCTTTGTGTTTTTTGAGATGCTCTTGTCTGTTGGCTTGTCCTAGTTTGGCGGTGTCATTTTGAACACTTGGTAGTACGTAGAGGAAAGCCCTGCATGATTCCTCTCCTCTCCCATTTAGCACATCCAGCAGAACTCTCATACATTCTCGCTCACCTCGATCAGCCAAACCTCTAATGAGACTGAGGTCCTCCTCGGTCACTGCCCCTACGTTAAACAGCACGTCCAGAAGGCGTGTAAGGTGTTTGCTGTAGTTCTCCACCAGCTCCACGCGACGCTGTTGAATCTCTGTGCTACAGGATCCAACAGCCATCACTTTAAAAGCTTCCTAATTGTGGGGGAGTTTGGGGCTCCCTAACTAGGGCCTGCAAAGCCAAAACCAGTAAAACGTCAAAACCTAACATTTACATTATTTCAGATGCATTTTAAACAACGTTTCAAGTCACAAGCTCACAATTTGTATTTAGCCTATTTATTTTCACAAGCTCACAAATAAGTCAATTAAGAAGGTGACCATGGCAACAGTGAGCTCTGTTTTGTTTTTGTTTTAAATCGGTAATTATCTGGCGGTAAATCGACAACAAATTACGTTACCGTCAGGATTACCTAACTGAAATTTAACGTTATATGAATAAAATGTATATGAATATAACTTCAATCACAAAGCATTTAATGTTTAAACTGTAGGCTACTTGGGATAATAAACTCGGACAGGACAAACAAAAAACTCCCGCGAATATAGGTTACTTCACGCCCAGAAAACGAAACGAAATTCCTAAAGAGTATATCCCACATTACATGTATAATTTATGTACAACCAATGGATATATTAATGGTTCCAAACAAGCACATCGAGGGAAAAAATTCGAAATTATTTAATAAATAATAAGAAACCGACTTACAGGTTCACACGCATTATTCCCTCACTTCCGTAGAATCTCATTGATTGAATAGCCGATGAAAGTGAAACCACCCTGAGTGAAAGACTAAGCCTATTATGAACAATTTATATTAATTCTGTCGATTTTTTGTAGGCTGTTACTAAATGAGACACGTTCATCGTTATAGTAAAACAAACTTTTCAGTAGTCTAAACTCTGAAATATTTCGTATGTAGTATTCCTCTCACAGTCACCTGACAAACAGTAAGTTGTGCAATAGCAGAATACAAGAAGTTGAAGGATCTCCGCCCACAGTCAGAGTCACTCGTGCTCTTCTCCGAAATGTCTTATTGTTATTGTATGTAGCTGTCTTGTGTTTACCAGAGAAAGCTAATGCTTTTAGTCACTCACCCATTCATAAGTTATTAACCCCTACAGTTTAACGTAAGCTCTATTAAATATTCTTCAGTTTTGGTGTGGAAAAACAAAAAGATGACATCATGACATCACCAGTCTCCAATTCATTTCCTGAATCATATTTCCAAAACTTGACGATTTGCTGCCAGGCAAATACAAGATACAAAAATACTGCAAATAACAAAAACCCATTCCCACACATGCTATGAGGAATACAGAGCTGACAAGGCAATGCTTTTTTAAAATCAGCTTTAATATGCTCAAATACATTGTAAGTTTGCTTCAAAATGACAGATTTCTTCAAGGTATTTTACACAAAAAGTATAAAACAAAATCACAAGTGTGAATTATATATCAACTTGGGGGCCAAAGGTTTGTGTGGACAGTATAGGGGTATTTTTTACATATATAAATGTCAAAAATAGATATTTGTTCTAAATACATTGCATGCGGCACTTATGCATACACCAACATTTAACGTGTTTCCTATCATTGTTTTCTTTTAAATCTTCCTCAACCATGACACCAGCTATGATCAGTGTTTCTCTGAACATTCTCCTTTGAGCAATTACGCCATCACGAGTTTTAGGTGCCTGAAATCCTACAGTGCATGCCAAATTTCCACTTTTTCGTTTCTAAAACAATATTTTTGGATTTTGTTTGTGAACATTTAGTAGTGCTTTGTTACCTCTTATCTACATATAAACAAACCCGCTCAAGCCAAGCTACATATTGTTTTGTAGATAACACACAACTTACCCTACTATTATGGCTACCAACATCTCTCACAAGCTTTGCGGTGAGCTTAGAGCAGTGCTAATGAGGGAAATTGTGTTAATATGAGAGATTATTGTGTCCAGTGTATTAGGAGCACAAAGCCCAAGCGATTCATCTCGGGAGGGCGCGAGGAAAGACCATTCTTAAAAACCTATCTTTTGTCCATCACAAAATTAACATTTTTCATTTCTTCTCATTTTTGCAGGAACGCTCATCTTATCAAAGATACTTTCTAACATTTTGAGGCACAGGTTTGCAACCGAGAAATTAAATGTTGACTGATCTCTGAACCCTTAAAAATGAGTAATGAATAATGAATGAATCAAAGTAAAAAAACAGGGCTGATTTTCTAGCACTGGACATAGAATCTGGATTCTTCCCATCAACATTAAGATTTCTTTCTGTAGCTTTACATACGTAACACGCACCTTCAAAGCACTTGGTATAGACTCCTTAAAAGTTTGTCCTCCTTTTTTAAACACATTAACTAATATTAATAACTTATGAGCAAAATATTGTCGCACAAATAGTGCGTACAACAGGTTTTACTGCTCAAGTCTACGCAAAAATTAATTATTATAGCAAAAGTCCATTGGTTCTGAGTAGGTCTGAATTGCATAAGTCATAGAGAAGTAAAAGTAATTACGGGTGAAAATAAATAGAACCCAAGCTAACAACTACTCATTATGACCCCTGATTTACCTCGTTAGCATGGCTGAGGTCACCTTCTCTAACAAATCAACATTTCCCAAGTAAGCTAGTTAAAGACAGTGCAGGAAACGCACATATATATTGTTATTTCTTGGCTTTTTGACATATAAAATCATAATATAACAGTATTAATCCCCCAAATCATAAATAAGTTTGCTGGATTTTCACAACTTAAAGCAGAGGCCTTTGGTGCAGCTGGCTGGCGTCTGATTGGCAGAGAGAAGCTCCGCCTTTAGTCATGTGATTGATGAACTAAGGAGCGTATCTGGAAGATCCTGTGAGATCGCAGGCAGTGCTTGGTCAATGATTCATCTATCATCTTGAGTTGAGGCGAGGGGCAGTCTGAGAAATTAAAAAATAGGTTAGTTACTGGCTTTCTTATTTTCTGAAATGATCTTGATTGAACAAAAAAATAGTGTTTTAGTCAGCACTGCTCACCACGGAAAGGTGTCCATTCTTAGCCTTGGCTATCAGCAACTCTGAGCCGGATGTAAAATCTATGATCCCTTCTTTTCCTTGCGCCACACTGAACTTTATACTGTTCACACGAGGGAAAGCAATAGTTATTATCAGTGAAAGTATCATATCATATGGCATAAACGGCAGCCTGCAGTAAAAAAAAAAGTACCATTTTGTGTCTACAACTCACCTTCCCTGGTTAATGTTAATGCTGTTCATCTTGTCAGCACAGATGGCCACTTTGGTTAACGCCTCAATGACATGCTCGCTCTGAAGCACCACATCACCCTGCGACAGCAAAACAGTTCATATATGCACTCTGGAAGCAGCTGGTTTAGCGCTTAAGCAAACTGAGTGAACTTTAGACTTACTTTCTGCTTATTGTCTTCACTAGCAACATGGAGAACAAACATGCCATCACTCAGAGAGCTGACGGAAATCCCTACAGATAAAACAGAAGTGGTCAGTGTGTCACTTTTTGATTTGTTGTGATTCACTTTTTCTGTGGGTTTTGTCATGCTATTAATCACATTAGATTTGTGAAAAAAGTGGCTTTTCGAATTCCGTGTGGACAAAAGTCTAAGTAAAGCATTTAAGTGTGCTTCGAAAACATGGTCTCTGATTTGTTTCATGTGAATGTTAGGCTTTACAGTTGGTATAAAAGCAAAAGCTCTAACTGATATCGTCTATTACTCACATGCAATTATACCATAGTATGGTCAAAACAAGTGTAAAAACAGTTTGAGCTGTGCCATTCTCTCTCCCTCTTCCTTCTTACCTTTCAGTGAGTTGTAGTCGATACGCTGTTTGAGCTTGGCCTCCTCTACAATGATGGCACAGCTCGCCATGAGCAGGAGCTGGCGGTTGCGTGCTTTGTATCCTTTTCTATCATATTTAGTCACTGGAACAGCATACTGTGGGGAAAGATGGATTATATTAGCAGAATCAATTTTCTTCTTCACATACTGCCTATCATCATAGATGCTTGTCATGTACAGTACTGTATGTTGTCCGAGCAAACAAGTGTGAACTAAGGTAATATGTAGGAGATCACATATTCATTCATGTAAAATGATTTTTCTTGTAGTATGTAGTTGTGCGCCACAGTCTGAATCACATCAAAGAGAAATTTCCCAAAGAAACACCCAGAATTCAACCAACCTTCATCTTGTCATTCCCAAGAGCCTGTTGCACTTTAGGGTTGATGTCCTCGCCATCTTTTGACACACATATAATAAAAAAATGATAATATGCAACACAGGAAATGTGTCTTCAAAGTTAAATGAAAGCTGAAAACTCACTTAGTCTTGTGCCCACAAAAAGTTTTGGGACGCTTTGTGGGTAGTTGTCCTTCTTGTCCTTAAAGATTTCACTTGCGATCATCTTCTGCTCCAGCTGCATTAACAGATATTAAAGCCTTTTTTTCAGTAACTCAACAAACAAAATAAACGAATAAATAACTAAATCTAAAAAATGCAAAATTGGACAACTATATAGATATATATTTAGCAATTTTGCATTTTTTAGAGATGTATGTATATATATATGTATATATGTATATATGTATATATATATATGTATATATATATATATATGTATATATATATATATATATATATATATGT
>JAUCNO010000191.1:3899679-3933471 GCA_032353835.1 Enteromius viviparus
ATATAGCAACCCGAGTCAGACCAGACTGAAGGTCTGGACCGAGTTTGGTGGTTCTAGCTTGAAAGCTCTAGGAGGAGATAGTGTTTAAAATTTGGCTCAGAAGAATAATAATAAGTTTAAGTAGTATATCAGTAAGTTGGCTTTTTCAAGCCAACTTAATTACTGTTTCTTGCAGAGCACTTTCTCATTCTTTATGATGTGGCTTAGGCAGCGATGAAGAATTGGCATCTTCCTGATATCTTTCAACTGTCCAGTGATGATGTCATAGTACATGAAGATCAAACTCTCCAAAGGAAGTTTGCAGAAAATGTACGCAATAGACTGCATCAGCACAAGGGACCCATCACACATTATCATCACTGGTCTCCGCACTGATTTTTTTCTCAAAGGACTTGTAATCAGTTTGAAATGATTCCAGAAAAAATAGTACAGATGCAGTGGTGTTGTGGCAGTTATTTAATAGTATGTCTCACCACCAACTCGTACACATATATGGGTGCTGATTCTCCTTGTACTTTCTGTATAATGCTTTCTGTAGCATCAATATACACAACATAATCTCTGCTGCTTTGATGGAAAAGCCGGATTGTGGCTTTTCCACATCCTCCTTTGGGATGTAAGAGCACCTTCTGTAATACATCATAATCTTCATCAGTTTTTTCTTCTACCATTTTCTGAAGACTTAACAGTTCATTGTCATGTCTTCTGAATTTTTGAAAGCTATATCTTTGAGGACTTCATGTGTGGGTGCTTGGTCTCAACATCCTGATTCGAAGACACTAGGTTAAATTTTTTTCCAGAGACTGTAAATGTAAGGCTCTTGGAAGGATTGGCTCTAACTGCTTGCCAATAATGTCTCTCTCGTACAGGTAAAACCGCTAAAAAAGTATTCAAGATAATCTTCAACTGACTTGGCAACTATGAATGGTTTGAAGTCAATTTGAAAAGAGGAATTCCATCTACACTCACCAACAGGTCCACAGAGTTTGAACTTTCCGAATACTTGATGTTCCACTCAAAAAATTCACAACAGAACATTCATTCAATGCCAAAGTAAACATACTGTCCGCCACACTTGTCTTCTATCTGGATTTAACAAGGTGTTTGCGATAGTGTCCTAGAATTCTTCTTTACGTTTATCCTTCATCTTTCAAAATACCAAGCAATTAATTAATTTGACTCCTCCACATTTACTTCTTGTAGCCCAGGAAGCAAGCTTTTCTTGAAAGGTTACCTTCTCTTTTACAGATTCCACAACTTCTTCAGAATCAGTTGACACATATTTGTCTCCAAAATCTGAATCTGTATCGCCAAGTTCATCTGATTCGTGTGAAGTACCGTTTTCCTCTGCTGGTAAATGTTCACCTCCAATTACATCACACTGATTTGGATTATCCAGATTTTCATGGCTATCATGTTAATCAAATTAACTACCTTCTAAGATCTTTAATCAAAATAATGTTATATTCTTAATTTATGTACAACCATCAGTGTTCTATAGCAGCTCATTTATAAATGAACAAAAAAACTTACCTTGTAAAACAAATTAATTAAAACAAAATCAATTGCACATTTTTCCGAAATTAGTCAATTAATCAGGCATGTGATTGGCTAAGGACAAAAAAGCAGGAAAATATGCTTTTGAAAATACCCATGGCATGTGAAAACAGGCGCAATTAGTAGAAATTTGTACTCCGTTTAGTACTTAGATGTAAGCTCCTTAAAGCAGCATATGCGAATATTAAATCTAAAATGAGAAATAACTTTACCGCGCTCCGTTAACACCAGTGTGTTTTCGTGACAGCGTTTAGAATAAAAAAACGATTGTTGTTTACACTGGCGTTAAACCTATATTATTATTATTATTATTATTATTATTATTCTCTCTGGACACAATGTATTAGATGCAGTGAGAGGACAATAACAGTCATATGTTTTAGATATTAATAAGACGATGAAATAGAAGGTGGTAATTGTATTAATACATTATATTATTAATCGTTCATATAATTTGAAATGGTAATTTATAAAAGCTAAGTATGAAAATAAGGCCTTTGAAGCATGTAAAAACAGCAAGATAAACAAGTTGTTGAAAAACCCTGCTTGGGAGTACAGATGTACATAAATTGACTATACAACACAATGTTTTTGTGATTATTATATGTTCAATGGTTATTTAAATTACATGTAAGCCCTGTCTACATGAATGTAATACATTACATCAACATCATTTGAACAGAACAAATGAAACTACCTACTACAATGTTTATCTAAATTATCTTCCAGTAACTGAGTATATGATTAACATAAGTCAGTCATATGAATGCAATGACACAAAATCTGGATGTTTAACAATAGATTCTGCAGTACTGGATATACTGAATGAATTAATGTAAAAAAAAAACAGTAATAGTATATACACCAATAGACCAATACCTAACTAAATGCTACACAACTAGTTGTGAAGCATATCAAATAGCCACTGCATATTTCTTAGTGTGTTAACACCCTTTCAGCATAAGCTCCTATAGCTCAATCACTAACAGCACAACATTTTAACAAATAGTTGTGATAACAACTCTTTTCACTTCACACAAGAACTCAACAGGCAGAAATTGTATAGTCAATACCCAGGTGCTTTGCTCCTCTGTCTGCTCTTCTTCAGTTTTCCCACACATGCAACAGTGCTCCTCTCTTGACACTGCAATTATTAGAATGTAGGTGAGGTTATAATTTATATTTCTGTGTCTGGCAAGAAATTAAACATTTTTCAAAGTGCTTTGTACCTGAAGCCAGCAAAATGTCTTTAGCCAATTGTTTCCTGTAGTGGGACATCATCTCCGTGCTGGGCGTTATATTAAATCTAATTATATTAAACCAATTATGGTGCCTCAGTGTTTGGAAATCTGTGTGACGTAAGATCAGCTCTTGATCCTGCTTCAACCTCACAATGGCTACAATGATCTCTGTAGATGGCTTCTTCCAACATGTCAACCTATAATGACATAAAGGTAATGTGGTGATTTTTTTTTTATTTAGTAATTAGTTGATTACCTCTTCATCTGCAGGAAGCTGACTTGTATGACAACATTTATTGCTCTGTGTCACCCTTCTTTTTTTGGCAACAGGGATTTTGGATGGTAAAGAGAAGAATTTAGATTTGGTTGATGGTAAACGTTCTTCCTTCTTCTTTCAACTTTCTTGAGACTGATCAAGGTTCACAGGTGGCTAGGATGTGTCAGGATGGAGCAATGGCTTTTCAGGCAACTGATGCTTAATGACATGCTCTGTATATCTTGCTTGCAGAGTATGGTGCATTTTTCTTATAAAGATTCCTGCCTTGAGTTTTTTTTCCTTCTGCAGAATGGAATGCTTGGCAATTCCAAACCAGTTTTCTACATGACAGTTGGTATCTCTTGTTTTTGTTTGTTTTTTTGTTGTCACCAAGTCCTGTTCATGAGAGTCATAGTTTCTCAGGTTTGCCAACAGCAAGCCACTCCAAAGAGGAAAAATGGCAAGGAAGGTATCAAAGAGGAAAGTGATAATGCCTGGACAGAAGTAGGTGTTGTCCTCTTTTACTGACCTCGTCTTATCACCTGCCACTTCTTCCTTCACCTCTTGCATGATCTGCTGAAAACAAGCTGAGAATGGTGATCTATCAGTGATTGTCGCCGCATGTTCTCTGTCTTCACTTTCACAACATTTACACTGGGTATTTTCTTCAACTGTATCCTCATTGCGTCCTGAAATGACACTTTCCAAAACATGCAGACTTTCTTGGACAAAGGTTGTGTTTTGTGCTGTTGTGAGCAGGGCACATAATGCACGGAACACAATTCTTGCTTCAGTCATGTTGCTGGAATTTTGGAGTCGTGCGAAAGCAAACGTCACAAAGTCTCTCAGTCCTTTGTCATCTGTTCGCCTACAGATTGCCTGTCTGACAGCTTTCAAAATGTGAGCAGAGCAAATGTGCAGGATAGTGTATGACTTCATTTCATCCCATGATTTGTGGCCCATGCAACACTCATATGCTCTGTTGAGGTAACAGCTAATATTATCTTTGATGAAAGCACTCATCACACTCCGTATAAAAGCCCAGCTGTAATCAGTCTCAACCTGGTGAATTTGAATTTGTGTGTATTTTGACAAATGCAGTACAAACTGCATGAGCCAAAATGTGATTGGAGGTATTGAGTGCTCATTGGTGAGAAATTCACAAACAGGAAGCGGTGGTGCATCTCGATCCTTTCCTGGAAGAACAAGTGCATAGTACAACACACTCTTTGGCTGTTCTGGTCATTTTGACACAACTCCTCCAGTGGCATCAAGATAGAGGGACACAGGACACCTGCTTCGCAAATGATGCGTAACAATGCTGAGCCCACACTCTATGTACAAATGAACATGGAAGGGATCATTACCAAAAAACTGTATGTAGCCTGGTACTTTGTAGTATTGTGTGCCACATTCCCTGAGTATTGTCTGCAGTAGTTTTATTTCCGTGAAGACATCAGAGTGAAAGGATTCCTTTTTTCTCATTTCTGAGCCAATTTGTTTCAGCACGTTTTTATTGAGACATTCACTCATGTTTCCGGCTTGGAGCTGCTCGTCTGGTGTTGAACGAAGTGCACTGTAAAAATACTCACTAGGTCCATGTGTTAGGGTCTTTGCTATTCGTCCCCTTTTTAGGTAGGTAGCTGGCCTGGCCTTTTCTTCTGAAAGCTTGTGTATTATTTCTCCACTTTGCTGGACCAACAATTTCACTTTGCTCACTGCAGCAGGATTATTTGGCATTGTGAAACTTTGCTTGGCAAGAAGGAAATGTGCAGACGGCTTTCAATTTTTAAATATGGAAGATTTCTTTTTCTGCTCCCGGGAGCCTTGACATGTTGATATTTGAATGAGAGAGTGCAACATGGATTTTGAAGCTGTCATACACAAGGTCAGTCCAAGGTCCTGTTAAATTGGAGTGGCCTTTTTGTGGCTTGATCATAGGCCACAATTTGTTTGCCATCGACATAAAAAAAAGTTTTCTTCACCTTTGGACTTTGTCTCACCTTTGGACATTGTCTCAAATCCTGTTCTCACTCCTGTACATTAATGGCACTGTGTGTTGTGAGTGTCAGTGTGTTGGTCTTCATGTATCAGTTCAGACTGCAAGAGTCTTTTTGAATTTTCTGAAGTGTCTGTGTCATGCTGGATGTCGATGTTTTCATATATATATATATTCAAAATCTCGGGTGTCTTGATCCTCATGTAAATCGACAGACTCTAAGTGTCTTTCTCTTTCTGAAATGCCTGTGTCGTGCTGTTTTTCCCCATCTCCCACTTTTGTTTCTGTGGTAAAAAAAAATCATAATTAAATATTTGTGATAACGTTCAGCATTAACATCACTTGTTGTTGAAAAGGTTTAGTAAATTGACAGGGATTATTTCTATTGGTGGACTGAGACTCATATTTGACAGCGTAGTTTATTCCCGCCCCCAAAGTTCACGCATCTTCTCATGTTCCGCTAAAGTGTGATGAAGGGCTTGTGTGTGTTCCAGCCATAGATGAGTGTGCGTAACTTTACAGTAACTTCATTTCTGATGTGTGTGCACAATTATTAGGCAAGTGAGTTTTTAGACCATATCATAATTGCAAAAAGCTGCATAAACTTGAATGCTCATTGTATTTAATGCATCTCAGGTGATGTGTATTTGTATAACGAGGGCGGGTGTGGCATGAGGAGATCAAAACCCTATATTAAGGTGTGCATAATTATTAGGCAGATTCTTCTCCTCAGCAAAAATGGGCCAAAAAAGAGATTTAACTGACTCTGAAAAGTCAAAAATTTTAAAAACTCTTTCGCAGGGATGCAACACTCTATCTATCTAAGATATTGGGGTGTGATTACAGAACCATCAAACGTTTTGTAGCAAATATTGGTAAAAAGAAAAGACGCAAATTAACCGCCAAAGATTTGGGAAGAATCAAACATGAAGCTGCCAGGAACCCATTATACTCCAGTGCTGCCATGTTTCACAACTGCAACCTTCCTGGAGTGTCAAGAAGTACAAGGTGTATAGTTCTCAGAGACATGGCCAAGGTAAGAAAGGCTGAAACCCGACCACCTCTAACCAAGATACATAAGTTAAAACGTCAAGAATGGGCCAAGAAATATCTGAAGACCAAGGTTTTGTGGACTGATGAGATGATAGTGACTCTTGACGGACCAGATGGATGGGCCCGTGGTTGGATCAGTAATGGACACAGAGCTCCGCTTCGACTCAGACGCCAGCAAGGTGGAGGTGGGGTACTGGTAGGTATTATTAAAGATGAGCTAGTTGGACCTTTTCGGGTTGACAATGGACTCAAAATCAACTCCCAGACCTACTGCCAATTTTTAGAGAACACTTTCTTCAAGCAGTGGTATAGGAAAAAGTCTGTATCTTTCAAGAAGACTTTGATTTTCATGCAAGACAACGCTCCTTCACATGCATCAAAGTACTCCACTGCATGGCTGGCCAGTAAAGGCCTAAAAGATGAAAAACAAATGACATGGCCCCCTTCTTCACCTGACTTAAACCCTATTGAGAACTTTTAGGCCCTTCTTAAGCAGGACATTTACAGTGAAGTTAAACCGTACACCTCTCTGAACAGTGTCTGGGAGGCTGTGTTTGCGGCTGCACAAAAAGTTGATTCTGAGCAGATTAAGAAACTGACTGACTCTGTGAATGGAAGGCTTGTGTCTGTTATCGAAAAGAAGGGGGACTATATTGGTCACACTGGAGTTTATTATTCTCACTTTAACAGGTGAAAATAAACAAGTGCGAAAATCTTTGGTTGTTATTTAGTTGCATAATAATTCTGCACACTAATAGTTGCCTAATATTCATGTACATGTAAATATTGTCTTAAGGAACCCAAAACTTCACTTTTACTACTTAAATGTTCAGGTTTGAGGGTTTGTTAACATTTTGGATTGACCAAGAGCACTGTTGTTGTACAATAACAAAATTTATCCTCAAAAATACAACTTGCCTAATAATTGTGCACACAGTGTATATTTATATATATTTCTTAGAAAAGTAATATAGCCCTGCTCGACAAAACACATGGTTTTGCATTTACCACTGCCAGCACTGGACAAGTTACACATTTAAGTTTAAGTTTAGCACTTATGAGATGAATTGAATCAATGTCAAGTGCAAGCAACCTATTATTAGCCATGATATTAATAGTCATTCACTAGCACTAGTACAGTAACTAAAGGAACAGCACACCAGCTGCAATATGATTCCTACCTTTTCTACTGCTCTTTTACTTCAAATATACAACATTTTCAACAGACAGTGCAAATAATAAAATGAAGCAAAATGTTGTTTAATAGTTTGTCAGTTCACCTAAAGACAGTTGGTCAGTGGTTAGTTTTTAAATCAGTTACCGTAGTTACGACCAGCTTTTGATTTAAGGCTTCTATAACCTTAAATTTCTTTCTGATATTTAATGTCAGGATTTTGGCAAGGAACTATGGCCACGTACACACTGCAATTTTCAGGAAGAGTCATGGGAATTTGTTGTGCTGCATCCAGTATAGACAGCAGAACAGGTTCTATTGTATTTTGCCATGTTGCACCAGTGTTATCCATTTGGTATCTGACATTTTTTGGCTAAAAAGTCTCTATGCCCGTGGGTTTTAAACTAAACTACTGTTAATAGATGTGTTTTTTTATGCTTGGGAGGCTGCTTGGCGACCGCTGTCTTGCAGTGCTGCCATGTCCTCATATTTACTTATTTATTCACTTATTTTACACACTTTAGATATCAGACCTGGGGTAGGTGTAATTGCAAGTCTTCAAGAAGTCTATCAATAAAGTATCTGAAAAAGATCTACATTAAATAAAGACAAAATAAATCAAGCTAATGGAACAATAACATATGGTCCAAAGCCATGTCTCAAGTCAAGTGAATGAATCATTTTATAACAGACATCCAATACTGACTTCCAGAAGAGGGGAATAATCAACTAAATGTCAACTGCGCGATCATTCCTGCGCAAATTTGAGGTTTTAATACACAATATCTAAAAAAAATACATTACTGTTTATTTCCATACCATCACTTCCATTCTGAGGCTGTAATGGCCGTGCATTTGAAGCCGGAGCCGCACTCTGTTGTGGCTTTGACTGGCCTGTAGCACAAAATTAGACATTGCAGGATAAATTTGATTATCTTAAATACCTCTAGACAAGGTGAATGACATATTAGAAACTGAATGCTAACAACAAAATGTAAAATATTTTAACATAAGCTTAACTAAATGTTAAGTTTCCATGAAATTAGACATTTCAAATTGCACTCTCACCCTCCACATAAGGAGTTGGGTCTCCAATTTTTCCTGGCATTTGTTCAGCAGACTTGATCACGTCCATGTCCAGTATGACCACCACACGTCTGCGTACAACATTAAACACAAACGCTTCATGATATGCATTGATAAACTTATGCTATTGTTAAAAGGTTTAGGGTCAGTATGTTTTCTTTTGTTTGTTTCATTGGTGATCCAAAGTCTTCTTGAGCACCAGATCAAGATTTTAAAATTATTTCTGAAGGATCATGTAACACCAAAAACTTGGTGAAAGGCTATATAAAAGGCTTCTTACTAGTGCTGTCCCCGTCCAAGGGTTTTTCTGGCCGAATAGTAGTCCAACATTTTAAGCATTAGTCAATTTATTGCATGTTTATTAATAAACCATTCAAATCATGAATATGAACCTTTCATTGCTTATAGCCTAATAAGCACTCAATTGCACACACAAAGCTTGCCACAGTGCACCGGCAGAAGGGATGATAAAGAATGCGTCAGTAAAACAGTAAGGAGACAGCATTAACCGTTATATATTTTGATAAAGTAATGCTTTCTTTGGACAAAGAAAGGTCGACAAATGATGCACCTGATGTATATTACCATAGCTGTTAATCACAGACTGTGTGACTTTGTCTGTAATTTTTTTTCTTGTGGCTAATAAAAACTTGGTCGCCCAAACCTCTTCTGATTAACGACTAGTCGACTATTATGGGGCAGCCCTAATTCTTTTTTTTTTTACAAACATTTTCTTTAAATCTAACTCTATATATAAAACTGAGCTACAAAAATCACACATAAACATTCTAACAACAACTGTGAAAATCAGATCAAGAGCTGGAGATGTAATGCTTACCGCCCATCTTTGAGAACATTAGTGACACTTCTTTTCAGCATACACACACAGTTAGAGGCCAACTGGTTTTGCTCAGCCATTGGATTGAGCTGAGTGGAGAGCATGAATGCTGGATGCAAGGGGGACAAAACACAAAAACCATTACAAAAACTTTTCTTTTTATTTTTGCATTTATATAGAATGGCTGGGGTTTGCATCCCATTGATGAGACAACATTAAACCTTAATGGCTAATAACCACACAAACATAACTCACTCTTAACTTTAAAGAAAGCATGTCGAATTCTCCCAACTCCAGGTTTTATAAAAAATAAGCACCTAACATAAACATTTAGATGTGTACCTAACTAAAATATTGCAGAAAAATATGTATGTTTTATTTTATATGTTGATAACTTTTTTTGCTGAAGACTCAAACATAAAGTCCCACATGTGAAAAAAACAGAACAAGTCCAAAACAACATCCTGAGCATGGAAATTACATTCAATTTAAAAGACAGACATCAAATTAAATTAAGCCCAACTGAAAACTAATCGAACTTACAGGACATGGTGTGTAGCCCGTCACTCATCATGAGACGGAAACGGGACAGGCCATTACCCCCATCAATCTTACGAATGTTCTGGAAAGGATATTCAACAGAATTGGTCTTAAAAATTACTCAAAAACAAAAAACAGTTTCAGTTTAGGCCTACTGAAATATTGCAAATTTTAGGTAAAATATAAATGTAACATCACTATTTACCCCCTTCAGATATCCCAAAATCTGATTATGTCATTAATGTCTGCCTTGACATCAACATCCCTATTTTATAAAATGTAGTAACACATTAATATGATTAATTTGTAAATGGTGTGCAAGAAATCTGACAGTTACCACACACTGCAGAACAGGGTTGCTGACTTCAACTCCTTTAGTCAGGGACTGAAAAGAAAAAGTACACACTCACTCAAACATTTTCAACTATTACCATATAAATCAAACTAACAATAATACTAAATTCAAATATTTGCCTTGTTTCACCCAGATTCAAAACAAGTTAAATGATTTCCATTGATGACTCTGACTCAAATACACTTCAAATCAATTAACGCATGTACATTATAGGTAACGTTAAGTTACAATGAGCGGACAATATTACAGAACAGTCTTTGCATTTCTACTGCATTGTTGCAACACGTACATTTTTAATCAACCCACTTAACCTCGTTACAATTAAAAACACAATCCTGGAAAATGACAGGCAACAATGCCAATGATTTGATTTTGTTTTACTGTCACAACGTTATTGCGGATGAAAAGTTGATGGCTAACTGACTTAGCAAGCTTGTATAAAAACACTGAAATTACCCTGCTGTCTTATTCTTACCTCAATTGCTCCTTCTGACAGCCGAACAGCCATATTTTCAACAAAAACACTTCAAATCGAAGATTAGCTCTCGTAATAAAAACAGACAACAACCGTCTCTAGCAACAGCAGCCTCCTGTCTCCTCGCGCCAACTCACTCCAAACGCGCGAAAGTGCGACACACGATGACGTGTTTCCCGTTACCAACAACTTCCGCTTAACTTCAGCATAAAAATGACACTAGGCGAGCCATGTTTTTTATCATTTATTTTTGACGCGCACTAGTATTAATCCCGTTTTGATACACTACAATTTTAGTTTTTATTATTATTATTTGCATGTTTTAATCTGGAATCTGGATCTAGCATAGGTTTGTTATATTTAAAAATGCTTTAAAAAGACGTTTTTTATTATTATTTAGTATTTAGTTTAGTATAAAGTATATATATATAGTGCATAGGCTATGGTATTTTCTTCATACAACTAAATAATTGCATTGTTTTGTTTTTTTACAATTTAAAATGTTTTTTTTTTTTTTACTGCATAAAGCAAGTACATAATCTACAAAATTTTTAGGTTTTGTGTTATGTCATATTTATATATTTTAAAATAATTTGTGTCCAGTAATTTTTGATCAGTATATATATATATATATATATAAAATCTGAAGTACAGTTTGTATATGTAAAAGTGATTTTTCTGTTAGTAGTGCTGCAGATTTTTATACAATATCTGAAAGACGGCACAATTTCATTAAACCTTACTAAAAAGAAAAACTAATGAGACACTTGGAATTTCTGGTCAAATTTCTGTAATTATAAAACAAACAAGCCCCAAAAAAATAAGTTTTAACAACAATTAGGATATTTAGAACAAAATGAATTTACATAGGGGAAGTAATTTCAAATTATCTCATTAGAATCAACTTGTCCTTAATTTGCCCCCCAGTGGGGACCAACTACGCAGTCAACGCACTTACAGACTTATTCTGCTAAATGTATGAAAACAATCTACTTTGGAGGAACATCAAAAGACTGTGGTTTGTCATCTTTATCTGAGTTTCCAGGGTTTGTGACCATAGTGGATGCTCCAGGGTTTGGGTTGGAAATTACTCCCAAGACGAATGGTGTCTGACTTAAGTCATCCATTAGGGCAAAGAAAAATGGTTGGTTGACAGTAAATGAAGGGTTAGAACGTGAGATGACCACACTTGTCGCCGCCACTGCCTCAGCCCCTTCTTCATTTATCTCAATACTGGACATATGCTGTACACTGGACACAAACATGGAGCCCTCAGAGATGCGGTCCAGCTTCGGATGACTAAATAGCAATCCTAGACCTGGATTAGAGTAGAATTGCATAGTTGTTAATATAAATAATTAAGTAGATGAAGTAGATGAATCAAGACATCTTACCCATGCTTTTCATGGCCTCTTGAAGGTCCTGGTTGAAGTCAAGTTTGAATTTTGGTAGTTTGACCTGCATGTTTCTTTCTCGTGGTAAACGACGGTAAAGATCTGAGATATTGAGCTTAGCTGCAATGGCTGATACATTCACATGTCCAGATGTTGGCATTATTACTAGTAGACTCTTGTCACCTTTAAAGGGGAATCGAGCAACCTATAGAGAACAAATAGTGAGTAACAGTTCAGCAGGAAGGAATAGAGACTTAATCAGAGCTATGTATAAAACAGCATCTTAAAGACAGTAACCTGGGCATCCAGCTCATGGTGGGTGAAAATGCTGAGAGGATACTTTGGACCAAGCATCATATCCACATTAACAATCTGATTTTCATCTATGTAGAAAAGCTCAGTAGAGGTGAAGTGTGGGTCAAAACGAGTGAGCCACTCTCCTGTGAGAGAGAAAATTTGACTTGTATACTTGACTTGTACTATTAGACTTATGCGGTCCTTTATCAGTTTGCACTTGTGAAATAACAATGGAACAATAATGCATCAGATCTGAGTAATGTTACTCACTGATGTAAAAAAGGAAATTGTGAAATACTTGCTGGAAACAGGTGTTTGTTCTGACCTTTGTAGTGCATAGCATTGATGAGCACCATAATAGCACTGAGAGGCAGGCTGGACAAAAACTCTGAGATGTGCCCATTTGTGACTTTCTTAACCCATTCATTGATGTCATTAACGTCAGTCAATGTAGCCGGCTCCGAGTCATACAGCTTCTGAGAATCTTCCATAAAATCCTGTTTTACTTGAAATCCTAAAGAAAAAGAAAAAAACATCCATAGCTTTGTGTAATGCGGTAATAAACGTTCACTCAAAAATTCTCAATCTCAATTTTTCTTAAAAGAAAAAATATAAAAATAATATAAAAAAAAACAACAACAAAAACCAAAACTCAAGCTCACTTAAGATTAGTAAATAGTCAGCAATTAAATGAGAATAAGAGACAAAATACAAGCAATAAGATACAAATAAATACAGCAGAAAAAAATAATAATAAATGCTACATACAAAGTAATCAAATGATTTTATTCAAATCGTATTCATTTAAATCTAGATTTCTTCTTATTAAAGTTTAAAAGCGATTTATTCAAGAGCAGTAAGAGATTTTATATCTTTTGTTGTTGGATTAACATGAATCACACAGGACGAATATTAGACAGCTGTCACTTTAAGAGCTGCCTGGATCCAAAATACTTTTACATGTTTTCTTTCTTAGCTCTTTGGTTTGATGTTTATGAGGGAGAATACCCACGAAGACAGACATTTGACACATAAAGGTGTCCATAATTAACTGTTCAAGGCCTGTAAAGTGGCAGAAATAACTTGCAAAAAACAATACCCCAGCCCTCTATAAGCAGTGTCTCTTTAGGTGCGAAGCATTTAGCAAAATTAGTTCTCTCTTTCGCTGCTGGCACCATTTCAATGGCCTAAAATCACTTGTTTTTAAAATCTCTACCTGTTGACATATCGTTCACCTCTAAATTTAAGTGAGCAAAAAAAAAAAAAACTATCAACCTGCAAGACAATATATCTGTTTTATGTTATACTTGTGATTCTCACCCCTTTGCAGGTAGATGCGGCTGGCGATGGACAGGCTCCTTTTGCGGAAGTTGCGCAGGAGACTGCTGAGGGCAGTGTGGTAGCATGGCAGTGCATCCGCATGCAGGTGGTGTAGAAGCAGCTCTTCTGTGTCATTAGTAGCTCCTAAGATTCGGATGAACAACCAAATTGTCTTAGTGTGGTAGATATGATAGCACTTAATTCGTGCAAATAAATGGATGCCACACATACACACACAAAAAGCAACTCACTACTGAATGGAAACCAAAACATTTGTTAGTCCTTCGTTTTTCATTAGACTTACCCAGTGCGAGCTGCGAGAGTGCTACAGACAAGCTAAGCGGGGAAATTATGACATTAGGATGATCTGGACTAGGTTTCAAGTTTTCCAAGAACCGAAGGCCTAGCTTCAGAATGCCGCTGCCTATGGTCTGCTTAATCTGTTGGCTGGTCATGTCCCCATCACAGAGTGAATCAAGGTCCTCCTCAGATGAGCCCTCTCTTTGAGAAGGAGGGGGAACCGTGGCTAAAGGATCTGCTTCTAGGCCATCCGGAGAAACTGTGATTGCTTCTGTTATGGTGGGGCCAAGAGTGCCCTTCAAATCCTGAGAGGGAGAAGGACACTAGACTTGAAGTGTCAAAAGACAAAACATGCATATACCTTCAAGAATGTAATATCATGGCTTCTTACTGAAATGGGTTTACTAGGAATAAGTGTAATGAGAGGAATTAAAGGCTCCGCTCCGTCCTCTGGTTCGATCGCATCTTCCTGCAGCGACAAGGAGGAATTTATGGCTTTTAAATAATAAAATAAAATAAATAATTAATTAAAAATAGAATGAAATCATTTGGGATCAGTCAAGTGCTTTACCGTCCAGCCTTGCTTGGCATAACAAAGGAGGAGGAATGCCAGAAAACAAAAGTTCATGTTCTAGATGTTAGTCTAAAAATGAAGAACAGCAAAATTATAAAACATGTGGTATGGTTTGGCTTTGACCTGCCTGGTCACTGGTAAAAAAAAAAAACTCCTTTCATTTAACATATTCATCCTTATTAAAATATTATTATCAGATAAAACATACTATATCCATTAATACAAATGTATACATTAATATAAATATTGGATGCATTTCATCAAATCAGATTGTTAAGCAGAAACAGAAGAAACTTCACTTGCACAGAAATCCTTAATCTAGCTACTGGCAATAAACAAATACATGATCTGAATAATGCCTCTAAATTCAGGTGGGTTGCTTTTTTGTTTTTTCTTAGTTAGATTGAACAAATTATTTAGTCAAATAATCAATAAACACTTCTCATTGCTAAAGGTCTGTGAACTGTTGCATAATCCCAGGCTCAAGCATTTTGAGATCTTTTAAAGCTACAGGTTACAAATATTCAGATACCAGGAAAATAAAAATATATATTGTTATTAAAATAACTGTGAATATGTGGAAATGTTAGAGCATTACTACTAATCAATTTCCTGTGCACACAAAATATGCTTTGTTAAATGTTTTATCAAAACCTTCTTGTACGAATTAATTATGATTACTGGGAATTATATTTCAAAAATACACAAGCGAAAGATGAAGTGTACAATATTTACAATCAAAAAGAGCTGGCAATTTATTTGGACTCAATATCTGTGTTATATCGCAAATAATTATTTATGGCGAGAATGTATGAGAATAAACAAAACTGGGAGCTTACCGTGCAAATCTCCAGTGGATCCAGCCCTGATTCGGGAAAGAAACACACAGAATAGGCAATGGGAAAATTCTTTGCTGTAGGGGTTGGCAGTCTCAGAGCAGGCAGTTACATTTCAACTTTCATTGATCTTTACCTCATATAGCTCTTAGTCCTACCTCTTCATAGATGTAAATATTGAGAGACCTTGGGGTCAAACATCAAACTCAAGTGTGTAGATTCGTGGATCTGTGAAGACTTTGAATGAAGTAGGTTATAAACTGGTACTGTATAGTTTGCAGAGCTAAATAAACTCACTGCTGACAGTGCATGCGAGACACTGAATATGAGTAAACATGCTGCACCAGAAAAACTGCACATAAATGAGGAGGAGATGACAAGTCAGCACTGCCAATGCTGAGATTAATATAGACCGTTATTGGATAGAGGGCTTTTATATTGCTTTCTTATATGCCAGGCGAACAAGCTAGTGCCAGACTCCAACATTACCTTGCTTGGGTCATCCGTAAGCACATGCCAAAATCTCCAAATTGAGAGCAGTTGAAAGGCAGTGTGTTGCAAACACTTAAATGGACTTTGTCCTATCAGAGTAACCTCTCTGTTGGGTGCTCAGCTTCCAAGCACAGAGCAAACCACATGACGAACCAGTCTTGCTCATTCATCAATGAGTAGATCATCAATCACCCAGTTTTTCAGACAAACAAAAATATCATCATAAAATTAAAAGACACATTTGTGATCAATTTATTTTACTTTAAATCATTGAAAAGGTTCATTTTAGTAAGCATTTAGAAAAAAGGTCAAGAGTGTTGCTTGTGTTACTGTACATCAGGCAAATGTCTGTCAGTCTCAAACAGACATCGTCTTTAGCATGAGTCATCAAAGTCATCAAGCTGTTTGAGGAGTAAAATGCAACCAAATGCATTGTTAAATACTTAGAACAATTCAGACAGCAATATCCACTTTTCCAAATTGCCTGGCCATATAGGATTCGTTACCATCCTCTACTTGGTAACTTAAAATAATGTGCTTTTCAAAATGAACACTATAACACTAGTAAGCATGTTTCAACATATAATATAGACATGAATTCATATTAGAACTCATAATCCACAAGCCAATTCTCCAAACCTGACAAACAGTGGGTTATGGAAAGTATATTGTGATGAATTAGAGCCAGTTTTAGTCATCTGAATAAATTCTCATTAAATATTCGAACATTGGAATGTCTGGAGATGAGAATGTTTTACATAAAGCATTCCAGTAATAAATTAAATAGTTAGTTTCTAGTTTATATCTATTCAAGGATGTTGCATAAAAGTATTCTTTTAGATAGTAAGCATTAGGCCCGACAAAGATATATACATATATAAATGTGTATGTATATACAAACATACATACAGTATGGTGTGTGGAAAATGTAACATGTTGCTTGACCTGGGGTTGATGTGACAAAGGATTACTACATCATCAAGGTTAATACAGCATCTTATTGATCTATATAGTCATAAGATACATTTTAAATGTCAGAAGGTCCGAATTCAGGGTTAAGGACCGTCTCGTTGCATATTAGGTGTTTACACTTTCAGTCGGTGTACAGTAACAGAATGAAGAGTCATCTTGGACTCATATTTGCTTGTTCATTATGCTTCATTGACATGGATGAAGAAACGTACTGCGTAATATAGAAAAAAAGTGCCAAACATGGTGCACTATAAAGGTCTACCATCAATACTGCATAGTTGCCGAGCGAGTCTGGTGAATCGAATCATATGATATGATCAACTTAGACTAACCTGTGATTCTCACAGTGTTGTTTTTGGTGATTTCACTCGTCTAATGGAAAGTGTAAACTCTACACTAGAACCGCACTTGAACTTTCCTGAGCAGCTCATCTCATGCAATCCATTTGTTTGCCTTTTTTTTTTTTTAAAGAGAATTCACCGAGTTGATTATTACGTACAAAGCAGCTAGTGCAGTTATATCACATGAACCCTAAAAATAATTAAAAAAGACAATTCTTTTGATTGTATGAATCTGAGGCAATATTCAGTTTTGGTCACTAAAGAGCGAGGTTTAAAGTTCTCTTTCAGCTGAAATATCAGGCTTGCTCCTTCTACGATTGAAACAGGTTTCTTTGTGCATTGTTGGCAAGATCGTTTCATTCTGGGAAAGGAGCCAAAGGTGGCACGAGGAATATAACTTTCTGAAAAAGCAACACTAGCTAGATTAAGCCAGCAGCCTGATGGCACCATTGTCAGAGCCGAGCAGCAGAAGCCTCTTTGTAGCCAACACGGACAGACTTGTGAGAGTCCCACGAAAGTTCTCCGAGCTCAGCTTGGTGGATCCTGATAGGTTGGCCGTGCTGTCCAAAATGGAGTACACCCCGATCTTGTTAGCAACAGTACCTGCCACAATCTCAGCACCATAAAGATCAAATGCATGAATAGGGTCAGATGGAGTCCTGTACTGGTGGAGTGGCTTGTGCTCCACGTCTTTCCAAACGGTCAGTGTGTGGTCTGATGAAGAACTAATCAGCAAATTTCCCTCTGCTGCCTACAAAATGATACACACAAATGATAAGTCAGTAACAAACACAAATATCTACATTTAGCCAGGCGAGTACTATTTCTTTTGTATATTCTATACAGTATAAATAATAAAATCCAGTTTTACTATTTTGCCTGTTCAAAAAAAAAATCTTTTTCAAACAAATCTTACAAATAAAGTACTTAATAAATTTATTTATTACCCATAAATTCATAATTACACTTTTTCAGGAAAAGAATGGCACATGATGAAAACCATTACTGATTATACAGTGCAGCCCAGTTCAAAACCTTGAGGTCAGTAAGTTTTTTTTTCTTTCTGACAAAAGTCTCTTCAAGGCTGTATTTATCTGATTTGATTATTTTTTGGATTCTATGAAAAACAGTTTAATAGAACAGCACACACACACATATATATATTTATATATACTCACACACACATATATATAAAATGTACATACAACACATACCACTTTTTTCGTACTGATCTCAAGCTTTTGAACCCAAATGTACTAACTGCTAATGAGCAAAATGTGCACGAATTATGTTAAATATGTAACAGAAAACCAAATATATAAATTCATAACGCATGAATCCATGAATGTGAGATTATCGGTAGCAATAAAGCATCAACCTGAAACTCCCTCATACTGGCTCTGGGCCAGCCGGACATCCTTATTGTTGAGCCCTACAAAGGTTCCTCCATTTCCTGATAGTCACAAATAATAAAGTAATTGCAGCAATCTGCATAGCTCATAGATTTTGTCCTAATGAGTAACTCGTGTCTATATTTGCCCAAACGTGGGCCCCTGGTGGCAGAGAGAGACCTTTGACCCTACAAATCAGGGTTAAATAAAGTTTGCTTAGTTCTAGTCCCTTGTTGACAGCATCTGAACAAATCAACAGGGTAGAACTTTTACTCGTACTGAAATCACAAATGCAGATGTGAATCAAGACACCAAGACAAAGTTATGAATCTAGTCCATGTTCTATAATAATTTCTGTTTTAACATTCTTAAACATTCTAATAAATGATAATTATATACATACTAATCCAGTAAATGTGGACTAATAACTGCATGGTGAGTGATAGACACTGTGTATCCATGTAACATAACATTCCCTAAAATAAATAAAGGACGTGATCTACAAAAACATCAAAAAACTACAGTCGAGTATGCGATCAAACGCACATCTTTCATTACACATTAACCAAGGTGTGCTTACTCACTTTCATTTGTAGTATATCCCCCTCGTGACCAGGCCAGCCTCTTAGCACCAGACCTGTCCTTGCATCCAGCAGCACTATGAATCCAGTGGAGAAGCCTGCTGCTACAGTGCGTCCGCTCGGACTGACAGCCAGGCAACGGATCAGGCCAGCGCTCATGTTACTGTAGGCCAGACGGAACTCATGCTGTCAACAGAGAAAAAACAGGGTCCTTACTGGTAATCATAAGCTTTACAGGAAGGAATATATAAAAACCAGCAAAAACTAAAAACTTGATGAAAGAAGACTAAGCAATACCTGTAAGCCAGGTTTGCGTGCGTCTATGAAACGCAGCACAGAGTCTGCGCTAGCAAACAGTACACTGCAGTGAGGAGCAGGCATAGTGGCGACGGCCGTGATGGGGTTCTTCCCGTCCAGAGCTTCATAACAACGAATATTCTTACCTAGTCGTATGAAAGAGATAGCAAAACAAGAAAGTTGTTGGTCTGACAAACAAAGGCAAACTATATATTATATAAGTATTATGCGTAATGAATTTGCAGTAATGCATACATTTTGTATATTAATGATCTGTTAATAATAATGTAATAGAAATGACAGTTGTGGAAATGCATTGTTGTAATAACAATATGCTGTACCAAAATAAAATAATATTTTCACACTGTTTGCATCATATACAGCTAGGCTGAATGCACAAAAATATACCAGATTTAATATTTTCCTGCTAACACTGGAAATGACTGGGGACAATCATTACTTTTACAAAATGTATATAAGACATTTTACAATTTAAATATTTTATTATTTCATTATTTTATTTTTTAAAGTAGTATTTAAATATTAATAATTTTAAATTCATGTTTAATAATTAAAGATTTCTAAAGCTTAAAATCTTGAGGTCTACACATAAAACAGAAAACTACAAATATTAAAGATTTGACTGAAAGCTGAAATTGAAATCTTTTAAATATTACTTCTCAAAATTGGGGTGGAATTATTTGTATACATTTTTTTTATATTTTGACATCTCTATGTTGACAAACATTTTTTGAACAAAAGCAAATAAAAAATAAAGATTAATCACACAAAATTCCCTATCCTATGCCACAAAAGGACAGTTACTATAATACTGTAAGAAGCTCAAATTTACAGTATTGCTATTCTCTCACCTGTGAATTGATCCCAGAGATGCACAGTACCATCACAGCTCACCACTTCCTGCGAGGCCTCTAGCTGGCCGACATAAAAGACAGATTTGCGATGGTCTGTGTACACGAGTCGGGGTTCGACCTCTCGTGTACCATCACCGTGGTTATAAAGCGGCCACAGTCTCACCGTTTTGTCTTTACTTCCAGACATGAAGTAGTCCTCCCCTGCTAGCGGTGCCAGACATTTTGCTGGGCCCGAATGACCCAAGAAACTCTGCAGACGGATCTGGTGGAAGTGGAAATGCGAGTCCTGCTGGTTAAGACCAATCTCATACTGCCAGTACGCAAGCCAATTACCTTGCAGGGAGCGACTGCTGCGTGGGAGGTCCTGTTTTAGTGCACTATCCTCTGGAGTGGGTCCCAGGACCCAAGAGTATGAGGAGTGAGAGAAAGAAGGTCCTGCTGAGGAAAGTGCAGTGGTGGCTAGACTCATCTGAGGAGCAATGCTACCATAAGGCCGTGTCCATGTATCCATAGAAGACGAGTTAGGACTCCCACACGCTTCAGTGTCCCGGGGTACCTGGATACGGTTTCCCACTAGATGACTGCCAAATGTTCCTGACTCAGGCAGGATGTCTCCACCTAGTGGTGTGGAAGTGGACGAGGGAGCAGGGAAGGGACTACGACCCATCGGACGGCCCATACTAGGAGAGAGGCCCATAGGAGTAGTTTTCTGACCTCCAGCAGGGTTGGTTTCTGGGCTACATGGACTTGCTCGTTCATGAAATGATTGAGCCAGAGTCCAAACTAGCTCGTGATTTATAACTAGTTTGTGAATCGCTGCATCACCTGCAAAGAAAAAATAAAGTATATACAGCTCAGCTAATAAAGATGAATAGGAACACATTTATCAGGGCTTAAAAGCTAACCCAAAAATGTGTCTTACCAATAAGACAGTAGAAAGGAATATAAGAAGCATAAGCCATTTCAGAATTAAACACAGCCTGAAGTTCCTCCAAAACGCCAAGCTCACAAGTAATCTCTGTTCCATCTGGAATGCGCATATCCAAGTATGTGCTGTCTCCAACCTCCCTACGTGGGGCACTTTCCATCTGCACATACAGAAAATTCCTTCAAATCATTAAGTAATGATGCAGTTGTTTATAGATCCGACAATTATGATATTGATAAAGCATGCACCCTTACAAAAGACAACAGCAACAAAAAAGACTGAGTTATACATTATACAATATTACAAATTGTCTTTAGTTACCTGACTTTGCAGACACTGAAGCAAGGAGAAAACCTTGAAGAACCTGGAGAGGGTTTCTGCCATGTGCTGCTGAACCATCTCTCGACCAATCCGCAAACAGATCAATGCCATGAGGCTCAGGGTCTTTAGACACACAGCAGAACGAGTCTGCACTCCACTAGGAAAGCTGAACACAGAGGGGGGGAAAAAAATCAGAGGACAGCTCTAAGTTGTCAAATCTTAACTTCCTGACTGACTGATGCGCTATATGTAAGCTTTTACCCCATCTTAGTTGATGTTAACAAATCCAACAGAGGCAGCAGAACCTCCTGGTTAATCTTCATCAGCATATCCATTAGAGTGGTGTCTGACAGGAACACTATAATCTTCTGAGTAAGTACCACAGCACCCAAAAGCCCTGCCTCCTTTCGAGTGTTCAAACGACAAGAAGAAGGTGGAGAGACCTGCAAGTTTCAAAGTAGTACAATTTTAAGCAAAAATCTATATTTTTACAAGCCAATCTGTTAATGTTAGTGAGATTCTGAATTTTTCCATTCACCAAGTAACCGATGTAAGGTAGATATTGGTAAGTCAAGACTGGTTCTCCATAGAGATGCGCTATGTAAATAAGACACTCGAGAACTGGTCGTGCAGTCTGGTCACCAACCACTGGCTTCTTCTCATATACACTTCCTACACTCTCAAGGCTATTTTCCTCATTTGAAGAGAGCATGAACTGGTGTTTATCAATACCTTAAAAAGAAAAAATAATAACAGATATGATACATTTTCAAAGCTAAAACCACCAAACAATTGTATATGGAGTTCAGAAATTTTACCTATGTAACATGTAGTAAGAAGTCTCAGCAGGTTCCTAGCTATGAATCGAGATGTCAATGTCGGCCCCAGTTTTGCAGACAGCCATCTTACAGTTTTGCAAACAGTGTCTGGAAAACACAATGTATTGTCTGTTATTGTATAATTCAGGCATACTGCTCACTTTGAATACTAAACGTAGAAATTTAAAAGAATGCGCAAAAAATATCTGTTTTGATTCACCTAACAGTATCTTGTGTTCTTTTTCCTCAGAGTCTTCTAAAGGATCGTGTTCGGTATCTTCTTCCTCCATGTTCTTCTCTGCATCTTCTTGCACAATTCCATTCATGACATCTCCCTCAAGTGTGGCCACGGTTGCCTCAGACTCCTCTGTGCAAACTGAAAGAGTCATTTCTAGACTGGGCACCCTTTGCACTGTATTTTCTCTGTCTTCCACTGTCTCCTCATCCTCAAGCTCTCCACCATCCTCACCATCACTAGCTTGCTTTAGGTCCTGACTGCTGTCAGCAGACTTTAAACTTGCACGGTCTCCAATGGACACCTCACTAGCGCTGCTCTTGTCACTCAGTTTCCCCACGCTAAGAGATTCCTGGTCTTGATCTTTGTTCGCTAGGTTTTGGTTCTGCTGTTTGGTGCCAAGCGCCATTGTTGCCCCAGATGCACTATTATTCACATAAAATCCATTTTGAAAGTCCTCACCTTCAGTCAGAAAAACCTGGTCATTGAGACTGATGCCTGAGGAGTAATCCACAAGTCCTTGTTCTCCACCAACACCTCCACTACCTCCTCCACTGCCTCCTCCAACTTTGCCGGATGATGTGGCAGTAGCTGATCTCCCATCTTCACACTCATAGTCCTCCTCTTCCTCATCCAAGGCACCAGCAGCTCCCCTTAAAACCTTCAAGCCCTCCCATTCAGTCCCAGCAGCTGTATTGCAGCTTTCAAAGCCTGTGATGACTTGCAGAACATGTGGAAGAAGGCTGGAAAGAAAGGCTTGCAAACCCAGTCTTACTATAAGCTGCAGCACAAAGCAATCCGTGTAGAGATAGAAGCGGCCTCGAAGGCATCTGGGATTCTCATACACACCTACCAGAGGCTTTAGTAGGTACTTGGAGGCATTGCGAGGCCCAAGAACCCTGGACACAGGATCAAATAAGTACCAGGCAGCATAAACAGCAGTGGACTCCTCTGACATCAAAGAGAGCACAAAGGGTAGAAGAATCTCAAGTCCCTCTGCATTTATGTTGTCCTTGAGAAGTGTCTCCAGCTGTTGCCATAAGTTGAACACAATGTCACGGCCTTGAACACTGTTAATGGACTCCATCTTGGAGTGATAGGAGAATATGAATCTGTGCAGTGTTGGGAAATATGCTGGAAAGGGGAGAGGGGAGAGAACAGGACTAAGCAATTGCCAAGGGTTTGGTGGTGGGAGACCCTCACATATAGGGTCATATTTGAACAGATACGGTAATCCTTCCGGGTGTATTGTGAATGTTTCCTCCTTAGAGCAATGCTTGTGGACCTGCAGAAGTGACTCTAGTGCATGATGGAGTGGTAGTGGAACGTCTCGAAGGTTTGTAGAGCACAGCTTCAATACTGCTTGAAATCGATCACTCAGACGTGTTCCAGGTCTCAATCCCCGCAGTTTGGAGGAATAAAATATCTCAGCAATGAGAACGCCCAAGGCCTGTATATCTCTCTGTAAAAGATCTGTAAATGACAGATGAACTTTCAGTCCAGGTCTCAAGTCTTTCTTGTTTGTGTCAAGACTCATCGTATGCTGGGCTTGACAGTGTAGACCTTTTACCAAAAAGTTGTTCAGCTTTTCTAATTCGTCCAAAGGCTGCAAAGGTTTAAATACCTCTGGCAGGCTTATTTTAAAATCCTCAAAATTAGAAGCCTCTGGCCTTTTACCAACAGAGGCTGCTCTGTGAATCATGGATGCTCTTATACCTGATCCTAGAGTATTTGTGATATTTCCAGGTGTTTCCCCAGGGAAAGAACCGTGAGAAGGAGACACAGCAATAGCAATACTCTCTCCACCGGTCTTTCCTCCGGCAGCCAAAGGGACTGGAACAGAATTAGATGATGATGAACCACTTAAGTCAAGGGCTTCCATTGCTTGCTCGAGCTCCTCGTCCCGGCCTACTACAGACCAACCACTGGATTCACACCCTGTTGTTTCTGGGACCAGTCCATCCACACCATCCATTGTGGTTTCAAGTGGTGGAATCTGCCAGGTCGTTACGTTGACAAGCCCAAAGTGGGGAGGCTCTGGAGGTGAATACTGATAAGGTGCAAGACGAGGTGGGTGAGGATGGTCAAACAGCTGCACAACTCCATAGCTGGTGAGATGGGTGTGGTTATCCACTAAGTGCAGGCATACATTCTTAGCTTTGACCGCTTCTTTACCTGACAACTTGTAGCCAAATGTTAGGTCAATCCAGTGATGCAACTGTTGAGATACTTCTCGACTCTCTAGCAGTTGTCTATGCACAGCAATAAACTCTTCGTAGGAGTTACACCATGGAGGTATATCAAGGTCTGGCATGTCTGGGTGAATGGAGTGGAATATTGAGGGATCCGTGTAAAATTCTGGGATGCATTCATCTGGGGTCCAACTCTGAATACGTTCCATACTAGCCGGATATTCATTGGGCTCCCACTGGGAACGAACATGGCTGCACAGTACAGATTTAGGTGTCTGTCTAGCTTTGTAGACATAATAAGTGATGTCTGACAGAACATCTGAGATATGATGGGGAACATGGAGGTGATCTGACTGGCCTGAGCCACCAGTTACTACCGGGCCACCAAGGTCTGAGGCAAAATTGCTTCCACCGCTTGCAGTAGCTGCTGCTAGAGCTTCTTTGGTCATTTCATACGTGAAGTCCAGTTGTTTATCACCTTTATTCAGACGAAATTTTGACTTCTTGAGATCACGAAACCTTCCATATGGCACAGTGAAATCTACCACCCAAGGTAAAACTGGGTGATAGTTTGGGTCTCCCTCACGCCTCCCTGCCAATCTGTTTAATTCCATCAGATACTGGAAGTTGCTGACTTGACCATTAACCCAGTCTAAGACCAAAGATTTGAGCTCATCCAGACAATTTCTACAAAGATGTTCACTCGCACCACTGTTTTGACTCTGATTGTCTTTTGCTGTAACATTTGTTGGCACTTCACTTCCTAATGCATGCGGCACAGAATCCTTGTACTCTCCAAACTTTTCATAATGTGCCAGAGATATCTTTAGGCGACTGCAGAGCTGCTCATCAACTGCAATGTCAAGTAAGGAGAGTTCGCCACACAGTAGCCCTGAGGCATGACATTCGCGCATTGCTATGAGCAGTTGGTACAAAATGAACAATATCTTTGCATGGCTGTTAGCCAGCTTAGCTGGACTGTAAGTGACAATGTCGTGAACAGTGTATTGTGTGTATGGGAAAACCACATAAAGAACCTCCTCCGACTCCAGCAAGCATTCTGCAGGTAGCACATTTGGACACAAACTATCAGTGCTTTGTTTAAGAGCTGAGCAGTTGGATGGGAATGGGCTGTCCTTGTCCTTCTCTTTGGCTGGAGAGAGGGATGGTGACACTCGATCGGTAGAGATAATGCTGGAGCAAAACAATTTTTGTAAGGCTTGACGGACAGCATCAATGGCCAAAACAGGTGTTTTCTCAATGGAATCTGCATATGGTTGCACATGATTCATGTAAGCTTCACGCCATAGATTTCTGGAAATTAAATAAAAAGGGATATTACAAGTCAACAATGACTGAAAAAGTTAACCAAACGGCCATTGTTATTATAAAATTAACAGCACTAAGACGAATTCTATATGAATCTGCAATCACAATTAAATATCAAATTCTAACATTAGACATTAGTTTTGCACTGAATACAAGGTAATTGAGAACAGATTGCTTTAATCCACAGAATTAAAAACACATCAATTACACATATATATCCTCACACAAACATCTAGAAAAAGAGTATTGTACCTGAAATTAGACTGGGATACTCCTTGCATCAGTGTCATGAAAAAGTCCTGTGAGAATCCCTCTCCATGGCAGCCTGGCTCCCTGGCTAATCGGTATCCTAGTTTGCGCTTTCTAAGGCCTTGGATACAAACACGTGTCCAACCAGATGGCAATTTCATCTGAGAGCGCTGGAGGAAAGTGCAGATTTCTCCCTCGCTGAAGCACTCATATCGTGCACAGCGTGTAACTCTCTTGTTCCTCAGGGCCATTACCCAACGAGTTGGGACCAGGACCACCAGTTCATTGGGTCGCTGAGTGGGTCCCGTCTGCCGCTGATCAATACCCAGGTCCCTCTCCAAGGCTGCCGCTAGCCACTCCATGATCTCTGTCAGTTAACCAGACTGAGGCCCTTATAGGCACCTATAAGAAGCTAAAAAATGTCAAGACAGAAAGTTAAAAGTAAAGCACAAAGGATACCACTATCAGTTCTGTAGACATTATTAAACTTATGTTCATAAAATTAAATAATGAATTAAAGTTGTATGGAAACACGTGTGTGTTTTATATCCACTGTAAACTTAGTGCAAGTCATGCGAATTAAAGTTATTTTTATCACAGATGATCTTAAAAGTCTAATCTAAAAAATTGTTACTGATTACACTACGCTGTTTATAGTAACAAAATTTGCACAGTTGCATATTACATTTCAGAAGAAATCAAGCCCTGTATGACAACAATGCATATTACTAATAATAATAAAAACATTTCCAATGCAATTCTTAATGATGTATACAAATAAACTAATGTTAGGCAAATAACAGTATAAAATACGTATCACTAAAGGCTTGCAGATCAAACTATCTTTAGGATAGCAACAACTAACGATTTGCCGAGGGCACTGATGTCATCACTGAAAATGTCATGCGTTACCCCGTGACTGTATTCTTCCATACTTGATCAGAAATAATAAACTTCATTTATAATATCCAAAGCATCAGCTCGAAAGATTGAGCGTGTACAATGTAGTGCATACATTCATCTTTGATTTCTGCTTTTCCTTTCTACTTTGTTCAGTTCCTCATACAGACAACAAGGAAATAGTGCACTTCTGTCAGTTCTGGCTTGTAAAGTTGCAGATTTAAAGGAGCCCTTAACTATACATCAAACCCCAAGCTGTTTGGTTAATGTAAACACACAAGCACTACCGTTAAGCAAACATTTGGAAAAGAGGAGAGTTGTCTATCTTAGCTGTTGTTGTTGCTCACCACTGCACTGTTTGCTGCTTGTCAGCAACTGCGCTCTGGAACAGCTGCTATCACGATGCCAAATCCCATGTTTGCGAGATGTATACATTGAATTTACAGTAATTTAAGAACCACCATAACCTCACAAAAATGTCTTAAGAAGTCGAGAATATATGTTGTCTTCAGAAGCCATAGTGTTGAGTTCAGAGCCTCACGTGACTCTCATCGCTGTGCGTGCGCTCCCAGACCGTGTGACCGCTTCTCAGCCAGTGGAATTGTGTCAAAATACAAGTCCCATCAATAACATAAAGGTTTGTAAATCGTTTTGTAGTCCAGAGCATGAGCAGAAGCATGAGAGATATAGGCCTATTTAAAACGTGCAATGCTGGGGGCACAAGAGCAGGAAAAACAGTGAGATTGAGAAAATGAAAAGGAGAAAGAAAGAAAAATATAACGCTTGATTATGGGCCTATTCACAGGCGGCATGATAAGTACTTGTACAAATTTTGCCATATACTGAGCAGCTTATGATAAACACATGATATGACGCAAAAGGCGCTCTTCTGTTGACTAGAGAAATCCACTAGAGGGCGTCCTGCTATTAATTCTGTTGTAAGTCTTATAACTGAGCTGTTCTAATGTTCTAAACAGTCACAGAATAAATAGATAACACATACAAAACAAACAAACTAAATAAATGGGGGTTCTGGTCTGTAGTTGTCACATGTGAAATTGTTGGTATTACAAAAATAGGTTTTAAGTTAAATGTCCAGTTATAAGTGTGTGGTTTGTATAGAAGTGGTTTCTTTTGGGTAAGATTAAGTCAATATGTTGCTTGATGCTTTTTTGTAAGTATTTGTGAAATTAACAAAAAATTTTGAGGGAAACTGTTTCAAAATCCTACAAAAGATTCCATTCAATTTTAACCATGGTTTAAATTTAGCAAAATATATAATAAAAAAAACTACTCCGGATAATATTCAATATCAAAAAGTATATATATATTTTCATCTTAAATTATAAAAACAGTTGAATAAAAACTTTTTTTCAAGGCAAAGTTAATTTAGCTTCTAAACAAGAACAGATATATAACAAAGTTAAATGACATCCACGCTTCTAATAAAGAATCACAACAGCCCAGAAACAGCAACTGATTCCTTACAGTATCATCAGGTTTTAAAGAAAAGAATATGATTTCAAAAATTGACTGTGTGCAGGAGTCTGTAATAATAATTGCTTTTTCTCTCTCACTCTCACTCCCTCACTCCCTCTCTCTCACTCCACCCCAGAGAGCAGGTTAAAAGGACGCGTCCAACACTGTTAAACTTACTTTATATGCAAAAACTTTCTTTATTTTGAGATGGTCCCAGCACTAAAATCCATATGGAACTTAAAGAATGGGATAGTTTTTTTCTTCACTCCTTTGATTTTTCTTCCACTCCCAGTGGTCATCAACACAAGGGTATGTAATGTATCTAATTAAATTTCCACAACTTTTTCATTCCTTGCTTGAACTACATGACTTGTTAATTATTTCTATTATGTAGATATTGTATGCTTTTTCTGAGGTTATAATTGTTAGTTTTTATGTACCTGTCAAACAATGCATTCACAAAAGTTGTTTAATATAAAGTATGTTTAATACATAGGTACTACATTCATACCCTGAGGCCTCCATGTACAATAATTCATTGTGCCTCAAATTTGTTTTTTTAACCCTTTGTCTTTGTGTATGTTCAAGCGTGGGAACACATAAGTCTAAATTCCTGACTCAGAGTCAATGTGTTGTGGTCATGACCCTTGTGTGCATATTTGAGACCTCATATATGTAATAATAATATTTGATAATATTAGTGCTCACATTAACTGCTACCATTGACAGTTAGGCCAAAAACTTTTGGTTTCCCAAAGGAACTTTCAGTGAATTATGATAAGTGTCAAGAATATTTAAAAATCTAAAGTACCTTTATTTTCTTTATAAATTTTTTTTTTTTTTTTCAATTGCAAGGTTCTGGGAATATTAAAGGTAGTTTCTGAAAAAATTGATGTCATTAAAAGAACCTTTAGTGTTAAGCAAAGATCAAGTTTAACATGGGATACACAACTACATTGGGGTCAAAAAGACAAAATAATAAACATAAAACAAAGAGCACTTCACTATTATAAGGTAATCAAAATAAGTAAATTAGTGAAATTTGTATAGTCTAAAATTGTGAGTATGAGCGTGCATCTGACAACTAATTAGGGACATTTCATCTTTGCATTTTCCATTTTCCAAGCAAAAGGTCATATCAAATAATAAAATAATCTAAATAATAAATACAATACAATTATATGCATCACAAAATGGTTATAAATAATGATGAGGTGCTATCTATGCAGTTTAGATTTACAGAAGAAAACAGAAGAAAACACAGAGCTTAAATACACTGAAACAAAACAATGAAGGTGCAAACACCAACAAAACCTTGAGTAATCACTGAAACAAAATGAAAACCGACAAAGGAAACTGACCTAGAAACTGTGAAACCCAAAGTCCAACTAAGTCCTTGTTTACACCTGGTTTTAACATACATTTTCATCCCTCTGATAACAAGTGGACAAAGCAGACACATTACTATTCACACCTGGCATTTAAATGTGTGTCTTTTGTGCACTTTCGACCACTTCAGTCCTGACTCCATCAACGGGAGGGTCTATGGGCATTTGTCGGAACTACAGTGGAAGGGTTAAATGCCCATTCCAAGGATCCTTCCAATTAAGAGGGCCTTCAGCGACATTTGATGATATGGCAGCCTAAATATTCAACCCATCTCATTTGTAGGATTCAGCCTTCTGTTTGAGAAGCACCCTTAGAAGATTCAGGACTTGCTGGAACCAATGGAGAAACAAGAAATTCAGGACTGGCTGAAACCAGCAGAGACTCAGAAGATTCAGAAGTGGCTGGAACCAATGGAGAAACAAGAGATTCAGGACTGGCTGGAACTCGTTGAGATGCAAGAGATTTAGGACTGGCTGGAACCAGCGGAGACTCTGAAAATTCAGAACTGGTTAAAACCAGCGGGGACTCAGAACTGGCTGGAACCAATGGAGAAACAAGAAATTCAGGACTGGCTGAAACTTGTGGAGATGTAAGAGATTTAGGACTGGCTAGAACCAGCGAGGACTCAGAACTGGCTGGAACCAATGGAGAAACAAGAGATTCAGAACTGGCTGGAACCCATGGAGACTCAGAACCTTTCAAAACAGGAAATGCGGAATCTAAAGTGCTGGTGAAGCAGAGTCTGTGCAGATAAATTAAACAAGTAGTAATTAATGGCATTAGCTCTGGATCTCTAAACTAAAAGTCCAACTAAAAAAGCAAACACAAAACACAGATGCCCATATCAATATATCCCCAAAATATGTCTAGAATCATAGCATGCGGTTTTGAAAAACCATGTTTCCATCTTCCAGGAAGCCAGCTGTGCCTATGTGATCATACTGATGGCAGTTTACTGGTGTACTGAGGCCCTTCCTTTAGCTGTCACTTCACTGCTACCTGCTGTCCTCTTCCCCATGCTTGGCATCATGAAGTCCAAAATGGTAAGTTGGTTTTAGTGTTTCCAGTTTAAGGGCATAAAATTAATTAGAGATGAACAACAAAAAAAACACAAAAATCTAAGGCTCTGATTTGGTTCTCTAGGTTTGTATGCAATACCTGAAGGACACTAACATGCTGTTTGTGGGTGGACTGATGGTCGCTGTGGCAGTTGAGCACTGGAACCTGCACAAACGCATCGCCCTTAGAGTGCTTCTCATTGTTGGGGTGCGCCCAGCGCTGTAAGTTAAACCTTATAATGAGCATGGTCATTGATAGGATGTTACATCCTGTCTTTACTCATATAGATTTTAAGTTTGTATTCACATTCTGATTGCTTCCTTTGTATTAATAAAGCCTGATGCTGGGCTTCATGGGGGTGACAGCTTTCCTCTCCATGTGGATCAGTAACACAGCTACTACGGCCATGATGGTCCCCATAGTGCAGGCTGTGCTGGAACAGCTGAACAAACAGGAGACAGAGTCGTCACAGACGGCCTGCAGTGAGGAACGGCCCCAGGCCCCTGAGGTGGAATACAAACAGACGACAAAAGACAGAAACACAGAAGGTCAGGCGAAGAATTGTTTATGAGGTTCATGCAATAAGATGTATTTTAGCAGCGCATATAGTCTACTACTGTTCAAAAGATTGGGTTCATTGAAGAAACGAAAAAAAAAGAAAGAAATAGTACATGTATTCAGCAGGGACGCATTAAACTATAGAAGCCACAAATTAATTGTAAAATAACGTTTACATGCTTATTTTTCAGAATTTGTTTCTAGCAAAATTAATCAGAATTATGAGATATAAACACAATATTCACAATTCCAAAAAGTAAATAAAGATCTTTTTTTTTTTGACAACTATGATTTTATATCTAACAATTCAAAATATTTCACAATAACTCACAATAGTGCGATAAAAGGTTGTGATTATGTGATTAATGATTATAGTTCTTTTCTTTTGTTACAAAAGATTTTTTTATTGTTGTCTGTTTTTCATTTTATGTATTAAAGAATTCTGAAAACAACAACAAAAAATGCAGTATGGTATCCACTAAAGCAACACATTTTCAACATTAAAAGAAGAAATGTTTCTTAAGCATCAAATCAGCAAAAAAAAGAAAAATACGTAATTTTTTAGCTTTTGCTATCACAAGAATAACTCCTACGTTTAATTGCGATAATATATTACAACATTACTGTTTCAGTGTTGAGTGTTTTTAAACTGTAGGTTAGGAGAGTAATGTATCATGTTTTTAAAACTTTTATCCTTCCGGGGCTCACTATCTCACCAACCCAACCTTTTTTAACAGTAAAGTTTTAATTCCAAGACACAATTTTCATTTTTGGATGAACTATGGCTCAGTGCATCCCCTATTTCTTAGTGGTGCTACGCATGCTGGACGTCTCAGCAGAGGCCAAACAAAAGGAATCAGCAGAGAAGCGGGTCATGGCTAAAGGAATGACTCTGTGTGTGTGTTATGCGGCCAGCATCGGGGGAACAGCCACACTCACAGGCACTGGACCTAACCTAGTACTGAAGGGTCAGATGAACCAGTAAGTACAAAATAAACACTTCACTTCTACCATTTTCTTTAAGAGACTGAACCCTTTCATTTATTTCCCTCAGATTATTTCCTGACAATGGTGATGTCATCAACTTTGCCTCATGGTTTGGGTTTGCCTTCCCCAACATGATCATCATGCTCACGATAGCTTGGCTCTATCTTCAGTTCATATTCATGGGATTCAAGTATGATAGACAACTGATTTGTTACATTCACCATTTTCTTTCCTCCTTTAATGAAGTGCTTTATTCATGTCTCCAGCATTAGGAAGACATGGGGATGTGGAGCGGTAAAGTCAGAAAAGGAAATAGCCGCCTATAATGTGATCAGAGAGCAACATCTTCAGCTGGGGCCCATGTGTTTTGGCGAGCTCAGTGTTCTGGCTCTCTTCAGTTTGCTTGTAGCACTGTGGTTTACTCGAGATCCTGGATTTGTCACCGGCTGGGCAACACACACCTTTAACACTGAAGCAGAGTATGATTTGCAATATGCCTTGGATTTATTCATTTATTGCAAAATTGCTACACTACACTGAAAATAAACAAAATAAAATGTAAGAATAATATATATGCAAAAATATTATCACAAAAATATTATTAATATGACTTTTTGCTGTCTAATATTCTGTACATTTAGATATGTGACAGATGCTACAGTTGCAGTCTTCATTGCCCTGTTGCTCTTCATTCTGCCTTCAAAACCACCCCGCCTTTGCTTCTGGTCATCAACTGGCTCTGAAACAGGTAAGAAGAATTTTACACAATGAAAAGATCTTTTGGTTTGCTTTGACTCACTGTACTATACATAAATATTCTTTTACAGAGCCTCAACTCTCTTCTGCACCCAATCCAGCCCTGCTCTCCTGGAAAGTAGCTCAAAAGAAGTTACCCTGGAACATAGTTTTGCTCCTAGGTGGAGGATTTGCCCTGGCCAAAGGTAGCGAGGTGGGAGCAAATTTTCAGACAATTTTGTCGTAATAATAGTGTGTCTATTTAACACTACATTTACAATTAGAGCTGCACAATTAATCGTTAAAAGATCGCGATCTCGATTCGACCCTCCACACGATCTTAATCCAGCATTTATACGATTCAGCCAA